>VWZV01013183.1:218483-332367 GCA_013397155.1 Irena cyanogastra
TCCATCCATCCCTCTGCTTCCATCCATCCCTCTGCATCCATCCCTCTGTATCCATCCCTCTGCTTCCATCCATCTTCTTCCATCCATCCCTCTGCTTCCATCCCTCTGTATCCATCCATCCCTCTGCATCCATCCACCCCTCTGTATCCATCCACCTCTCTGCATCCACCCCTCTGCATCCCTCCGTCCATCCATCCATCCATCCATCCATCCATCCCTCCATCCATCCATCCATCCCTCTGCATCCACCCGTCTGTGGGGGCAGTTTGGGATGGCAGAGCCATGGGCACAGTGCCTGCCTCGCCCTTCTGGCAAGGGCCAGATCTGTGTCCCTGTGGCTGGTGACTCTGGCCCAACAGTGGCTTTTGCCACCAGAGCTCCAGGTGCCTGTGGGCAAGCTCAGCCCTTCCCAGCACTCTGTCTGAGTGTCTCCCCTCTGCAGAGCTGGGATCTTGCCAGGGAATATGGTGGTTGGCTGTTTTCCAGCTTTGGGATCAAAGCTGGTCTCTGTTGTGATGGTGGAGGGCCAAAGGAGGCCAATTCCTCCCATCCCTGGGATGTGAGGATGCTGAGGGCAGAGATTTGAAGCTTGAGCCCCAAAATGAGCAGCGTTTGTGGGGCTGATGATGTTGGACACTGGTGTGATGAGCTGCTTCCAATCTCTGCACCCTCAGGGGTAGGAGCTCCCTGCCACTGATCCCCTTTTCCCCCCAGCCTTTTCCCCCATGCTGAATCCAGTGAAAAAGCAAAAAAGCACTCGCCCCCCCTTAATGAACTCAGCATTAATCGCTTGTGTCAAATCCTTGTGCTAACAAGCTGAGGAAATCAAACAGGCGTCCCCAGGGAGACCCAGGGAGTCAACACTCATCCATTAAAATGGTAATTTTGTATTTTTCACCGAGGCATTTGTCGCCTCTTGCCCTTGTGCACTCGTTAGAGCTTTGGCCTTTAAATTATAGTGATTTTTAAAAAAAAAAACCCAAACAACTAAACCACAAAACCAGCTCTCTTCAGACTTCTTCCCTTCCTCTTCCCAGGAATGCTGAGCTGTGTGCAGGGGATTGTGTCTCCAGGTGGGCCATTATTTTGGCTTCAGTAATGGCAACAAAGTGCTTGTGGCTTCCAAAACAACGCCTTTTCTCCAACAAAATCAAAAACCTGATCCTCACTAGCTCCAGAAAAAGCGACTTGTGAGTGTTTTGCTTGAATCCAAGTAGGAATTTCAGGTCATCCTGTTGTTCAGGGCCTTGCAATAGTTTCTTCCTTGTGAGGTTTCTGGGAAATCATGGAGGTATTTGCATATCCCAAGGGGTTTTGTGGATGTTTGAATGGAGGAGGTGGGGGCTGGCAGCTGTTTGCTGCTTCCTTGTTTTGAAAAGTTGGTGGGAGAGAGGTTTTTTATTAGGCTGTCAGAGGAGGTGGACAAATGCAACATCCCTTCATCAGAGCTCGATCAGATCTCGGTTTTCAGCATAAAAATGGCTTTTCCCACCTGCCTCAGCTGCTCCAATCAAAGATATCAGCTCTCCCCACAAACCTTGCAGCTTCATCACCATGCCAGTGGAAGGCTGTTAAAATTCCCGTGCGTGCAGCAGAAAAACCAGGAGTTATTGAGATGCAGCATCTCCAGAGCAGCCTGGGAGAGGAGGAGCAGGCAGGAAAAGCCAGTCTGCTGCCCGAGTGCCTCAGTTTCCCCATCAGCAAAATAACAACAGGAAAATGTCCTTCCTGGTGAGATCAATTCCCCGTTTCAGTGGAAAGTGTCCCTGCCTGTGGAAGGAGGTGGAATGAGATGGGTTTTAAAGTCCCTCCCAACCCAAACCATTCCACGATTCTGCCATTCTGGAGGCATATGGAAAATGCCACGGAAGGCACAGATTGCTGTTGTGTCTGTGATGCTGAAGACAGACATGATTTTAAATTGAGGTAGTGCTCGTTCTGTGCAACGGGCAGGAGGGTTTGGGTTGGGATTTGTTTGCCTTTTCCAGCCGGGATAGCTGTGGAGTTCAGTGCCTGCTTCCTGCAGATGGAGTTGCTCATTCCTGGCTTTGCAGAAGTGTGCTGTGTTGGACTCACAGCTCTCTGAGACAGGGGCTCTCTCTCATCTCTCACTCTGGCACAATTAATACACCCTAACGACGTGTCAGGCGGCGCAGGGATGTGAGCGCGACGGCGGCGTTTCCCTGCGGAGCCTGCCGTGTGGAATCCCATGAATAATCATGCCCGTCCTCCTCTCCCCACGTGGAAAGATTCCGATAAATAAATAAAATAAATGACATTTTTTCGTTCCGTTAAATTTTTTTTCCCCCCTTTCTATTTTTCATCAAAGCTCTCCCTCTGGTGTGCAATTTGCAGGCAGCGTGGCGCGGAGCGGCTCCGAGGAGAGGATCTGCTGTGGTTGATGTGTTTTTCATCATCTCATTGTCCCATTTTCCAGGATGAAGGAGACTGGCATTCCCCTCCCCATACTGGTTTCTGCTTGCCGTGATCCAGCTGCTCACCACACTCCCCTGGAGCTGGGACTGTTTGCACCCACGAGGCTCTGCCTGGACAATAGGAATGGGGAGAAGCCATGAGTGGTTGGAGGGGTTTGATTTTAGTGACTTGGTGTTAAATTAGGGCTGGGGGTGTGTTTCAGTGAAGATGTGGCTGTAAAAGCAGCCAGGAAAAAGGGCTGTGTGTGTGCACAGTGGCAATGCCACGGGCATTCCGCAGGGCTGTGGAATCAGGATTAATGACTCCAGCATCCTTCAAGCAAACTGTATCTCAGAGTGCTTTGTGGAGTTAAATGACACAGGACGGTGGGTAATATATGGTGTAAAGCGCTGGAAAACAGCGGCACAAAGATATGGCAGGGGGAATAAATTAAAGCCTTCCGTCAGAAAGCCAATAATGGGGAAAGGGGGAGTGGAGAGGTGGAAACAAGGGAGAGGATATTTATTTTCAGCTGAGCTATGGAAGGAGTGGAGAATCAATGACTAGAACATACAGCACCTCATGCATAGCGCCAATATATACACAGTCCTGGCCAGGTTTTGGGGAGGCTAGGGGTGCCCAGTTCCTTCAGCTGCTGCTAAAAGGGATGCAGTGTGTTCCTGTGCTGAGGTTTCTCCCCTTGAAGGTGAATTTTTGTTTGGTTTGAGCTTTTTCAGAGGTGCTGAGAGCTTTTGGAAGGGGTCTGAATTTGCCCTTAGCTGGGTCCAGCTTCTCTCCAGTTCTTCAAGGTCAGTCTTGCCTGGTCTCATCCAGCAGCTGCTGTGAACCTCATGTAGGAAACTGGATTTAGCCTCACACCTTCCCCAAACCTCCTGAAGGAGGGAAGTCTCATGCAGCAGGCTGGGAATGGGATATTAAACAGGAATTTTTACACCATAACCAGGATAGCAGCACGGCTGCACCGACTTCTAGGAGCCTAAGGAGAGCAAGGAATGAGCACTCCATGCCCTGCAAGGATGTCATCTGTTCTCATTTATGGTTTATTCAAGGTCATACAGTGCAGTGGGACAAAGCAGCATCTTTGCCAGGCCTGTTTCTATCGAGGAGGGGCGGGAGGTAGAGGAAGGAGGGTGCGGTGAGGGGATGAAGATCCCTCGCGTGCCTCGTTTGACAAGTTTGCAATCCAAGGAGTGGCTTTGCAGGCGTCCTCACGTCCCTGGCTGTGCTGGGGAATGTGTCAGTGCTGCTCCCCAGCTCCCCACTCACCCCCTCTGATAAGGTAATGAGATGCAAGTCTTTGGTGTGTTTGACAAGCTGCTGTCCTACAGCGCGGGAGCTGGGAGTGCTCAGAGGCTGGGAGAGGAGATTAATTAATGCTAAAAGACACAGTTTGATGTGGCAATGAAATTTCGATTATAATAATCTCTAATTATCTTGTAGCACAAGTGCCTCGGCTCTCCCAGGTGTCTTCCCCAGTTTGAAATTGTTATTTGTCAGCATCAAAGGGAGAGAGGAGGTGGTGCAGGGGGTGCACGTGGGGTCCCTTGGGATGGGGAGCCCAACTTCTGCCAGGGCTATCCCTTAGTGGGTGCATCCATCTGCTTCCAGGGATTCCATCAGTGCCTGCTACCCCAAATCAGGGCAAAACAAGGAATTTGAGGTGTCTTCAGTGCACTTTCCACAGAGTGTAAGAGCACAGCGAGGCAATCTGAGGTCTGTGCAGCTGTTTTGTGGCACTTCCACTTTGCCTTTCCAAAGTGTGTCATTCAAACACCTGGTCCCTCACAGTTCTTTTTTTGTCCCTGATGGTTTTTACTCAAAATCAACTCATTCCCAGGGAGAACTTTGGTCTTGACAAAACGACACTTTACCCAGGAAAGTAATTTCCTTCAGCTGCTTTATTGCCTCTCCTCCAGGCTCAGTGAGCTTTAAAATCCTCCTCCTCTTCTGCCATCAGCCTGAGCCCTTCTATTCCCAACATCTTCAGCTGTGACGTGTCCCTTCCCAGAGGGATCTGGTGGCATTTGGAGAGGTCCCTGTGAGCGGGGCTGGGCAGTCATGATCTGTGTGTGGAATAGCAGATGGGCACAGTGGCACCTCTAGGAGCAGGAATACTTGGAGGGGGGTCTGTGCAGCTCCAAGGCATATTTATCTACTCAAAATAGTCTCTGGAGAGAAAACTTCTTGGGTTTGAAGTCGTGGCCCCCGTGGAATTGATGCCTTAGGATTTTAGCTTTTATATTTCCATCTGTTTGTAACCCTGCAGTTCTTTAGGGGGTAACTCTAAACTCCATACCCAGTATGAGCTGCTGCTTCCCCATTCTGGGCAGACACAACAATTCCTCTCCAGGCCTGGCAATCAAGGACACCTCACTGCCTCAGGCCAGAGAGATGGGAACAAAAGGGAGTTGGGGACAGCAAACTTGGGGTCAATGCCTTCATTACCTGAAGCTGGAATTGGCAGATTAACCCCCAATATGCAAATGGACCAAACTGATAAAAGTGTGAAACCTGTGACCAGTTGTCCTTTTTTTGGGTGTAGCCCCTGGGGGGGTTTTGTCTGCCCTAAACTTACCTGAAGGACTTTCAATAAATAGAACCACTTACTTTTGGCTGTCCTCTGTTTTTGGGTAAGCCCAGAAAGGCATCAGCATGCTCTCCATGCAGAGGCTCAGTTTACCCAGTGCTTCCTGGGGCTGCAGGGGCAGGAGACTTCCTGTGGCCACCGAAACCCTGCAAATCCTGGGGGAGCTCCTCTCCTTCCCAGGAGCAGCAGCAGGGTGGGGGAAGGCAGGGGGCATCTCCAGGCCCAGCGTGGGGAGGGTCCAGCCCATTGCTGGCCGTGACCTGTTGCGTGCCAATGTCGGCCGCAGCATTGTTCTAAGGTAAAAAAAGCTGAGGAAAAGGCAGCCAGTTGCAAATGAAGCACCTTCCCCAAAGCCTTTCACATTCTTTCATTCTTATGGGTGATGGAGAGCCCCCCTCCAGCCCCCCACTGCCTTCCCATACAGCTCCAAGCCTCTCCAGCAGCATCCCACATCCATCCTTGCACTTCAGCATCTCCGGAGAGGGCGGAAAAGCAACACAAACCACAAAAAAAAACCATGCCCGTGTGGGTTGTTTGGAGTCACAGCTCTGTTTGCAAATGAGCTTGGGGGCTCACTGGGTAAAAAAAGGGCATGCTTGGTGAATCCCATTTCACTTCCCCAATGAGCTGAAAAACTCTTGGATAATGGGTTATGAGTTGTAGATCTGTTTGATTGCATTGTTGCAAAGTGGGAATTGTTTTGCAACATAGATTCTTAATCACTGAGGCATCTGTGATTGAATGTGTCGAAAATTGGTTGAAATTGAAAGTTAACTATACTGCAGACAGCTTATTCTTGTGTATAATTGAAAATAAATTCTAATACTCTTCTTGAAAAGGGCTGCCAGGAGGAAATTTCCAACTTTGTCCTCTCCTCAGCGCCCTCCTCCAAATCCACAAATCCTCTCCCTTCCCCTCTGATCCTTTTCCTCTCCATCTTTTAGAGCTGGGAAAGAAAAACCAATCTCTGCACATCACTCCCTGCATCCTCAGCCATAAAATATAGAACTTGTAAATAGTTCTTCTTGGAATGCCTGGGGATGGGAGAGGTGGAAGGATTTAGAGGACCCGGACGCTGGGATCAGGGTCTTGTTTGCCAAATACTCAGTTCTTCTCTGCAGTGTTTTTCAGTATGAACAGACTCATAAAATTCCAGAATGGTTGGGGCTGGGGGGAACCTTAAAGCTCATCTCATTCCCCTGCCATTTCCAGGGATGCCTTCCACTATCCCAGGTTTCTCCAGGCCCCATCCAACCTGGCCTTGGACACTTCCCTGGACAGCACAGCTTCTCTCACGGGAGGGTTGGTGCTGGAAGTGAGCTGAGCTGCAGCTGCTCCTGGCTCTCACTCAATTCAGCATCCAAGGAAAGTCCTGCAGAATTGAAAACTGACAAAATTAAGGCTGATGCAGGGGAATTTTATATCCACAATAAAATTCTGGTAGGGATGCGATTGCCCTGTGACACCTCCTGCCCCAAAGCATTACGGAGCTGAGGGTTCAGCAGACCTCAGGAAGAATGAAGTATTCCAGGGAATCACGTCATCCCGTGCTCCGTGAGCTGGGGAAAAACCTTTGCCAAGGTTTTGCAAAACCTTGGCAAAGGTTCCTGCAGTTCCTGAGGGACAGCAACGGGGAATCCGGGTCTCAGGTCCCTTAGGATGAGAGCAGAGCTCTCCTACCCCAGTTCTCCTCCACCCTCACCCCATCCTGCTCCTTAGGACTGTGATCCGAGCCCTGGCCTTGCTGTCCCCCCCAGCTGCTTCCACGGCTCCTCACACTCCGGGAATTTTTGGGTTAGGACTGTGATCCGAGCCCTGGCCTTGCTGTCCCCCCCAGCTGCTTCCACGGCTCCTCACGCTCCGGGAATTTTTGGGTTAGAGATGATGATGCACACAAAAGGTCCTGCCTCCCCGTTTTATGCAGCCCACGGGGGTGAAAATCAAATGGCTCCCTGCTTCTGCCAAGCTTTTGGCAGTCTGCTGGGGGTTATTCTTCATGGGATGAGAGGTCAGTTCTGCTTGACAAAGGGAGGGGACTTTGGTGGGGTTTTTTTTCTTGCACTTATCTCAAGCTATTTTTATTCCTTTTTCCACCCTGTGATGGGACAGGCAGTCAATAGGGTGCTTTCATGGCCTCATTTTGGAGAGGCCTTTGGAGGAATTGAAGAGATGGGTTATTATTAAATCCTCATCATGCTAAAGATGCTTCGAAACCACACCTGGGCCCGCTCATGATCTAAGCCTGGACCACCAAAGAGGAGAGGGCAGGGCAGTAGCCCAGGATGGGGAATAAAAATATGAAAGCTTTTTTTTTTTTGTATTGATTCTCCTTTGGTTGCTTGGGAAAAGCAAGTTGGAGTCTTCTGTGCTGCCTGGAAAACTTGGGGCAATGTTGCTTCCTTTTGGAGGAGTATCATGATTTCATAAAGAATTATCGCTATTTAAAGCAGGGTTAACTATGGAGATTTCATTATTCCTTAAAATTATCATCCAAATTTGGCATCTGACATCTTTTGGGAAAGCACCAGCATGGAAATAAAGCAAGCAGCTGGCCAAAACTTGAACTGAGCTTAGTGATGCCTTTGCTTGTATTAGAAATTTGCACAAAATCAAGTGAATTGATTTTAAATCAATTTATTTAAAATGGTGCAAACTCCTAATACAGACAGAACTAGTTTAACCTTTGCTAAAATTGATTTTGCTTGCAACGGTAAATTACCAAGTGAGACTGAACTGATTTAATGGAGGGTTAAGCCTGTTTAAGTGTGCCCATTTTCAGGGGTTTCATTGGTTTGGAGAGTGAGGATGGCCCAGTCCTTGGGGGGCCTCAGGGAACCGGATTTTTCTTTCTTGCTGTTCCATAGATCTTGTCAAATTCTACTCTCTGGGGCTTGGTTTCCTATGTGGGATGGGGCATTTAAAATTTTTCCTGTTTTGTAGGAGCATTGTTGCCTTGGTGGTGAGAAGCACCTTAGGGGGTTTCTGTCCAGGAAAAAATAGCTGCTGCTCCACCAACTCAGCTGAAAATGATAACAGAGGACTTGCTAACAGGTTTCATTTAATTGGTCAGGCTGAGCCAGAGCCATATTCTGTGTTGCAGGATGGGAAAATTGACATTTTTCCAACACGAAGTTTAAACCCCATCCCTGTGCTGCCAGCATCCCTCCTCCATCCATCAAACTCTGCATTTCAGGATGCCTTGGAGCATCTCCTCCAGGCTGGAGGGGGCTGCTCGCTCCACAGTCCTACATCCCTTTTGTTGTGACATTTGTTTTGCAGGGCTTGTTTGAAGAGATGGATGGGACTGCTCCAGCTTAGCCTGGCTCCCCAGTGCTCCCCGGTGCTGAGTTTAAGGTTGAGGTGGTTTTCCATATGCCAGAGCAGCTCAAACCTGAGTCTTTGGACGTGGAGGAGCCTTAGTCCACCTGTACATCTGTTTTCCAGTGGATAGTAAATCCCTGTGACTTGTCTGGGAGCGATGTGATTTGAATTAATCAAAATGCTCAACTGCAGGAGGGGAAAAAAAAATCGGGTCTAGATTGACGGAAGCAATGGAGTGGTGATAACTGTGTTTTAATCCAGTAGCTGAGGACTTAGAGCAGCCGCCTGGGAATCAATCCTGCTTTTTTTTTGCCTGGGGAATTTGAACCTGCAGCTCACCAGGAAGCACCGAAGGACGTTGGCAGATGAGGGTGCTGGGCTGGCCCCTGCTCAGAGCTCGCTGCCTTGTGTACCAATAGGTGTTTATTAATTAGGAATCCGAGTGGCTCCCTCGTTCAGAGGTTAGGAGACTCGCTGGGGAAGCTCTGGTCCCTATTCTCATTAAGGTTTAATTATACAAAGTAAAATACCACCAACAGGAGGGAGCAAGCCCCCCTGAATGCTCAATGAGGGGGTGGCTGGCAGGATGCTGGACGTGGCTTTGGGTCCCTGTGGATGGGGAAAGCTGAATGGCTCCCATCTGGAGTGGGGCATATTGGGATCTTTTCCCTTCTGCTGTTGAGCTGTGGTGCAAATCTGGGGAGTCCAGCCTGCAGGGGGGTGGGTGTAGGATGGTGTTAATTCCACAGAGGTCGGTTGCCAGCCAGGTATTGCTGTGGATTGAATGGCAAATGATCCGAGGCTGCTGTTAAGTTCAATATCCATCTGCGTGCATTCCAGGACCCCATAAATTCCAGGGATAATTAGTAGCTGCCATACAGAGAGCAGCAGGGCACCAACCATTTTCACTTGAGGTTTGGAGTCTCTTCTGTCCAGGCAGTGGGGAGGAAGGGTGAGGAGGTTCCTCCTCCTTGGAATGGGGCTGACACCAGCCCAGCCCATCATCCCACAGGATGGGAGCACTCAGGGAAGGGTCTGTAGATGGGTGGCTTCATTTTTACTTGGAGAAATGGTGCTTGATGAGTGAAAGCACCTCTCTGAGAAGTCACCCCAAGCTCTTGCTGCCTGCAACCTTTGTCTCTACTTCATCTCCAGCTCTTTTACCAGCACAGGCAACTTGATCCTGGATTTTACAAAGAGGAAACTGAGGCGAGGTGGTGAACAGTGGTTTTACTGGCAAGATCAAGACAAGTTTCCTGTTTTTCCTGCTGCTCTGGCCAGCAGGGTGCAGGTTCTGCTCCCGGGGGGCTGTGGCCAGGGCAGAGGCAGCCGGGCAGAGCAGCTCCGGAGGAGGCGGGTGATAATGAGTTCACGTTTGGGAAGTGCTCTCAGGTGAAAGTTGCTCTCCAGGAGAAGTGCAAAGAGTGCTGATTTGCATTCTTATTGCAGGCAATATCCATAGGGAGAGAATGTCAGAACAGCTGTTATGTCAAATTACCTTCCTCCAGTAACAGGGGATTTTATCTGTCATCTCGTGGAGGGCAGAGGCACTTGCACCCCTTGGGGGAAGCCTGGGTTTGCATATTTCTTGCATCCAGTGCTTTGTGGAATGACTCTGCCGAGTCCAGCGCTGGGACAGGCGCCGGGTGAGCAGCAGGGTGAGGGATGGAGACCAGCTGGAGCAGAGCAAAGGGGGCAGAGCAAGGGCTGGGATCAGCCCAGGCGCTGCTCTTCCCCGTGGATGATGCCCAGGTCTTTCCCCATCCCAGCCTGTGGCAGCAGCTCGGTGTGTCGTGAAGCTTTTATCACAGCCTTTCAGTATAATCACTTCTTAATTAACTCAAGCGATGGCTTTATTTCTTGGAGCTCGTTTCCAAAAGCTTAATTTTATTTCTATGCAAAATTAATATTTTTCGTTTTTCTGCTTGGAAAAAGCACCCGCATCCACACGAAGGGGGAGAGGAGGAAGCTGAGCCAGCACAGCTCCTCGCACCAAAAGGTTTCTGCTGTCGTCTGTGTTTTCCCAAGCAGCCATCAAGTTCTAGTGATCATTTGCAGGGAGGAAAAAAATAAAAATAAACCCAAGCTTGGATCAAGCTCGTTAAAAGGCTCCATCTGGAGGGTGCTAAGGATGGGTGATGGCAGCAGGACCCGGCCCTGGCTGGCCTCAGCTGTCCCCATTGCAGCCAGGGACAGGCAAGCAGAGTATTTTTATGTTTAGGTGGGACCTGGGGGCTTGCAAGAGCCTCCAAATGTCCTTTGTGCCTCTGGGGTGGGCAGTGAGGCCCTGCAAGCAGGTGGGGCTGGGCATGGATTTGGTGCAACCCAGCTCTGGGTGGAGGGCAGGATTGGGCAGGGATTCCCTTTGGTTTCATGCCCTGGGCAGGGCTGCTGGGCAGCAAAACCTGCTGCTGAAGCTCTCTCTGTTCCTTATCCACCCAGGACACCCCCAGTCAGTCCTGCCCTCCCATAAATCCACTTCAGGCTCAGCTCAGGCTCGTTTTGCTCGTGGCAATCCCATCCTCGAGTTCCAGGCTGAAAGGGGATTCCATTCCCAACAACAACACATCGTGCCTCAGTTTCCCCTTCCACAAAAGCATGCTGATACCTTTTCTTGAGGTGCTCTGAAACCTTTTAGGAGAGCAAGGTGCCACTGCCATTGTCCACGTGGATGGCTCCAGCTTGGCTGTGCCTTTTGCCCAGGACAGCTCTGAGCAGGTCCAAGTTAGTCACAGGAAGTGTCCCTTCCTGCTAATCCCGTGTGCACAGTCCAGGCCTAAGCTGCTCAGTGGCATTAGGCTTCTAAAAAAGCTTCAGATGGGACAGGGCACTCCAGGGAGAGGGCCACAAGTAGGACTGGGTATCCCCAGCCAGGTGAGACACTGCCCCGAAATAGCCACAGCCCAGCTCAGATGGACTGGCCTTCCCCAGCCTCTGTTTGGGATTAAATCACATCCCCCAAATCCCAGCCCGTGGCCAAGCCTGGAATCTGTGACTCACTCCTGCAAGGGCCAGGACACCCAGGCTGCTCCCTGTTCCCTGACAGGCACCACCTGCATCCCTGCTGGGATGTGACTGTGCCTGCACCCCCGGGGCACGCAGTGTTAAATATTCTGTGTTATTGACTGTAAGGGCTGGATCTCGCTCACAGGCTTTGATGCATAATTCCTTTGCTGTGCCCTCGTTCCCGTGCTCCAAACAGAAAGAGTCTAGAGCCAGTTAAGTGCTGGAAGTGTGGCAGAGGGACGCTGAGAGATATTAAATCTCTGTAGCCTTTCAGAGGCTCCATAATTCATAATCCTGAAACGCACAGGCTGATAATTGCCTTAATCACTGGAGAAACATGGCCAAAATGTACTGAAATAAGCCATAAAACTCATTACAAGATAACAAGATTCTATCTATTCTCGGAGGTCACGTTAAAGCTTGGCAGGTCAGGGAGTTAATCACCTCCTCCAGCAGAAGCACCGCCGATAAGCGGCGGAGCAGAGCCCGGCTGTGCCCGGATCCCCGGATCCCGCCCTGCCCCCGAGAGGGATCCAAAAGGGATGGGGTGCAAGGGGGAAGCTGCCACGTGCCATTGGTGTTTGGATCAGCAGGGAATAACTTCCCTCGGGGAGGGGTCCCCATGGACAAATCGAGCCTGAGCTGAGCCTGAAGTGGATTTGTGGGAGGGCAGGACTGCCTGGGGGAATCCTGGCTGGATTGGGAGCGGAGAGGGAGCAGCAGCAGCAGGTTTTGCTGTTCAGCAGAGACAGAACTGGGCAGGGTGAGTTTTCCCTTCACATCAGAGAGGTGATGCTTCCCATGCTGTCTGCCACAGCCCAGTGCTCCCGTGTCCTAAAGTCCTAGAACAGTTTCAGCAGGAAGGAGGTTTAAAGACTATCTGACTCCAAACCAGGGATGCATTCCTCTCCACCAGCTCCTTCCAAGCCCCATCCAATGCGGCCTCGAACGCTTCCAGGGGTGGAAGGACCCACCTTGTATTTCCTGCTCCTTTGCACAACCAATCCAGCCTTGGCAAAGCACACTTTGAGAGGGAGATCCCTCTGCAGAATTTTTTGCTGTGTGCCCTGTTTTTCAGGGATTGATCATTAGGGTGCTCCCCTCCCCTCCATCCTTTGTGCTGCATATCCTCTGCTCAGTCCCAGCTCCGTGCTGTTCCGTATTTTAGCGGGGGAGGAACTTCTGGAGCCATGGGTTGGGGTCCCCATCCCGTTCTGGAATGTCCCTGTTAGGGCAGTGCCTGAGAAGGGCCCCTCGGAGGGGCTGTGGAAGTTCCCCAGGTGTTGCTGGCAGCTGCCTTCCCGCTGGATTTGTGGTGATGGATCCTGGGCACGCAGCTAATCCATAATCCCCAGTAAATGCTGCTGATGAGTCAGTGCTCATTTAACATGAAATAGCCCTCCTGCGAAATCCATCTCCTCGGATTTAGCACAGCTACTTGTTGACTAAATATTAATTGGTTATTAAAAGTATGGGTGAGAGGGAAGGAATTCGGAGTTTCCCAGGGCTGTGGCTGCTTCTGTGTCCCATGGACATGGATTTTCCTGGTCTCTGGACACAGGGACCTGTCTTTCTCCAGTGCCTGAGCCCTCCTTGCCCAAATTTGTTATCCCCCTTTAATTTACCACTCTCAGCCTTGAAGAAACTGCAGGGGAGGAATCAAGGTCTTGGCATCAATAACAGCAACACCTTGCATGTCCCTCTTTTTCTGACTTAATACTCCTTCTTTTTTCCTTCTTTTTTCGTATGGATTTTTAATTAAATAATTATTGTTTTTTTCCCCTCTCCCCTGCCTTGAGAGATTAATGCAAAAAGATGCAACAAGGACAAGGGTTGATAGCTGTGATATTGGGGAGCAGGAGGGGCTGGGAGGAGGGAGAGGAGTGTTGGGTTAGTGAAATATTTCCTGGTGTCTTCCAAACCCCTCCAAATCCTGCTGTGCACGAGGGAAGCTCTGAGAACCCAGGAGAGCTGTGCTATCCCCTCCATCACACTGGAATTGCAGGGCTCTGGGAGATTTCCAAGCCTGGAAAGGGTCAGAAGTACTCAAACACCTCTCCTGAAGGAGTGTGGGGGGTTGAAGGGGAGCCTAGATCCTGGAATGTGTCTACAGATATTGGAAAAGGGGGTTATTGCTTGAAGATCAGCAGTAAGGGATGTAGCATCCCTCTGTGCTGCTGCTTGGAGAGGCTCCATTCGCTTTGCTGCGGCTGGAACGGGGTGTTTTAAGCAGAGAATTGGGAGAAATGTGGATATTCAGTCATTCGTGGGGAGGGTGGCCGGCGGCTCTGCCCTTGGTGCTGAACTGAGCAGCCCCTCCACATCACCCCGGGGCCACCTGCAGTAATTTTCACCTGGACAGGATTTTAACCAGGAAAATCCTGTCAGTTGGAAAAACACGTCATTTTTTTTTTTTCAGTATGAAATGAAAAAAAGGAATGCTTTTTGTGTGCTTGCCGTGGATCTGTGTCCTGCTGGGTGACAGGAGCAACAGTTTAAAGCTGTCATGCATTTTCTATCCCTCAGCCCTCCCTCCTGCTCCGTAGGGGATGGTGGGTCCTGCAAATGAAAATCCCCACAGGTGCAGAATGTGTTGCATTGCCCAGTGTGAAAAATCGATAAATATGCTCCCTGGGGAAAAAAAAAATCCCAAATAAAACCCCCAAATACATAGGAAAACATGCTAAAAAGCAGGGAGAAAGGGGAGCAAGAGCTCCTCTCAAAGGAATAGTTGTTGCAGAGGGAGATCTTGGGAAGCTGATAAGAATTCCAAGCACTTTGCGGGAGAAGTGGAACGGGGCCAGCGGGGGATGCTGCGGTGCCCGGCGGGAGGACACACAGACTGCCGGCAAGGCTTTGCCTCTCACCCTGCTTTTCCCAGAAGGGTTTTCTCACACTCCCGCGTTCCCGCTCGGTCTGCAGCGGTGCCCGGGGCGGCTCCGAGGGGCTGCGCTCCCTCTCTGGGCGCTGGAGCATCCCAGAGCCGGGCTGGGGGAGCTGGGCGCTGCCGGCGTCGCTGGGGCTCTGTCCCCATCTAGCGATGGCTGCGCCGTGCCTGGCGCTGCTGCAGATCCTCGGCTTCGGTGCTGCTGACATGGGAAGGAGCCGAGCTTGACCTCTGCCTTCACCTCCCTGCTCCGAACTCCCACCAGGCAGGAGGGAGAGAGGGAAACCCTTCGCAGCCGCTTCTGCTCCTAGAGCTAAAAGGGAGGGAACCCCGGGAGCTGAAGGGGATGGGGAGCAGGCAGGCTGTCACCACTCCTGAGTTTAGGATGGTGTTAGAGAAAACCCTGAAAGTTTAAGGGGATGAGGAGCAGGCAGGCTGTCACCACTCCTGAGTTTAGGATGGTGTTAGAGAAAACCCTGAGAGTTTAAGGGGATGAGGAGCAGGCTGCACCATTCCTGATTTTAGGATGGTGTTCAAGAAAACCCTGGGAGTTTAAGGGGATGAGGAGCAGGCTGTCACTACTCCTGAGTTTAGGATGGTGTTAGAGAAAACCCTGAGAGTTTGAGGGGATGGGGAGCAAGCAGGCTGTCACCACTCCTGGCTTTAGAACAGGGTAAGAGAAAACCCTGAGAGTTTAAGGGGATGAGGAGCAGGCAGGCTGTCACCACTCCTGAGTTTAGGATGGTGTTAGAGAAACCCCTGAGAGTTTAAGGGGATGAGGAGCAGGCAGGCTGTCACCACTCCTGAGTTTAGGATGGTGTTAGAGAAACCCCTGAGAGTTTAAGGGGATGAGGAGCAGGCAGGCTGTCACCACTCCTGAGTTTAGGATGGTGTTAGAGAAACCCCTGAGAGTTTAAGGGGATGAGGAGCAGGCAGGCTGTCACCACTCCTATATTTTAGGATGTGTTAGAATGAGAAACCAGCAATTCATTACAGCAGGGTTCATTTGCCAGCTCTGGGCTGGGGCTGCAGAGCACTTAGAGCATGCTCCAAGTGGGTCTCGACCTCAGGTCTTTGCGGGGAAGAAAAAGGGATTTATGTCTCATGTACCCCCCAAAAAAGAGATTTATGTCTCGTGTACCCACAAAAAAAAGGGATTTATGCCTCATGTACCCACAAAAGAGAGGTGTGAGAGCAGGCAGGGCTTGGGTAGGGGGGATTTGTGAATCCTTCAAGGGAAGGAGGAGGAGGAGGAGGGAGGTGAGGATGAAGCACTGGCAGCCAAGTGTGACACTGCAGGGATGGAGGTGATGCAGCTCTCGATGCTCCAGCCTCTGTTCCAAGCAAGGCCTGTCTCAATCTGTGACAAAACCCACCAGGAGAGCCATGGGCTGAGCCAGGCTGAAGCAGGAGGGGTTTTGTCAGTGTGCTGCTCCCCACCCTGCCCGGGAAGGAGCAGGGCTGGGGGCTGGAGTGCTGCAGAGGAGCCCAGGCTGCAGCAGGACGTGCTCTGCTCCCAGCCGTGCTGTGTGCCAGTCCCTGCCACTGCTGCTGCCTCCCTGCATATGGGAGAGGCATATGGATGCATGCAGGGGTCCTCCAGCTGCTCCCTCTGCTCCTGCTGGGAGTTGTCAGCACGATGCTCAGCCTGAATGAATCACCACCACGTCTTAAATGCAGTGTTCCCCTCCAGGCAGCTCATGGGGCTGGAGATGTTCTGCAGAGGGATCAGGAGGGCTGAGACCAAATTTCTCCCCCTCTCCGTTTGGAGCAAGTGTGGCTGTACATCACATTCCTGCATTTGAGGTTTTCTGTACGTAGCTCATATGCGTGCTGTAAAGGTGGGCAGGCAGACGGATAGCAATGATAAAAGTGCTTTTTAATAACAAATATCTCTTTTTGGCACTCAGCTTTCCTTAGAGATAGGCCCTGTTAGGCTGCAGATAGCACTGGAAAGGATGAAGATTGGAGAATTTGCCTTAAATTGTTCAGGAATGAGCTGGAGAAAGCCTTTCATTGAGTGCTGAGCTGCAGGAGGAGCGGGGAGATCCCCAGAGCTCCCCTTGTGCTTGCACTTCCCATCCCTTGCACGGGATGTGCTGAGATGAGTGCAGATGAGGCCACCAAAGATGAATTCCTCCATGGAGCAGGAGGCTGTGGATGCCTCATCCTGGAAGTGTTCAAGGCCAGCTTGGACCAGGCTTGGAGCAACCTGGTCTAGTGGGACTAGAAGATCTCTAAGGTCCCTTCCATCCTAAACCATGCTGTGAGTCTCTGCTTTCACCTCTTTTATTTATTATTTTGCTTTCCTCCAGCTCTTTCCTTTGCCTCCTCAAGAGGGAAGCAGCTGTGTGCACACATGGGGCAGGAGGAGGTGAGGATTGGCTGAGCAGGGAGCAAAAATAAAAAAAACCAACCATACCAGAGGGAAAACTGGACTCAGGGAAACCTTTGAAAGTAGAGAGTCCTTTAAAAGAGTTGGGAGAAAAGAGAGGAAGGGAAGTGGGAGGAAAATATCTTTCAAGTTTTGCCATTTCAAAGCTTTAAGCTGACCTGATTTCAAAGTATACGTGTGTAATACTTTCCCTCTTTCTTCTCTTTTTTCCCCCTAATAGGTAAGTGACATTTTATTCTACTTATCCTTGAGGCAAAGTTGGATTATTTTTCTTAGAGAGGGGGAATAAGACATGCAGGGAAGGAGCCACACAGGCACAGCAGCCAGTGGCACCAGGAGAGAGGCATCCAAAAGCTGTCCAGGTAGGTGACTCCAGGTGGGGACTGCCACCAGTCCAGGGAAGGGGTGCAGCCCTCGGGGGACACCTGGCCATCCCAAAACCCTCCAGTGTATCCAGGTTTGAGAAAATCATAGGGAAAATCCTGAGAGGGGCCTTCCCAGCAGCTGTAGGGAAGCAGGGGTGGATACTGTGGGGAAGAGAAGCTCGTGCTGGCAGTCAGGACTGTGGGCACGGAGCTCCCTCCCTGGGGCTGGGTGCTGCCAGGGGGTTTGGGTGGGGTGGGTGTGCTGAGGGTCAGGTGTATGGATGTGATGGCTCACTGGTGTTTTTACAGCCTTTTATTAATGACTCTGCGTGATGTTTTGGGGCTTTGGTGTGGGGGAAGCACAACAGACATGGAAATGGACCCAGTTAGGGCATGGAAGTGCTCTCTGAGCTGCTGGAATATGCACTGCAATGACACTGGACAGCTCCTTGTGCATCCCTCCCATCCCTACAAACTCCTAGCTATAGGGCCAACCCTTGTCCTTCTACCTTGTCTTTCTGCCTGTGGAATCCACACCGTGTGAATATCTGGGATAATTTACTGGGAGCTGCTTTTGCTGATGGTAGGAATGAGGTCATTTCTTGGGGGCCATTCCAGGCTGATCTCCTGTGAGTGTGCTGACTTCTCCTGAAGATGTGGCCTGGCAAGACAAACCTGAATTACAGCAGCAAATACCCTGGGCACCATCCAGGAGTGGCTGGGGAAGAATTATTGTTTCCTGCCCCGTTTTGCTCTGCAGCAAGATGACTTTATAACCACGTGTGTGTGAGCGGGACGGGGCGTTGCTGAGCAGGAATGCGGCTGCAGGCTGAGCTGGGAGTCTGGGAGAGACAGAAATACCTGTAAACAACAGCAAAAATCCCAGCCTAAGCAAAGAGCAGCACATCTCTCCTCCCAGCATTCCTCTGGAGCCCGGAGGAGTGCAGAGCAGCGGGTTCTAACCTTTGTTGTCAGCTCTTTCTTTATTTTTCATCTCCATTTCTGCTCCTCATAACCGAGTTGGCCACTGGGTGAATCCCACCCTGTGCATGCTGGTGCTGATGCTCCAAGGGTTATCCCAGAGCCTGGCTCTGGCTGAGCCAGAGAAACATGTGGAAATCTGCATTTTTTGACTCAAATGGGAGGCAGAACTAGGAAAAGAAGCTAGAAGAGACTAAACACGGTGGAGATCACAGCTCTGTAGGAAGTTGTGATTTCCATGGAATCCGACCCCAGGTTTGCATGGATGAGCAGCTCCCTGGGACTCTCTGGGACTGCTGTTCTTCATTAGCAGCTTGCTGTGGGGGGAATATTTTTTAAGCCGTGTTCTTGTTTTTCAGCTGCTTATTTTCTTTAGCAAAAGGAAGTGTCAAACTCTTTTCCAAGCGTGTTTTGCTGCTCCAGTGTGGGGCTTTTAGGAGGGGCAGGGATGGAGGCATGGCGAGGAGACAGAGTGCAGGAGCTGGCGCACATTCTCACAAAAAATTAGTTATGTTAAAAGTATAAATGGAACCTTTTTGGGGGGAGCTGTGAGGAAAACGAGCGTTTGAAAAAAGTCAGTGTTTGTATTTCCTTTGGTGAACTTTGGTGCTCCTTTTTCTCCTGCTCGGATTTGCAGCACGGAAGGGAAAATTAAAAGTAAATGACTTAAAACCCACTTTGCTCCAAGAAGATAATTTCCCCTTCACTTTGATGTTTTGTTTCAGGGAGGGGGAGGCAGCCGATGCGTAAACTCGAGGTTTATCGGGTGATACTCGAGATCCATCCCTGCGCTCCCGGCGAGTCCCGGGATGGATGGGAAAACCAGAGCGGAACACCCCCGAGGGGAGCCGAGCTGAGAGGCAAAACACGAAGTGTGTTTGAGGCAAATATTTGGACAATCTCAAGGCTTTGTTTAAACTAAACGTCAACTGTTAATAGCCGATCCCGCAGGGAAAAGCGGATCCTCCTGCCGAGCGCAGATTAGAGCATCGCTGGTGGGGGGACCGCAAAGTCAAACAGTCCCAAGCTCCAGAGCTTCTGCTCGGATCCCGCTTGGAAAAGCAAGAATTGAAGCAATTTCTTCCCCAAAAAGATGAGCTTGTGCATCCCTCAGTGGTTCGGTGTCAGGAATAGAAAAGGTGCCCCGCGGCGCTGGCCGGGGCCGGGTTTGGCGTGGTGCTGATGGAGGTTTCCGTGTATGATTTAACAAAAAACGGGGGAGTTTATGGGCTGGGAGATCAAGGCAACACCGAGGCTGCTCCTTCACCCCTCCAGCCCCGCTAAAAGACTTCACAGGAATTAGGAAGCGGCACTATATAGATTTTAATAATTTTTCCTTTCATCTTGCTTGTCCTCATCCCTCTCCCATTCACACTCCGTTTTTGAGCTGTGTAAAGTGTTTACACCCCACAATTATTGTAATTACCTGTAGGAAAACCGGGAACGAGCTGCCAAAGCTGTATAAATCCAAGGGGTTTTAACCTTTTCCCTGCTGGGCAGCCCTGGCAGCCGATGCCTCTGAGCCGGTTCCCTGTCTCGGTGCCCCGCTGGGTGCTGGCTTTGCTGTATTAAATGTGTTAAATACTGCAGGTGTTGCACAGATTGCTCAGGGGTTAGGACATGTAGGAGGAGATAAAAGAGCTTTTGCTCCTTTAATTTCCCCTGCTGTCCCTGGACCTCTGCCTTGCATGAGGAAGGAGGAGCTGGAAGTGATTCCTCCCCAGCCTCGACTGGTGACTGTTTTCCATTCTCATTTGGGATGGATTTTCCCTCTCCTTGGCCAATTATTTATTTTTGTAAATTTATTTATAAATTGTTTAATTTTATAAATTTATTTTTATAAATTTATTTTTATAATTTCCCTCTCCTTGGCCAACCATTTATTTAATTTTCCTTTGTTTGCTGCTGGGGGGAAAGCTCCCTTGAGCACAGGAAGAGGCTGCCCAGGGAAATGATCAGGCTCCAAGGCTCCCAGTTCAAGGAATGTTTAACCAATGCTCCCAGACACAGGGTGGGCTTCTTGGAATGTCCTAAGCAGCCAGGAGTTGGACTCCATGATCCTTGTTGGTCCCTCTGAACTCAGGATATTCCATGCTTCTTGTGGCCTTTTGGGGATGCCCAGCTGGAAATGCCGCTGGGAGCAAGACAGTGAGTGATAACAGAAACAGAAATGGAAAATCATGGAATATGGAGCTGTAATTCCATCACATCGAGGTGGGGAATCCCCGAAGGGAAGTTTATTGTAGGGATCAGTGGAAGGAGGGTGGGTTTAGCAGGACCTGGAGGGGATTTGCTTCACTTCAGCTCCAGCCCAGTCAGAGACAGATTCCCTCCATCCCTTGAGTGCGGCCGATGGGAAAAATTCAAATTCAATCCAACATTTCCCAGGCCTTGGAAAGGCTTTGAGGCTAAGGCCTGGCAGATGAGGCACCCCTACACGTGTCTGCTGCTGCAGAGAAGGGATGGACTGAGCTTCCTCCCCTCAAACACGATGGAAAACACGGGGGAAGCACCGAGCACCGCAACAGGTCCTGTTCCTCCCTCCCCATTTGATCCCTGATTTCGGACAAACACCGACCCAGAAAGGGAGAGAAGAGGAATTAAATTAACGAACACAATTTCTCCCTGTCATTGCACTCTGACTAATGAGTCTATTTCTGGGTAATAAGAAGGAGCAGGAAGTGACAAGGCACTGTAATGAATTAGTGGCCCAGAACCTCGTTAGTCAGAATAATCTTTCCATGAAAGATAAACGATGCAAACATTAATTATGAAGCCGCTGCGGAAATGCATTTTGTTATTTGGCATCCCAAGACATCTCTCCGAGTTATTACTGAAGTGAGGTGCTTTAAGAAACAAAATAAAAGGGATTATAAAAAGAAATGGGGATAATATGTTGGGCTCCAAGCAGGATCAGTTTTGTGAGGTGATGCACGAGGTGAGCAGCTGGGTGATTTCCAGGGGGCAGCACAGATTTCCAGGGTGTCCCTGTCTGCTTGTATTAATCATCCATCTCCCACTGCTGCCTGTGGGTGCCTGCCAGCCCAGAGCCCAGTGCCAGAAAAAATGTCAATCCAAAGAATTGCACCCTAAGGGGTTTAAAAAAATAGTAGCAATTAAGAAAAAAATCAAAATTGGGAAGTAGGATTTGGATTATTCATCTATGTCACTCTGCACACGGGATTGCAGGGTTTTGGCTGCATGAGTTTTGGCCAGCTCAGTCTCTCCATAGCTGGGTCACTGCTGCTTCCTCAAAGAGATGTCCTAAAACTGGCTCAGGGACATCTCTGTGAGCCACAACCATAGCTTGGATTTCTCTGGAGGCAATGGTACAGCAGCTGAAATGAGGCTGGATTTTAATGAGGGAAAAAAAGCAGGAACATCTTTAAAAAAATACTAAAATTATATAGATATTATATGTATGTCTATGGATCTCACGTGGGAATAAGGAGAATCTTTCCACCCCCACTCCCCAGCTACAGCCTGCTCCCACCTCCACTGTATTAGTGCAGCTTGTCCCAATTTTCTTCTTTGTTGTTTTTATTCCCGATGTATTCCGGAGCTCTTTTCCCAGATTTCAAAGAGGCGGCGCCCGGTGTTCGGGCGCAGCAGCGGCTCTGCCTTCCAGGTGCAATTACTGGGCAGCACAACTTGGGCCGGTGCAGCGCCTCTCACGGCAGCAGCCGGGGAAAGGGATCGGGGGGTGTGGTGGGGCCGGGGAGAGGGCAGGGGAGAGGTACCGGGGAGGGATGGAGGGAGAGGGCAGGGGAGAGGTACCGGGGAGACGGATGGAGGGAGAAAACAGCAGGGAGAGGTACCCGGGGAGGGATGGAGGGAGAGGGGAAGAGAAAGGTACCTGGGGAGAGATGGAGGGAGAGGGCAGGGGAGAGATGCCCGGGGAGAGATGGAGGGAGAGGGGAAGAGAAAGGTACCCGGGGAGGGGTGGAGGGTAAGGCAGAGGAGAGGAATCTGGGGAGAGGGGTGGAAGGAGAAGGTGAAGGAGAGGCATCCAGACAGAAATGGGAGGAGAAGGCAGGGGAGAGGAATCGCGGGAGGGATGGATGATGGATGGATGGATGGATGGATGGATGGATGATGGATGGATAGATGGATGGATGGATGGATGATGGATGGATAGATGGATGGAGAAGGTGAGGGAGATGTATCCAGAGAGGAATGGAAGGAGAAGGCAAGGAAGAGGAATCCAGGGAGGGATGGAAGGAGAAAACAGGGGTGAGAGGTACCCAGGGGGAGGGAAAGAAGGAGAAGCCAGGGGAGACGTAGCCGGGGGTAGGGATGGAAAGAGAAGGCAAAGGAGAGGAATCCAGAGAGGAATGGATGGAGGAAGAAGGCAAGGGAGAGGAATGGAAGGAGAAGGCAGGGGAGAGGAATCCCGGGAGGGGTGGAAGGAGGAGCAGCGTTTGTGTCACATTTTGATACAGCAGCGCTGCCGATGACACCTTGTCACCCCCCAAAGCAGCTGCCAGGTGGGTGGGATGGAGCTGGTGGATGTGATGTTCTTCTAGGACTCTGCTTCCCTCTGAGGCTCTTTTTGGACGACCTTAAGTCTGTGCCATGGATGACCAGGTTTAGTTTTGATGCCCTGGGCGGATTTAATGCGAGCAGCAGAACAAGTCAGGTACTCACACAGATGCTTTTGCAAACCCCGCTGAGCATTTCCAGCATTATTTCAGAGTTATTTTGCAAACCTTTTTCCTCCTCTCCGGATCGCAGATCGCCGTCTGTTAATGGGAAGCGAGAGTGGAACATCGCCTTCGCAGAGGGTTGCAGGATACATCGGTAATTACGAGGTGCTCAGGAAGGGCCGTAATGGGGCCAGCCGTGCATCGTGGCAATGCAAATACTCCGTAACAATCTCTCTGCTGCCTCGGAGGGTCTGTCTCGAATTCGAACGCGTTCCTACGGCTCCAGCTGCTCTGAGATGCGGCTGGTTAACGAGACACAACTCCAATAGCCCGAGGGTAGCTGTGCACTGAGAGGGTATTTTTGGGTCTGGGTCAGACTCAGTCACAGCAGTTTAAGATGTCTTTATGGGGGTCCATGTCCAAGCTGCTTAACTTGTGGGGGTGGGAATGTTCCGTGGGAAGAGAGGTGGAAGCCCTCTCTAGTTAAGGAATTTGTCGGTGATCGTGGTTGGCCAGTCCTGGCCGAGCACGCAGCCCGCAACGAATCCATAAACATCTTTTCCTAGAGGCAGAAACACGCAGTGCCGGCCTGTCTCTCATCCAGTTCCTTGTGTCAAAATAGAATCTTTCTATAGAATCCCAGACTGGGTTGGGTTGGAAGGGACCTTAAGGCTCATCCAGTCCCACCCCTGCCGTCGGCAGGGACACATCCCACTGTCCCAGGGTGCTCCAAACCCTGTCCAACCTGGCCTTGGACACTGCCAGGGATGGGCAGCCACAAATTCCCTGGGCAGCTTGTGCCGGGGCCTCACCATCCTCGCAGAGAACAATTTCTTTCGTGTATCAAACCTAAATTTCCCCTCCTTCAGTTTGAACCCAGACAATGAATAGGCCCTCAATCACAGCATGAAATTCTCGGTAATCACCACCATCAACCTCGCTATCGTCTCATGAAAGCGAGAGCGAACAGAAATAACCCCGACCTTGTCTTTTAAAAACGTTGTTATTGTTTTCCGGCAATTGTTGGCTCGTTATGCCGGTGCTTGAGTCAAAGGGAGAGAGAAACAGGCTGGAAATAAGCTGAGGAACAGCCGTGTTAAAGCGCTTTGCACCGGAGCTAAAGGACTCCGGGGCCGGGTAATTAAGGAGCCCAGCGCCCCCCGCACCCGGGAATTGTGTTTCTGCCTCAGGTGCTTCTCTGCATGTTCAAAGTGCACAGGAATGGATCAAACAGGATTTACTCCTTTCTGCAAGGGCTGCCTGACAAGCCGGGATTATGCTCTGGGAAAGCATCTGATGAGGAATGAAATGAGACATGGCAAAAAAGCGCTCTTTAGAAAAATACAGGGAAGTGGAGAGGAGGGAGGGCAAGGGAAGGGAAATGGAAGGAAAGAGGGAAGGGAAGGGAAAGGGGAAAAGGAAAAGGGGAAAAGGGAAAAGAAAAGGGAAAAGAAAAGAGAAAAGGGGAAAAGGGAAAAGAAAAGGGAAAGGGAAAAGAAAAGAGCAAAGGGGAAAAGGAAGGGAAAAGGGAAAGAAAGGAAAGAGGGAAAGAACAAATAAGGATGTTGTCCTGGAAAAAGCGAAGGAGCAAATGAGGGTGTTGTCGTGGCTTCATGGCCAGCTGGCTCCGTGGATGACACCGGGATGGGAACAGTGGCCCATGTTCCCACCCGTTAGGATGGCTGGGGTGTGGCCTGAAGGAACATTGAGGTTTTGGTTTGATTTTGGGAGGGGTTTGAAGCTAAATTTCCCAGGAGTCCTGACCTGCCAGGTGTGCTGGTGTCTCCTGTGGTGTTCCTGCCGTGATTTTCTGCCCCTCTGAGCCCCTCTCTGGAGCTCTGCCAGTCCAACAAAGCAATCTTTGATTTCGGTGCGTTGAGGATGGAGCCTGTAGGAAAAGGAGAGCCCTTATCCTAACGAACTGTGCTGAATTCAAGGAGGCCATAAGGAGGGGAAGGAGACCATGAGGAAGGGAATTTTGGTGCGTTGAGGATGGAGCCTGTAGGAAAAGGAGAGCCCTTATCCTAACGAACTGTGCTGAATTCAAGGAGGCCATAAGGAGGGGAAGGAGACCATGAGGAAGGGAATTTTGGTGCGTTGAGGATGGAGCCTGTAGGAAAAGGAGAGCCCTTATCCTAATGACCTGTGCTGAATTCAAGGAGGCCATAAGGGGAAGGGGGGAATCTCTGCAAGGAGAACTGTCCGGGCAAACAGCCCTGTCCTAACTCAGGGCACAGCCACACACCCTGGGCATGCTGCATCCCTTTTCCCCTCCTGCCTGCCAGAAGGTGACACCTCAGCCTCTGCACAGCTGGACCTGAGCTCTGTGCTGTGGCGGGAAACCAGTGGGAAGGCAACCTGGGCAGTGCCACCTTCCCAGCTGGAATTCCCGTGCCAGCCTGGCTCTCAGAGTGCTGATGTGCTGTCGCTTGTCTTTTGCTAAGAGTTGTCATTTTGGAGGCTTGAAACCCCCACCAGGACGTTGTGTTTTCCCTCCTCCCATCTCTCCTTCACCCCCCAGCCCGGTTTCTGGCCCCCACGGGGTGTCTGCTGCTGCAGAGCCAAGCTGGGAGCTCAGCCGCCGGCAGATAATTGACTCGGGAAGCGTTTCGTATGAGATCTGGGGAGAAAACGAGGGGAAATATGTTATTTTACAACCTTGATACTCCTGACCTCATCGTGAATAAGTACACACACAAGAGCCCGGAGAAATGGGTTGGACGGAGAGGCAGGGATGGGAGCGCGGGGCTGTGCTGGCCTCGCTCGGCTCCGACGGGTACTACAGGGCTCCGCCGTGGAGTGAAATGCTTGGGAGGATGCGCGGGGATCCGAAGGCAGAAGGACAGCCCCGTTTTCCTCGTTTTCCTCCCCAATCCGCCGCTGGGCGCTCCGGTGCGGTGCCAGAGGGGTGACACTGGTGGCACTGGTGCGGACGTGGGGGGTTGCTGTGCTCTGGGGGGCTCCAGGGGGATCTCAGCTCCCTCGGGATGCAGGAGCTGAGGCAAAGCCCCTCCGTTTGCCACGATCCAGCTGTTGCAGCCCCGGATGGCGAAGCTTTGCCGCTGACCAATTCCCCGGGCCGGGAGGGGGGTGCTGAGGGTGCTGGGGTGGTGCTGTGACCCCCAGCAGTGACCGGAGCCTCCGGGGGACCCGCGGCACCTTTGCTGCCCCTGCCTTCCCCGTCCCTCTCTGCCATCTGTGCCAGGGTCGTTAAAGGTGTGAATTAGTGCTTGTCGTGGGCGCTACTTAAAGGTAATGAAGTTTACTTGGCTGGGTAAATTACCAGCTCTCTTTAAATGGCCCTTTTTTCCCTTCATTACTATGCAGATGTATGCTAATGCGATGGTCTCCAAACACAGCTTTGATGACCTTCTAATTTTTATTTATTTATTTACTTGACGAAGCAGTTTTGGCTGGCAGTGTAATTTAATTAGCAGCTCCATTTCAGAGCCTGCCTGGCAGCCAGGGGAGAGGAGCTGGGGCTGCAGAGGAAAGGAGTAGGGGGCTCCCCTCAAAGCTGGGGGTCACCGAATCCTGGAATTACGGAACGCTTTGAGTTGGAAGGGACTCTAAAGCTCTTCTCGTTCTACTTCTACCACAGGCAGGGACGGCTTCCACTATCCCAGGCTGCTCCAAGCCCTGTCCAACCTGCTTGGGCGATTTTAGGGATGGGGAGCCCACAGCCTTTCTGGGCAACCTGTGCCAGGGCCTCGCCACCCTCACTGGGAAGAATTTCTTCCTAATATCTGATCTAAATCTCTCCTCTTTCAATTTAAAATCATCCCTCCATGTCCTGCCACTCCATGCCCTTGTAAAAAGTCACTGTCTCTCCTTTTTGTATTCCCACTTTAAGTACAGGAAGATGCAGCAGGAAGGCTCTGGCCTGTCTGGACTACCCAGGGGTGTATTTAGGGACTGCCCGTGCACTGGTGGGATTAATTACATGAAGTTTCCAGGGTCGTAGGAAAGGAGAGTGCTGTAAATATGCTGAATAAGAGGAAATCTCTGCATCTGGTCTGCAGGAGGGCACTGCAGGGAGCATCTCCTGCAGGCAGAGCCAGCCTGTGCCACGCTGCCAGCTGTCCCCTGCCTGGGTGGCCACTGCCAATTCAGTGTCTGGGTGTGGGGAGCAGCTCGGGGGACAGCCCAGCCCCAGCCCTGGGTGATAAAAACGGGATGCAGACTCCCGGTAATAAAGTGATTTCAGCTTTATTGAAAAAGGCGTAAAGCGGGGGGGGTCCCGGGGCCGATGGGTGCGGTCCCGGTCAGCGACGAGCAGGAGGAGGCTGCAGGGCCGGGGCTGGATCTTCATCCCGATATCCGATGTCGAAGGCACGGTTTGCTGGCCTGGATGTCCCCTTTTTATACAGTTTTCTGTCCTTTTGGATTGGTTCCCGTTTGGATCCTTCATTTCCATGGCGTTTCAGGTGTTGATTGTTCACATTCCGTCCAGGTTAACCGGGTTTGGTCTGCGGGCAGGAACGCCCTTCCCTTAGGTGACATACGGTAACGACGCTTTAAAACCCTTTTTACAGTGCAAAACCCAAACCTTTTAACAGTATAGGCTAAACAATTCTTAACTATTTTACAAGTGTCTAACCTATTTTTAACACTGGGGACAGGGACGCCGATGAAACGCTCCTGCAGAGCATCAGCGTGGCTGCAGTGAGTGGCAGCCGGGGGGAGCGTCTCCGGCAGCTCCCTGACAGATCTGGAATCTCTCCCCTGCAAGGGAACGTGTGGCACAGCAGAAATCAGGGACTGGCTCAGGAGCTCAGGTCAGTCAGGACATGCAGGCAGCACCTGAGCGCCCATGGAGAGGCTTGAGGAAGCGTGATTTCCCAAATTCCTCTTCTGCTGGACATCCTTCCTCTCCGCACATCCTCGTCTCTCCTGCTGCTCTGCCCGTTCTCACCTCGTTGCAGCTCTCCCAGCTCTCTCCTCCCCTCCATCCCCGCTGGAGCCGTGCCGGGGCTGCCCTGGGGTGCCCAGACGCGACAGCTCCAGCTGCTGCTGTTTAGGTTTAAGTGTTTACATTTGTTTATCGCAAAGACGCCCCTGAGGTTTCCTGGCTCATCCACAGGCTGGGCCAGAGAGCTGAGCGAGGAAACCCACGGAAGCTGGTTGTCAGCAAAAACAACCCCAAAACACCCCCAAAACCAGCGCCCGGCTGCGTCCTCGGCTTGGAGGTGCAGGGAACAGAGCTGGGTGCCTGGTGGGGGCTGTGGATGATCTGGGACACCCCCAGCTGGGGTCTGACAGGATCTTTCCGTGTTTTTTGGGTGCTTTCAGAGTCGGACCAGGCTGCCGGCCCCGTGGTTCCCTTGCAGCTCTCAGTGGCTGAGCCTGCCATAGGGAGAATAATAATAATAATAATAATGATGATATTAATGACAAGACTAATGCTCTGGCTGCGGGATTGCAGCCTCTCCTGCCCATTCGTTCCGCCTGGTTAGAGGCTAATGGGAAAGCCAGAGGAGGGGACCACAGCCCGGAGGAATTCGGCTGGATGGAGCCTCCCACAGCATCCTTCATCCTCAGGGATGCAGGGCCAGCCCAGGCAGGATCCGGGCAGTCCTGTGCACACACATGGTGCTGGTGATGGCCAGGGAAGAGCCTTGAAACGTCGGTGCTGTCCTCCGGTGGGTGCAAAGTGTGGTGCCCAGTGTGAGGTGACAGGGCAGGGTCTGAGGAGTTCCCCGATGTCCCTGTGGGCTTCCAGCTCCGAAGAGGATGAGCTAGCCAAGCCTCTCTCATTATTTGCTTCCCAAGCTCTCCATCCTCTGTGCAGTAAAAGCAAACAGCCGCATGCCAGGTGGGCACAGAGGAGGCTGCACACCTCTTCCCGGCCTCTGATCCCCCCGTTTTGTGCTCAGCCAGGAGCTGTGAAGCACAAAGCCATTTCGGTCCCCCTCCAGCCCTGGGATGCTGGCAGCAAGGAGGTAGTTCAAACTTTTATTGGCGTATTCATGTCCTCCGATTGACTGATAAACTGGCTCCTCATTATGTTTTTGTGTTCTACTCGTCTTTTTAATTAGCCTAAGGGCCTCATTAGCAGCAGCAGCAGCAATGACTCTGTGATCAGCCTTGCCTGGCATCCAACCTGTGTAATGTGGCAGGGGCTCCGTGCGGAGGGATTACCTGTGAAGTGCCTCCCCCCTCCTCCCCAAGGCCCTGTTCCCGAGGGACAGGCCATGGGAACAGTCCTGGAGTGGGATGGGCAGTGGCAGTGCTGGCTTCGTGATGGGATGCTGCAAAGAAAGAGGGTGCAAGTGTCAAATCGCTGCTCAGAGCTTCTGGGTCCTCCCCTTTGCTCCTCTCAGATTCCCTATCGGGTGGTGGTTTTGTGCCTCAGTTTCCCTGCCCGAGGCCTTCCCCTCCTCCTGCCTTCAGTTTCAGCGGAGGGTGAGGATCCCTCTGGCAAGAAAGGCTGCAAATTGCTCCCGTCTTTTTGACTGGGGACTTGATTTCTGCACCCGACTTGGCTGGAGGAAGCCAAAACCTCCGGCGCCGTGCAGCAGCCAGGGAAGGCCCTGCCTCGGCAGCCAGCTGGTGCCCCCTTGCTCTGCCTGTGCCATCAGGCAGCCAATTAGCAAGAAATTAATATTGTGATTAGCAAATATTATGATTTTCTATCTGAATCTGTAACAAGCTGATTATTCACTCGTGAGTAGAAGCCACTGCTGGTGGATGAGGCTGCCTTTACCCTGCCGGGATGGAGCTGGGCAGACCCTGGGCTGGAGCATTCCTGCCTGGAATGGGGGATTGCACCCCGGGCTTGCTGGGCTCCATCCCCAGTGCCTGGAGGGCAGCAGGAGCAGGAGCAGGAGCAGAAGCAGGAGCAGGCAGGGCTTGCTGCAGGAGCGTGCAGGGCTGCAGCCTGTCAGCAGATGGCAATGCCCTCCTGCGGCACGGCAGAGCAGCCTGGTGGCACTTTGGGGACATCAGGGGCTGGTGGGGAGCACCCTCCCCAGGCAGCACCGCCTTGCCTGCAGCAGCTGAGCAACCTCGCAGAGAGGGAAATGGGCTCGGCGTGGTGAGCTGAGCTCTGGGTCTTCCTTTCCTGGCTTGTGGGGTTCCTGCTGCAGCTCTTCGTGGGGCTGGGGCTGCTCTGCCTGCTCGTCTCAGAGCATCCCCTCCCCAGAGGGGATTGTAAAATTGTGAAATAGTGTGGGTTGGAAAGGAACTTTAAAGGTCTCTAATCCAACCCCCTGGCAAGAGCAACCAAACCAGGTTGCTCCAAGCCCCATCCAACCTGGCCTCGAACACTTCCAGGCATGAAGAGCCCACCAGCTCTCTGGACAGCCTGCCCCAGTGTTGTACCCCTCTCACTCGCTGTGCTTCCCCTATCCATTTTATTATTTTGGAGTTAGCAAATGTCTAGGTTGATGTGGGACGTGCTGATGGACATCAAAATCTGCTTTTCCTTTGCATTTTCCTGTGCACTTTGGATCTCGTGGAAAAATCCTGTATTCAGGTGTTTATCCTTCACAAAGATATTGGCAAACTCCCCTCCCTCGCGGTTCCCAGAATGCTGATGAGGTGTGACAAGAGATGATTTTCTTTCTGCTGTTAAAGGGAGATGTTTTCCTCTGCTTGGGGAAACTGAGGCACACACAGCGATTTCTCAAAGCCCAGGAAAAGGAACATGGGAAGCAGGAGGAGAAAGCAAGGTTTCATGGACTGAAAACCGTGTGTTCTCCCTGCACCGGTTCTGCGCCGATCTGGGACGGCTCAATTTTGTTCTCTTGCAAAAACAAAAATACTCCAAGATGACCCAAATATGATAATTTATGATCATCTTGTGCTCTGAGACTTCGGGTGCACGGGAGCCAGATCTGAACTGACTCGGAAAAGCAGAGTTTTATTCTGCACGGCTCCGTACTTGTGAAAGAATCCGCGGGTTTGGCTGGCTTTCCATGGAAGAGGGAGCTGAGCACTAGATGGCGAAAACGAGCCGTGGAAAAGGCCTGTGGTCCTCACCCCTCCATCCTCCCCTCCCTCACCCCTCCATCCTCCCCTCCCTCACCCCTCCATCCTTATCTCCCTCACCCCATCATCCTTCTCTTCCTCACCCCCCCATCCTCCTCTCCCTCACCCCTCCATCCTTATCTCCCTCACCCCATCATCCTCCCCTCCCTCACCCTGTCACATCCTAGCCCTCACCCTGCCACCCTCCTGCCCCTCACTCCAGTGGTTTTTTTCTGAAGATTTGGGAAGAAAAGAAGAGATCATTTAGGGGAAGATGATTTTTGCAGCTGCAACTCTTCCCCGACCTTGAGCATCCTCAGTCTGGGATGCGATGGCTGTGCAGGTGGTTCAGCTTGGCCGTCCTGCTCCTCTCCTCCCTCCCTTGCTCTGTGCTCCCCCCAGACCTGTGGCTCACACCGAGTCCCCTCCAGCCCCACGTGCAGGTCTCTGAGGCTGGACAGAATTCACTGCAGCACTGGGAAGTGCTGATGGGCTTGGAAATGGGAATGGTGAAAGCCTGGCTGGAGAAGGGGTGAGAGGATGTTCTCCAGTGCTGCCAGGCATGGGCTTATCCCAGCCTGCTTAACCTGCTATGTGGGAAATCACTGCACATCTCATGGGCATCGTGCCACCCCTGCCCATCCCAGGGCATCTCCGCTGTATCCCCAGGCTGGATTTTCCTTGTAGGTGTGGGCTGCTTTTCCTGTCAGCTCTGCATTGTCCCTTCCCCCCATGCAAACACACAGAGCATCTTTGTAGAAACAACAAAGCAGCATCGTCTCCTCTCCTTCCTCCTCCTCTCCTTCCTCCTCCTCTTCCACCTGAAGCCAGTATCTCAGGGGGTTTGGCTGCCTGGGGGCTCTGCCCTCCCTTTTGGGGAGCAGCTGCCTGGCAGTGCTGGCAGAGCCCTCCCTGGCTCCCAGGAGCCGTGGGCAGAGCAGGCTCCTGCTGGTCAGCCATTTGTTTGCGCTCCTGCCATCGGGCTGTGCCGGGCTGCAGTCACTCCTCCTCTCTCCGTGTGTGTTTACGGCCTGTGCCTGAGGCATGTTTCCTCCCGTCAGAGTTGGCCCTGGCTCTTGCAGCTGCTTTTCCTCCCGAAGCCAAGGCTGGAAGGAATCTGGTGCATGCTAAAGCACCGCGGTCCATGCCAGCAGGAAGGGAAGCAGAGGCAGAAGCGCGGTCTCAGGCAGAGCCGTGTGCCCGGCTGTTTGTCTGTCCACCCTTCTCCACAGCCTCTTCCTGATGCCCACAGCCCTGACGTTCCCACCTACACGAGGATCATGGAAAGAGAGGGAGAAGTCCAGGTTGGATGGAGCTTTGAGAAGCTTGGTCTAGCGGAATTTGTCTCTGCAAAAGGTTGGAACAAGGTGGATCTTTAAAGTTCCTTCCAGCCCCAAGCATTCCATGATGCTGTAATTCTGTCTCAATGCAAGCCCTGGAGCCAGAGGTATCCACGACTTTTCAGAGTGAGCTCAGGAGAGGTGACAGCACCTCCAGAGCAAGGAGTAGGATTTTAATGGTTGTAATGGGGGATAAAATGAGAATGGAAGTGGGATGGGAGATGTGCTGAGCTTCTTCTTCAAAGCAGCGCTTATCCAGGGAATTTATTTTCTGCTGTGGATTTGCCACAATCAGGAATTGAATTCAGAATTTCAGCTTCCTTGCCTTTTTTTTGGGTTTAAATTACAATCCTCTTGTCTGCTGCTTTTCCTGAAACTCTTGAAAATGTGGATCCAAACTTCCCCAAAGGCTGAGCAGGTTGTAAATGCATTAAGGCCCTGTCCCAGAGCACGTCAGGGGAGGTGACCGTGTGCTTAGTGACGCTGCAGGAGTGACACTGCAGAGCCAGGTGAACAAAAGGCAGCTTGGTGGGGACCTGGGGACTCTGATCCAGGCTGAGTTAGAGACACCAGCTCTGTAATCACTGGCAAAAAGGGGATTAAGAAGGGGCTTCGTTGAGGGCTTACACATTTCTGAAGGGAATTGAGCGGATTGATGCCACGAGACTCTTTGAGCTCGTGTCAGATTAGAAGAACAAGTGGGCATCAGTTTAAGCCAAGATGCTGCAAAGAAGGACATTAAAGGAATTTTGGTGAATATACGTATATTTAAAATATTTTTCTGTGTGCTGTGATTAGTTAATCTAAGTCATTGACTACCCAAGGCAGCAGTCAGAGTAATCAGTGCAAATGACTTTAAAATGAGGCCAAGTTGGTAATTAGGGATAACAAATGTCATGTCAGGAAAGTGGTGGCTTGGCTCAATGGTGCTGGAGCTTTGCAAAGATTGTCCAGACCCTGTGTCCAGACCCCAGGGAGGGACACTGTGTCCCTGTGAGGGAGGAGGAGGAACAGGAGAACCTGATGATGCAGAGGATGTTGGGCCATGCTAATTGTGTCCAACTCAGCTCTGTGTGGGTTAATTTAGGGGATTGGTGGTGTCTCGTCACCTTTTTTTGGGCTGGTTTTGGGGTGCTAAGGGTCTGTTATTTGCAGAGGAAGCAAATAACAGGGTTTTTTTGAGGGAGGCACAGCCAGAGAGTAGCTGAACAAGTTGACTCAAACACCATGAGGACTTTGAGCTCGCCATCAGTGGGTTTCAGAGTTAACATCTCTTGGTGTGAGTGCCTGATAAGACATCTGAGGTTCAGCTTAGCACAGAATCTCCTCTGTCTGCTGCAACTCAGAGCAAACACAGCCCTTTCCTGAAGGGAGGCACGGTTTTTGCCTGTTTGTGAAGTGCACAGCAGGGCCCTGATTTCAGCCGTTATCTCTGGAGCTCACTGGAACAATAACAACATCTGAAATCCTCGAGTTTTGTAATGACTGTTTTTACAAAGTCTCTTCTAGTTGCGTTTGAATTTTTTTTTTTAAGTTGCTCTGTGAATAAATTGAAAGCAGACACAAACCACAGCCAGCCCCCTGGAAAGTGTCACCTTCACAGTGACGCCGACCGTGGCGCTGACAAAATCTCCTGTCGGGTGGCGCGCTGGCAGATGGCAACGTCCGCTGGGATGGAGCAAACGAGCAGCGAGAAATCCTGCAAAGAAAAGGCCAAAACAACCCCAACCCACCCCGGGATGTGTGTCCACTGGGAGAGGGGAGTGCTGCCACGGGGTGTAACAGGCTGCCTTGAACCCTCCCAGCTGGTGGCTGCTGAATCCAGGAATCCAGGCAGTGACAGGACAAGGGGAAATGGTTTTAAATTGACAGAGAGCAGGGTTAGGTGGGATATTAGGAGAAAATTCTTCTCTGTGTGGGTGGGGAGGCCCTGGCACAGGTTGCCCAGGGAAGCTGTGGTTGCCCAATTCCTGTAAATATTCCAGGCCAGGTTGGATGGGGCTTGGGGCAAGCTGATTTAGTGAGAGCTGTCCCTACACAGGGCAGGGGGTGGAACTGGATGAGCTTTAAGGTCCTTTCCACTCCAAACCAGTCTGGAATTCTACAATTCTAATCCCAACCACCTTCCCAACAAATGCAAAGCTAGAAGTAGCCTGGGAGTGTTTTATCTTCCTCTTCTTCCCCTTCTTTTTCTTTCCTCCATCCCTGCTCATACATTTCCATGACTCCAGCAGACATCTAATGAAGTGAAGGAATTTATACTGGCCAGAGTGGAATGTATGAGGCTGATTGCCTTCATCTTATTACCCTTAATGGGAGCCCATGTAGATAAATCCTCCTGCACCCTGATGGAAGCTTACCTTTGAATACCTGGCAGGCAGTGTGAGTGATGAGAATGCTGACTCTGGGGGAAGGGGAGTCACAGTGTCACCTGCTGCAAAGCACAGCAGTTAAAGTGCTCCCGTGGGGATTTAGGAGTGGTCCCAGTGAGACACACAGATGACAACTCTGGGCTGGATTTTTGTATAGATGGGTGCTTTTGTGGGTGATGCCCTTGTCCTGGTTATGGTGGTGGCTCCTTGGGTGGTGGCCTGGGACTCTCACTGGTTTGCCAGCCCCCACCGTGCTGGATCAAAGGGGACAGTGGGAGCCACTGTCCTGTCCTCACCACATCTCTGAGATGCTGGAACAGGTCACCCAGAGAGGTTATGGCTGCCCCATCCCTGGAAGTATCCAAGGCCAGCTTGGATGGGGTTTGGAGCAACCTGGGATAGTGGAAGGTGTCCCTGCCCATGGCAGGGGGGGGAACGAGATGAGGTTTAGGGTTGCTTCCATCCCAAACCGTCTGGGATTCTGTGATCCATCCTTGATGCTGGCCATGGATGGCCATTTCCTCTGTGGATAGCAAAAGGAAAGGAGGAGCCATTTCCCAGGGCTGTGAGAGCTACAATCCTGCTGGTATTTACTTTTTTTTCCCCAATAAGCCCTGAACTCCCTGGCTAATTAAATAGCAAGTGGCTATTAAGCTCTTGCCTAGGACTAAGGTTTAATAAGGCGGTAATAGGCGCTGTGTGCTTGTACGTGTGTACCCAGCCTGAGGTGGGAAACCTCAGCCCAGGTGCTCTTTAAATAGTCAATAGTTATTTATTAAACATGGGGCAGCTATCCAGAGAAATTTAAATTAACGGCCTGGCTGGGAGATGAGCTTGGATTTAAAGAATTAAAGGGTTAGCAGCCTAGCACAGCATGCACTGGAATCCTAACCCTGCATTCCTAAAACTGGAATAGCAGAAGGGAGCAACACATTGCCATTTAATTTGTGTGAGTTCCCTGTTTGCTCTGCAAATACCAGTGAAGGTTAATGTTTTTAAAAGTTTTGGGCTGGTTTCTTTCCCTCTGATGGCCATCTGGGTGTGGAAAAGCCCAAATGACAGTTCTCCTGGTGGTGTTATTTCCCACTGGAGCCCTCCAGCTCCTGCTCCTTCCTTGGTGTGAGGCTTATGGGCACCATGTGTGAGAATCATCATTGAATTATGGTTTGGGTTATAAGGAACCCTAAAGCTCATCCAGTTCCACCCCCTGCCATGGGCAGGGACACCTTCCACTAGACCATGATGCTCCAATTCCTGTCCAACCTGGCTTTGAACACTTCCAGGTGTCCTTGGAAGTGTTCAAGGCATCCACAGCTTGTCTGTGCAGCCTGTGCCAGGACCTCAGCACCCTCCCAGGGAAGAATTTCTTCCTAAAGAGGATCCCCTTTTCTTTATGGACTTCACCAGAAAGGTGATACTCAGTACCCTACAAGGGTGAGGGAGGAAAAATACCTCAATTAGGGTGGAAAATAGGTGGATGACACTTGCTCAGGGAATGGAATGTCAGTGTAAAGTTAATCAACTCTCAGCATTGCTTTCCCATTCCTAATCTTCCCTTTCCAGCCATAGTGATCCTCACTTCTTTTTCACTCTATTTTCCTCTGTAGGGGGATGGGCTGGCTCTGTCCTGCTCACACTTGAACCAGATGCTTTGTGACATCTGGGGACTCACAGAGCTCCCCCCGTGCAGCCGCTTTCCTCTGGGTTTGTCTTTCCTGCTTAGGCAGCCAGCAGGGAGCTGGTTCCCAACAAGTCAGCTGTGCCTGCAAGCACCTCGCTGTGTGTCAATAACTTTGCTACAGTTGGTTCAGCATTGCTCCAGGAAAGAAAAAAAAAAAGGAGGGGAGAGTGTGGGAGTGGGGAAAGAACCTTAACTGCTGCTGTTTATCCCTCTTATTTTCAGTTCATTTTATGCCGCTTCAAACACAGCCGACACTCACCCGGGTCCATTAATGGAAAATAAAGGTCAGGGCTGGAGGCAGCGGCGCTGCCATGCCCTGCTCCCACGTGGTGTGTGGTGAGTGCCAGGGCTGCAGGATTTTCCATTTTATTCTCATCTGGGGGGACCAGCTGGGGCTGAATTGGCTCCGAGCGCCGGCAGCAGCGGCTCCCACCATCCCAGCCCAGGAATGGGGACAGCACCAGGCAGGATGAGTCCTGGCCACTCCTTGGATGTTCTGCAGTGCATCTCCCTGCATGAATAGTGTGGTTACATTTAAGAACCAATTCCAACTCTGTTTTGGGGATTTAGGATCATACCAGAAAAGCTGTGCTCCGAAACCTCACTTGTCCTGAAATATTGCTATCAACCTTCTCCTTAAGGCAGATTTACTGATTTTGAGGATTCAAACAAGATGAAGTTTATTTGCTGGTGTGCTGATGGTTTCAGGGTGGGTCCCTCAGTTTCTCTAAAGCGTCCCAGGAGTATGATTAGCTGGAATATTGCCTGTGAGCAGCATGAGTTGCTGACACAGGTCTAGAATCTGGGCCTGAGGCTCCTGGACTCCATCTAAGTGGGAAACATGAGGATTTTGTCAGGGTGATATGGAGGGCTTGAAGCCATGTTTGGGTGTTGTCCAGGGTGTCCAAGGGGATAAAGCACTCTCCTCTTTCAAGAATTCTGCAGGATGGACTTCTATCCCTTCACATTTTGCTGGTCCTTCGGCCTGCAGATCCCATCTCTCCACAGGAAATTAGGGAATCCTGTATGTACCCTTTGGGATTTGCCTTTTGTTTATTCTCCCCCTGGAATTTGCTGCTGGGCTCCATGCAGGGCAGCAGGAGATGCTGGAGAAGTGCCTCTGTTTTCCCTTGCAATGATCCCAGGCCTGTGCAGGGCTCTGGCAGCCCCATCACCTGGCCCTGCCTCTCACACCTCACTCAGTTCTTGGCTTTATTGCCTTTGACATGTGAACCTGACCAAACTATGGATCATGAATAGAATAGTCAAGAGCAGCAGGCTGGTAGGAGCTGGATGACAGCAGCTGCAGCAGACCCTTACAGAACAGGAATTTGCCCCACTTGCTTCCCACCAGAGCTGGATAACTTATTCAAGGCAGGTTTTGTACATTGCCTTTACATTTTCCTTTATTTGTGGCTTTTCCTCCTGGTTTTAGCTCCGTGTGAGGCAGCTCCTGCCTCTCCCTATGCACAGTTGCTGGGTGATGTCTCTATCAGGCTTGTGCTGGGCATTCCTCCCCAGTGTGGCAGCACTCCCCCATTCCCAGCTCTCCTGATGTGTGACAAAAATCCTCCTGCCACCTCGGGCTCTGTGCTCCAGCTCTGGCAGAGGGATGGGGACAGGGGAGCTTCATTTCCAGCTGGGATACAAAATCCATGGTGCTTTATTCCTTCCAAGGCACTCGCCTGGACGTGTCAGGATGTTCCTGTTCCTCACATCTCCCTCTTGCCTTATCTCCTACCTTTTTCTTGTGCAGGCTGTAAAGATCATCCCTGCTTCTCCAAGGAGCATCTCCAGGACTCCTCCGTGGGCAGTGAGCCCCGGGGCAATGGGAAATGTTCCTTAGGACCAGCAGATCTTGGTGTTTGTATTTCAAAGCACCAGTGGAGTGGGACTGGGATTTTTGCCAGAGTCTTGCTAGAGGGAAAGTTTTCTCTGGCTCAGCTCACACAACGAAGATTTCTCTTTCTTTTTCCCCTTTCTGCTTTATTCTGATAGCTTTTTAACAGGATCAGCTAAATAAGCAGATAGAGTGTACCAGTTCACAGGCCCCTAGAGGTGAGGAGCCACTGCAGATTTAAGTCTTTTTTGTGATCTCCAAAGCAGCTGTATTTTATATGCTGGCCCTGTTTTGCTGATCCTATTAAGGGCTATCGTGGAACACAGCACCCCGTGGCTGTGTGTGTCTGGCTTTTTGGGAGCAGGGCTTCTTGCTTGGGTGCTGGATCCTGTGCCTTGCCTCACTGCCTGCCTTCCCAGACCCTCAGACAAAAGGTCTCTCCTTATGCTGAAAGGGGATTTCCATTCATTTGGGACTAAATTCCTTAAGGTCCTTTAGGAAAAAGCATCCCCCACACGTTGAAGGTCACCCTCTGCTCTGGAGTGACTCATGCTCTGCTGGGATGGAGGGAACTGGGAGAAGTCAAGGGTCAGGCTGGAAATTCCCTAAATGTGTAAATCCCTGGATGGGATGCAGATGCTGTGGGAAAGGTCAGGGGATGTGTTCTCTCCCCTTTACCAACTCTCCCATATCTCGGGGGGATGTGGCTTCGTTTCACCCCCCCAGTGCCCCCGAGTGCATTAATGCTCTTCCAGCTCATCTCCATCCCTGCCCTGTTTCCATTGCAGCCCCTGGCCCAGGGACTGTGCAGAGCTTTGAGGTGCCAGTGATGAGAGGCACGGATTTCCCTCCTCCCCCTGTTCTTGCACTGCTAAAAACCCTCAATGCTAATCTGAGTTTTTAAAACCAGCTCTTCTGCAAAGCACTGGGCCCACTCACCCCTGAGCCACCTGTCAGCTCCAGAGGAGCCTGCCCAGGTACCCCTCTCACACTAATGAACAAGGACAGTAATTAATGATCATTGCTATTTGTGTTGAGGACTATGACTGCTGTCACTGCTGACTGCTCTGGCAATTACCAAGGCTGCTCCCTCCCTGCTTTGGTCAGCGGGAGAGGAGGAGGAGGAGGAGGAGGAGTCACAGAGGTGCTCAGGAATCACAGAGATGATCAGGGCTGGCCATCTCCAAAGTGTCCCTCAGCATCACCTTGCTGAGTGTGGGAGCAACCAGCAGCAGGTCCCTGTGGAGCTTCAGCCACCTCGCCCTCCTCCTCCTCCTCCTCCCAGTATCAATCAGCCTGTTGGAGCTTTCCCAGATGGGTCTCACTTTCTGTTCCATCTCATTTGACATTTCATCAGCTGTAGACAGCAGAGAGACGTGTCAGCTCCTGAGATCCATCCCCGACCTGCCAAAAGGATTGTGCTCCTTGGCAAGAAATGTGATTATTCTGCTTTGTGGCAGAGATTTCTCTTGGTGTTATCTTGGGGGAGGAAATCTCAGCCCCCATCCCATTTCCTTCCCCTTTCCCAGCAAAGGCTTGGTGCTTGTTGTGGTGTGATGGAGATGTGACTGTGCTTCTCTGGGTTATGCACAAACTGACACCTGCCATGTGAAAATCCCAGCAGCATCAAGGGTTCCTGGTCAAATGAGGGGGAAAACCCCTCTCTTCCCCTATGGAAGTGCTCGGAGCATGGAGATCTCTCGTGGGAGCTCTGATGCCTGCTCAGTGTGGACGGAGGGCTGGGCAGGTACAGTAGCTCCAGGAGCCTTGTACCTTCCCATTCCATCCTTCCTAATTCAGCTGGAAAGACACTGAGCCACGCCCCAATTTCCCCCGAGATCCAGCTGCTCATCCCTCTCTGCAGCTGGTCCTCATCTTCATGTTCCAGCTGCTGTCTGGGTGACTGGTGGCTGGTAGGAAGAACTCATGGCAGAGAGAAGAATTCCCTGTATTTTTCCACATTCCAATGTTTTCTCTATGTCGGTGTCCCATAAACAGTAATGATGGACATTATGTTTTGAAGTTGTTTGAAGGGAGAACATAAAAGCTAATAGGTAAAGGTAGGCTTTTCCATGCAAATTCCTTAGGAAATTAAACACAGCCTGGCTTTCAGCGGGTTTTGTGGTGCCCCTTTCCACGGGGCTGGTGCTCCCGTGGGCTCAGTTCTTCCCTGTGGAGGTGGGACATCATCCCTGGGCTCTGCTGCAATCAGCTCCAGCAGAGGAAAGGATGTCTTTGGAATTGTTGGCAGGTGGAGAAGCCAAAGGAGGTGAGGATTTAAGAGCCTGGATTCCTCCCGTTGTGTGCTGGGGCTGTGACTTGTGATAATGCCCCAAGGCAGCGACTGAAATGCACGTCATAAATTAGAACCAAAAATGTGATTACTTTGTCGCTTGGAAGACAAATGTGTGTGCCTGGGGAGTAACAAAGCAGGTTTGATTTGTTGTTGTTTGTACTATGTTTACTATTATTATAACTTATTCCAAATTATTCCAGTCTAGAACAGAGAGGAGGCTGTAGCTGGCAAATGTCTTTTGAGGGTGGGTTTGGGGAAAGGACCAAATCCTAAAAAGGTGAGTGTCATGGCATGAAATGGTCTTGAAAATCGGGATGCTGGGGGGGAAATTGGAACTGTCTGGAGCAGGTCTGGATAATGGAAGGTGTTGAGTAGAGCTGGTGCACATCAGCTGGAGATCCTGACCCAGGAATGCAATCAGCTGGGGAGGTCCTGGTACAGGTTGCCCAGAAAATCTGTGGCTGCCCCTTCACTGGAAGTGCCCAAGGCCAGGTTGGATGGGGCTTGGAGCACCCTGGTCTAGTGGAAGGTGTTCCTGCCCATGGCAGTGGGTGGAACAAGATGATCTTTAAGGTCCCTTCTAGCCCAAACTATTCTGAGATTCTGTGGCAAAATAAATCAGAGAGAATTGTCACCCCCTCCTGGGGACAGAAAGCTGAGGTGGAGCCCTGCTGGATACTTGCCCACCCTGGCTAACCTTCAGCTCAGAGCTGAGTCCTTGACTTTGGACCCAGCTTGCTGCTCCATCCCTCTCTCTGAGCAGCATCTCCCGGGAGCAAGGCGCTCCTGAGACCCTCCGGGGCACCTGCCGGGATGAGTGACAGAGGATCCTCCCTCATCTCCTCCCCCGGAGGAGCAGAAATCTCCAAAGAGCGCTCCATCCCCCATCATTCCTGACTAGGGAAAAAAGAAATGGAGCTTCTAATACCCATCTCCACAGGAATCTCTAATGCTAAAGAGCTTAGAGGGAGCACTCATGACTTTGAGAAGAGTAAAAGCCTCCCTTGTCCCCTAAGCGGTGTCCGGCTCAGTGAGCCAACACGCTCTGATACCATGGCAGATGGGTATTTCTAGCATTTGTTTTGATGATGAAAGTGTACATTGTGCTCAAAGATGCCCCCAGGACACATTGTTCTCTGGATAAAGGGATGAAAATTAAAACTAAGTTTCCTAGGTCAAAAGGACGCTCATTAAACCATTCAGGCCTAAGAGGAAAAAGAGGGGGAATGAAAAAAAAGACCCAGCTAGAAAAACCCAGCCCGTTCCTTAAAGGAAGGTGGCTCTGGAGGAGGTGTGTGGGCTCAGTTTGTTGTTGTGTGTGCTGGAAAAGCTCAGTTTGGGTGATAATCTTGGTGCAGTGCACATTGTCCAGGTTGGGGAGCAGGTTTGATGTGCTGGAGGGGCAGAAAATTCTGGGGTAATTCTGATTTTAGGGCTGTATCCAGAGAGGTTGTGCCCGGCAGGAAAAGGCAAAGCCGTGGGGTTTAATCCGGGCAGAAAACATCAGGATTTGGTTCCTTGCATCCACGAGGTGGTGGGAAGTCAGGGGTGTGGTCGGGTGATGGTGAGAGCAGCATTGCAGGAATGGGATCACCCACTGCAATGCTGCAAGGTGTGTGGGAAAAGAGGGAAAAAAAGGGAGAAACTGGAGGAAAATGCAGATTTCCTTTAGGTTTGGGTCCAAGCAGGGGCTGTGCCTGCTCCCTCTGTGCCTGCTGGGCTTTGCCTTCTGCTTTCCAACCCCTTCACAGCTGAAGAACAAGCCAGGAGCCCCTTAAAAACCACGTTTCCCTGGGAGAATGGAAAAACACCACATCGTGGAGATGGAAATGCCAATCAGGGGGAGCGAGGGGAAGAGAGGAACAGCGTGTGGCCTCTGTAAATTGCAGGAAAAGTGACACAGTTATTCAGAGCTGCTCGGGGAGGGAGGGAGCTTTAGTGGATAGATGGGAAAAGTGGTCTTGGATTCCTTTTATAAGCACATTATTGAGCCAGCATGGACAAATTGTTTCCCATTTTTGTTGCCCCAGTTTCTCCAGCTGTTCCCAATGGGACTGATTTTTCACCTGCTGCCTAACAGGGGTGGCAGAGAAGCTTGGGTTGTTCTTCCCAAGTGCTTGGGCATCCCCAGAGAAGCGATGCCACGGAAAGTCCAGGCCCTTTTGGGGCTCAATAACAGGATCAGGCACTCAGCTGTCAGATTTAGGCTCTAAACTGTTGTTATCCCACTGGAAAATATGTAAAGGCCATCCAGGCCACATGCCAAAATAATCAGATTTTGTTACTCACCCTATTTAAGAGATGAATTAGGAAAACCCCATATTTTGAAAGTGACCTCTCCTCTCTCTCCTTCCCAAAACAACCCCAAACCAACAATCCTCCTGTTTATTTTTCAGCATGTCTCTTTTGGAGCTGCTGCTCCCCTCATTTGGGATTTGATTTGCCCTCCAGAGATCAGCAAAGAGCATCAAGTGTCATTTTAGTTCTCTCCTCTAGATCAAGGGAGAAGATTAATAGATGAGGCTTTTATTCTGTGTGTGCTGGAGTGTGCAGCTCTTGTTTCTCCTTAAGCATTTCCTTTCTGGAATCAAATTTGGAGCTTTCTGCCCCAGAGTCAACACCAAATTCCTCCTTCCTTCTCCCCAAACCATATCAGAACTATGGATCCCATTGACAGCAAGAAATATCCTGGGACTGCCAAGTTTTTTATCCTTTTCTCCATCCCCCACCAACCCCCATTTGTATTCTGTCACTAAAAGGATTCCTTTTGATCTGGGAATTAATTTCCAGATAAACTCAGGCGCATGGGAGCCGTGAGCAGAAGTGGTTTGGTGGCACCAGCTGTGGATCAATCCCAAATTCTGTGACATCCCTGAACCCCAGCAGCCCCAAATGCAACAAGTTTTTGTAGGATTAAACTCTTTTATGGAAAAATAGATGTATAGGAATGTGAATATAATTTTTTTTTAAATTTCATTTCGCCCCTCCATCCTCATTTTTTCTGAGATTTTCCCTTTGAGGTTGCAGGGCTTTTTTCAGGAGCTTCACACCTTTCTCCATGCAGTATTTTTTCACCTGCTTCCAAAGCCAAGGCAATTTTCCTGATGCTCTGGCTGATAGAGAGTCCTGCTGTAATCCCAACTTTCCTTTTCCCTTTGAAGTGAGTCTTTCTTCAGGGTGGTTAAGCACAAAAGGCAGCTGCTGAGGGCTTAAAAACAGGGAGAAAAGAGGGAAAAATAGAAAAAGGCTGCAACTGCATCTTTTTTTTTTTTTAATCCTTTTGTATTTTAAGGGCTGCGTTCACCTAATGAGGAATGCCTGTGGAAAAGGGATCCCTTCAGAACAGCACGTGGGAGGGGAAGGTGTGGGAATCACAGAATTCCAGAATAGTTTGAGTTGGAAGGGACCTTAAAGCTCCATCCAGCCCCAACCCCTGCCCTGAGCAGGGACACCTCCCACTATCCCAGGCTGCTCCAAGCTCCATCCAGCCTGGCCTTGGACACTTCCAGGGATCCAGGGGCAGCCACAGCTTCTCTGGGCACCCTGTGCCAGGGCCTGCCCACCCTCACAGGGAAGAATTCCCTCCCCATATCCCATCTGTCCCTGCCTTCTGGCAGTTTGAAGCTGTTCCCTGTGTCCTGTCCCTCCATCCCTTGTCCCCAGTCCCTCTCCAGATCTTTTGGAGCCCCTTTAGGCCCTGGCAGGGGCTCTGAGCTCTCCCTGGAGCTTTCTCTTCTCCAGCTGAACACCTTCTCCCAGTCTGTCTTTGTAGGAAAGGTGCTCCAGCCTCTGAAGCAGCTTTGTGGTCTCCCCTGGACTTGCCCCAGCAGCTCCATGTCCTTCTGTGTGATGGGAAGATGTGGGAATCCCAGAATCCCAGACTGGTTTGGGTTGGAAGGGACTTTAAGCTCCATTCCACTCCACTCCACGGGCAGGGACACCTTCCACCATCCCAGGTGGCTCCGAGCCCTGTCCAACCTGGCCTTGGACACTTCCAGGGATCCAGGGGCAGCCACAGCTTCTCTGGGCAACACAAGTTCATAAATAAATTTCATTTCCTCGTGCCTCAGTTTCCTTTTCTCTGCTGTCACCTGGGCTGGGGAACACGCTTGGGAAGGGCCCATGGACTGAGCACAGCCTTGGGCGATGCTGAGAACCTTAATCCAGACCTAAAAGGTGCTTAAAAAAATCCTCCCTGCTTGACTTTCAAGTGGATTTATCTGTAATTCACTCTCCATGTATGTACTAGGAAGGATTTGGGCTCTCAGAGGGTGGGTTTAGGTTTTTTTAAGATGTATTACTTTTTTATTCTTTAAAGGCAGCACGCAAGGGGAAAAGCAGCTAAGTTCACCTTTAAGGATTTATTATAGTTTCTCTAGAGCAGGCGTTTACTGGGGGTATTTCTCAGAGGAAATGACTGTCGATTATAAAAAATAAAATAAAATAATAATAATAATAATAATAAAAAAACCCCTCTATCCTTAAGCCAGTAACCTTGTGGAGTGATGGATTGTCTTGATGAAAGTGGAGTTAGGGAGAAATGGAGATGGAGAGGAAGAAATGTAGATACTGTAACATACTCCAGGGGGTCAGGAAAAGGGATATGAATTATTAAGTAAAATTAATAATTGAAATAATTAACAGCTGCAAGAGATTTTTTTGTCCATCCTCCACATAATAGAGGAATAATGTTTAGTATCAAGCTGGAGTAACCATGAGTAATTTGATGTTAATTAATTCGTTGGCTCGGTATTCCAAGCATTTATGGGTGTTTTCTTTCCTTATAAATATATTAATAAGTTTAAGTCATTCTACAAAAGTAATTTCGAAAATAATAATAATAAAAAAAGAGCCCTGGCAAATGCAAGTCATTTATTTTTGATCAGTAATTAAAATGGTTTTTTCCCCACTCTCATGTACATCAGAGGAAAATGGCTTTGTTCCGAGGAGCTTCTAATCCTTATTTTCCTTCCTCTGATAGGAATTTACATCATTTGTTATTTGGATCCAGATTTATGGATTATCTTGCATCGCAGGCTTTTGGAGTCTGTTGCTGGAGCTTCTAAAGACGGGAGGTTTTCCTTCCCCAGCCCCGTCGCTCTGAACCCCCTGGATAATTCAGGAGAGACTGGAGAGACTCTAAAGGATGGAGTTAAATGATGTATTTGGGGCAGATAAATTTGGGAGTGCTGGATGGATGGGTGATGGATGTGGGTAGGAGGAGCCAAACCCCTCTGGAAGCCCTGCTGGGAGGGAAATCCATCCAGAGGAAGATCCAGGGGCAGATAAATGGGGTGCAGTGGGGTTGATTGCAACCCCTAATGCTCCTCAGCAGGGCTGGAGGCGCAGGATGCAGAGGGATACAGGGATGCTTGGAGGATGTGTGGCTCTGGCAGGGCACAGCACTGCTCTGCTGACCTTCAGCTCCATCTTTGGACTGGAAAGGACCCCAAATGTCCCTGTTTGGAACAGCAAAGGTGTCCAACACCACCAGAAGAGCAAAAGTGTCCCACCAGATCCTGGGATCTGCTCCTTCTGCTCACGTGCATCTCACAGCGGAATACCATGACTTGGAGTGGTGTCGTTGTTCTTCAGGAATGGGTTGGTGTGGTTGAAGTCTGTGGGGTTTTCCAGGGGTTGGCAGCCTCAAGATGAATCCCAGGCTGTGCTGCTGGAAGCAAATTCCCTGTCAGAACCGAGGTGGCAGAGACAGTGCCCTGTGTGCCATACTTTGTTTCCACCTGGGGAAACTGAGGCCACAGCAACATATGGGAGAAAAGGCTCGGGGTTTCAGGCAGTGTTATTTTGCCTCTGGATTGGGATCTGGGGTGGGATGCTTGTTGTTTGGGAAGTTCAGTGTTTGGGATTCATTTGGGATGCTCCATGTTTGGGATTCTCAGTGTTTGGGATGCACTGTGTCCAGGATGCTCTGTGTTCAAGTTGCTCAGTATTTGGGATGCTCACAATTTGGGATACTTGGCGTTTGGGATGCTCAACATTCAGGATGCTTGATATTTGGGATGCCTGGCATTCAGGATGCTCGGTGTTTAGGATGCTTGGAGTTTGGGATGCTCAGTGTTTGGGATGTTTGATGTTCAGGATGCTTGATGTTCGGGATGCTCAGTGTTTGGGATGTTTGATATTCAGGATGCTCTGTGTTCATGAGGTCAGTGTTCAGGATGTCAGTGTTTGGGATGTTTCGTGTTCAGGATGCCCTGTGTTCATGAGGTCAGTGTTCAGGATGTCAGTGTTTGGGATGTTTCGTGTTCAGGATGCCCTGTGTTCATGAGGTCAGTGTTCAGGATGCTCAGTGTTTGGGAAGCTTGGTATTCAGGATGCTTGGTATTTGGGATGTTTCATGTTTGGGATGCTCAGTGTTTGGGATGTTCTGTGTTTGGGATGTTCAGAGTTTGGGATGTCAGTGTCTGGAATGTTCAGTGTTTGGGATGCTCAATGTTTGGGATGTTCCGTGTTTGGGATGTCAGTGTTTGGGATGTTCAGTGTTCGGGATGCTCAGTCCTTGGGATGTCAGTGTTTAGATGTCAGTGTTTGAGTGCTCAGTGCTTGGGATGCTCAGTGTTCGAAATGTCAGTGTTTGGGATGTCAGTGTTTGGGATGCTTAGTGCTTAGGATGTCAGTGTTTGGAATGTTCAGTGTTTGAGTGCTCAGTGCTTGGGATGTTCAGTGTTTGGAATGTTCAGTGTTTGGGATGTCAATGTTTGGGATGCTCAGTGTTTGGGATGTCATTGTTTGGAATGTTCAGTGTTTGGAATGTTCAGTGTTTGAGTGCTCAGTGCTTGGGATGTTCAGTGTTTGCGATGCTCAGTGCTCTCAGTGCTTGGGATGCTCAGTGTTTGGGATGTCAATGTTTGGGATGCTCAGTGTTTGGGATGTCAGTGTTTGGAATGTTCAGTGTTTGGGATGCTCAGTCCTTGGGATGCTCAGTGTTCAGATGTCAAGTGTTTGGGATGTGCACTGGCTGTGGCAGCAGATGGAGGCTGTTGGATGGCAAATGGCATCTCCATCCTCAGGGAGCAGCGGGATGTTATCTGCAGGCAGCAGCAGCAGCGTCCCTTTGCAGAGCTCAGCACAAAATAGTGGAGCAGGGAAGGAACTAATTCCCATCCTTGTGGGCAGATGGGAGCCAGACCTATTTCTGGCCTGGCTGTGGGAGAGGAGGTTGCAGTGAATTTGCATATCCTGGCTGCTTTGGAGTTGGGTACCAGGGGAAATTAAGGTGCTGAGCTGGAGGGATAGGGGAGGGAATCTCTGGAGATAGAGCAAAGGGTGGGAAATCCCTTTTTTCCCCCACTCCAAATGCTGTGGGAGCTGCAAGGTGCCCAGCAGCAGGGACCGACTGCTCCTGCCCCAGGGAGTGAAAGCATTAAAAGTTGGAAGTTAAAATGATGGAGCTGAGCTGTAGCAGCAGAATTCTGCGCGTTTCTCCCACTCAGGGATTTGCCCTATATTTAATTTTTTTCCCTGACTGCTTTAGTGACTCTGTAAACGTTGCGGAGTTTTTGTGTCTTTTTTTTTCCCTTCCTGCTAGATGAAGTGGGTTTGGTTTTTATTGAATCAGCTCCCTCCGAGGATAGAGGTTGCGAGTGGATAAAACCTCTTTCAATCCCATAAAAATGCCGTCAGGGGATTCACTTAAATTTATTTAATCCTGTGCACTTTATCGCGGTCACTTCATCATGGCAGGTAAGTGGATGCTAATGGATCCCTTCTTTTTATGGCCTGCAGACTCCTGGAATTAGATCCCCCAGCTGCAAATCTCTCGTTTGTGGTTGGCATTTTATCTTCTTTCTTTTATTTGATTAGCAGAGGGAGTGAGAGGCAGGACGCCGGTTTCAGGGAATTAAGGCCAGGACAGCTCGTTGCTCTAATCTACTCTGACCTTCTGGGTGGCACCAGCCAAAATTTCACCTGGAGGAGACGCTCTGAGGGTGTCAGGACATGGAATCCTCCCGTCCTGATGAGCCAGGATCTCTTGGTTTGTATGATAAAAACCACACAGAGCTTCTGCTCTTCTCTGCCTGGCAATGAGTCAAGGTTGATGTGAATTTTCCTCTTCCGATGGCCTGATTCACTCTGCTCCAAACCTGACAGGCCTTTTCCACTGAAATGTTGAACTTCATTGTCACTGAACCATTTTCTTTTATAAAGTCGAAGTGTTTGGGTGCTTTTGGGTGAAGGTTGTTGAATTGCCTGCTCCATTAATGCTTTTAAAACGGAGATATTTTTTCCTGTGCTGTCACAATTCTGCACGATTTTTTTTTCCCTGAACCTGCTTTAGTATTTAATTTTGGCTGCTAAATCTGGAGGCTTGTCCTGTCTGACCTCCTTCAGCCTGTGTGATGCTCAGGCTCAAAGATGAGGGATGCTGACCCCACGTGGTCCAGCCCCACTTGTGATGCTGCTGAACCCTTTCCCACCAGGAAAATACATTATCCAAGTGTGGTGCCTGCATGGAAATTCTGGCCAGCTTAGGCTTTGGAGAACCTGAGGGCTGCAGGGTTTGTGTTCTGGGCATCACCATTTGGTCCCCAAGTGACACCTGAAAATCTGTCCCAGAGAGACGAAAGGCTCCTCAGGCTCTCACGGAATGTGTTGTAGGGTTTTATCTCTAGAAAAACCTTACCTGGGGGATATGATGGAGAGTTTTCTCATGGCAAAATGTCCTTTTACAGCAACAGGCACTCAAATCAATCCCAACTCCAGAATACTCTGCAGGGGAAAAGCAAAGCTTGGTGTGGGCAAATTAACCTGGTGGTTGGTACCATGGGAGGAGTGGTGCCTGTGGATTCCCAAAGGGATTTATTGCCTCTTGGAAGGGATCCCCCGCATGCCAGAGCATCCCTCAGCACACACTTCCCTCCTGTGTGCCCCAGGCAGGGGAAGGCTGGTGTTGGAGTGTTAATGGAAAAACTAAATAACGCTGGAAATGCAAAACCATTGGGTGAAAAACAGAGAGTCTGAGTTATTAAAGAGCCTCTCGTCACTCACTGCAGAGAGAGAGGGGGAAAGGGAGGGAATATTGGTGTTTGGGAAGCCCAATTATTTCTGGACTGCAGACAGTCTTATTAACTTGGGCAGAAAATTAATTACTCTAATTAGAAAAACTCATTGGAGTTTGGTGAGGAGTTAGTGGGGGAGATGATAGTGGTGGGGGGGAGTTGGGGAGTCACAAAAGCTGTGGGAGGGAGGGGACAGAGGGGTACACAAGCAATGGGGGAGCTGCTCAGATTAATTGGAGAAAAGAAGAGATGGGGGAGAGGAAGGAAGATTTTTTTTTTTNGGAATGTAATGCAGAGATTTATCTGACTTTCTGTGGGTGGCTGTATTTATTTCCGATGTGCCAGCCCGTCAGCACGGGGGGCTGTTGGAAAGTGCTGGGTGGGTGGTTTTTTTATCTTCACGGATTTATGAAGTCCTTAAAACATCTGCTCCATCCTGATTCCACAGTCCTTCAGCAGCTCGGGGAGAGGGAGATGTTCCTCGGAGGAGCTGTCTGGCTGCGCATGGTTTGGATAAAGATGCATTTGCTGAGTGTTAATGGTGCTGGTGCAGGAAGGGGAAGCAGGATCCTTCCTTGGAAGGGATCCCAGGAAGGAAATTCTTGCAGGATTGATGCTGGTGGGGCAAAATGCTGTGGCATGAGAGTGGGAAATTGAGAGTGGGGATTTTTGAGCGAGTCTTGTAGGAGTTCAGTAAGAAATCAGTTTTCCCTTCTTTCCTCCTATGAGCTATGGTTACAAAGTGAGTGTATTCACTCATCCCCACATAGGTAAAGACAAACACTTGATTCCCAGGCACATGGTGAGATCCTTGGGACTGTCCTGTGCAGGGCCAGGAGTTGGATTCAGTGATCCCTATGGGTCCTTTCCAACTCAGGATGTTCTGTGTTTCTATGACCTTTTTGACTCAAGAACACAGAGGCCAAAGATGGGCAAGGACCAGGATCTGATAGTGTCCTCATCACAAAACTCAGCTGCCAACTTTGTAATACTAAAAAAACCCGAAAAACTGAGATAAAGCCCAGCTCTGGACGAAGTGGAGCTCTCTGGTGTTTGGGCTCCTGGTGTCACCTAAGAGTCACCAAGCTGAATGTGCAACACCCAGCCTCTGGATAGAAGGGATTGTGCTGAATTTACAGCTCAGCTGCAGCCCTACACAGAGCACCCTGTACCTCCATCCCAAGCCCCAGAACAGTGCCCGGGTGACATTGTGGGACACCCCAGAGGAGTGCCCATGGTGACATTGTGGGACACCCCAGAGCAATGCCCAGGTGACATTGTGGGACACCCCAGAGCAGTGCCCATGGTGACATTGTGGGACACTCCAGAGCAGTGCCCAGATGACATTGTGGGACACCCCAGAGCAGTGCCCATGGTGACATTGTGGNGGGAGAGGAAGGAAGATTTTTTTTTTTAGTCATAATGGTCTAAATTTAGCAACTTTAATCTTTAAAAAGCATGAGTATTCTTATATGTGCACACTCATATATATATATGCACAGACTCATATATATATCTATAAAAAAATATATATATTTATATATGGAATGTAATGCAGAGATTTATCTGACTTTCTGTGGGTGGCTGTATTTATTTCCGATGTGCCAGCCCGTCAGCACGGGGGGCTGTTGGAAAGTGCTGGGTGGGTGGTTTTTTTATCTTCACGGATTTATGAAGTCCTTAAAACATCTGCTCCATCCTGATTCCACAGTCCTTCAGCAGCTCGGGGAGAGGGAGATGTTCCTCGGAGGAGCTGTCTGGCTGCGCATGGTTTGGATAAAGATGCATTTGCTGAGTGTTAATGGTGCTGGTGCAGGAAGGGGAAGCAGGATCCTTCCTTGGAAGGGATCCCAGGAAGGAAATTCTTGCAGGATTGATGCTGGTGGGGCAAAATGCTGTGGCATGAGAGTGGGAAATTGAGAGTGGGGATTTTTGAGCGAGTCTTGTAGGAGTTCAGTAAGAAATCAGTTTTCCCTTCTTTCCTCCTATGAGCTATGGTTACAAAGTGAGTGTATTCACTCATCCCCACATAGGTAAAGACAAACACTTGATTCCCAGGCACATGGTGAGATCCTTGGGACTGTCCTGTGCAGGGCCAGGAGTTGGATTCAGTGATCCCTATGGGTCCTTTCCAACTCAGGATGTTCTGTGTTTCTATGACCTTTTTGACTCAAGAACACAGAGGCCAAAGATGGGCAAGGACCAGGATCTGATAGTGTCCTCATCACAAAACTCAGCTGCCAACTTTGTAATACTAAAAAAACCCCAAAAACTGAGATAAAGCCCAGCTCTGGACGAAGTGGAGCTCTCTGGTGTTTGGGCTCCTGGTGTCACCTAAGAGTCACCAAGCTGAATGTGCAACACCCAGCCTCTGGATAGAAGGGATTGTGCTGAATTTACAGCTCAGCTGCAGCCCTACACAGAGCACCCTGTACCTCCATCCCAAGCCCCAGAACAGTACCCGGGTGACATTGTGGGACACCCCAGAGCAATGCCCAGGTGACATTGTGGGACACCCCAGAGCAGTGCCCATGGTGACATTGTGGGACACTCCAGAGCAGTGCCCAGATGACATTGTGGGACACCCCAGAGCAGTGCCCATGGTGACATTGTGGGATCCCCCCCAGAGCAGTGCCCAGGTGACATTGTGGGACCCCCCCAGAGCAGTGCCCAGGTGACATTGTGGGACCAGCAGTGGCTGAGCCGATTCTGGCCCCGCTGGCTGCACAGTCCCCAGCTTCTCCCCAGTGCCTTTGCTCTGCTGCCTTTGCTGCCTGTTACTGAAATAACCTGTCAAGCTCTCACTAATAATGAGCCATAAGTCAGATTCTCTCTGGTAGGTTGCCCTGGGTGTCTATCACAGTCTTTAGGGGTGACCCAATTATGGTAATTGGCCAATTTTGCTACCGGTGTTCAAAAAGAATTGCCAAACAAAGGAGGAGAAATCAAAGCCCCCTAGAAATTAGCAGAAACCCCAAATCTAGCTATTTTTCAGACCTTCTTTTTAAAGGCATGAGGTGCCTTTAATATTAACCTCTTCAGCCTGATACCTGCAGAGAAGAGTGAAATAAAACCCCAAACGCAGCAGATTGCATTAGTGATGCTCCACTTGAGTACCACATCGTGTACTCCATCCCCAGGATTGTTCACAGCCCAGAGATACAGACGTTTGTTCGGCTTCAGAGCCCGAAACTATGTATTTAGAGCAGTAGTTTCCCTCCCACTCAGTCATAAGGCCTTGATTTTGCAAGAATCTCTCAGATTATACAGAGACGGACTCAAAGAGGGAAGGTAGAGGAAAGATTTCTTTTCCACCCAGCTGTGTATGACATGTACCTCCAGTTACTCAGGGCAAGATAAAGGGAATAAAGAACAATTTTAGCCCCATCCTTGCTCCTTTCCATCTGCCACCACCCACCTTCTCTTTCCCTACTCACTGGCCTTGTGTAGAGCACCAGTATTATTTCTGCATCAGAATAATAATAATACAGAGAGAACACACTGCTACGACTGCTGTGACCTCCTGCCCAGCGGGCTCGGCAGAAACGCTGCTGGAATTGCAACTTGGCACCGAGCTTTGTAGTGAAGCATTGCTCCTGGCTAATCTATAATTTACAAAACACACTCAGATTCATTTTTTATGGGCTGTTTTGATATGATGCCATTTAAAAAGCGGAGAGAAACAACGCACCTTTTTAAAGGTTGCTCCTGGTTCTTCTTGCTCTTTTTTTTTTTTTTTTTTTTCCTTTCTTGTGGGAGGGCATGTTATTTTTGTTGCTGTTGCCATCTGGCCACAGAAAGGGAATTTCTGTCCTCTCGCAGGTGTTGGACTATTCCCTGCAGTGCTGGGGACAGTCTCATGTCACAGCCTGCACCTTGAGAATCCAAACTGGCTGTGCCTACAACCCTCTGCCTGTTCCTGTTGGCTTTTCCCCCTCTGCTGGCTTGGGATACATATTTCAAAGGAGCAAAAGGATGTTTTATTCCACCCGCAGCTTTTGCTCAGGAAGGCTGGGCAGGGGTAGAGAGGGAGGACTCCCAGGTTGATTCTGACATCCTCAAGGATGGGGATGGGCTTGGACTTTCATCATCATCCCATACCTCCTGCAGCCTCTGGAAAGGGAATATAAAATTCCTGGTACGCCAAGAGGAAGAGTTTCTGCTGGCAGTGGGGTGGCTCAGCAAAGGACAGAGCCTTTTTGGGGGGACCAGGGCTTGTTTCTCTGCTGGCAGTGCTTCTCCCAGGTGTTTTATTGCCTGCAGGCTCCTCTCCCCTTCCGTGTGCTGTTTCATGGTGCCCCTTCCTGACTAATGCGAATCCCATCCGGCGTATATTAGCGGGAAGGGCGTTGTTAGCAGGAAGAGCAGCACTGTGCAAAACCAACCATGAATCTTCTCGGGCTCGCAGGGCTCTGCAAACAGCACGGGAGGGATTAAATATGTTCATCTTTACAATCCAAAGGGAAAGGAAGAGGTTTCTCATCAGCCCCAGGCTGCAGCGTGTCCGTGGTAGCATGATGTAGCTATAATTAACCTCCTCCCTGATGGAGACTGAGCTGCTTTTCAATCCCCCACGAGTTGCCCAGTGTGAGAAGCAGCATCTTGAGCAGGAAAAGCTTCATATCTGTTGACAAATAGAGGCTGTGGTCTTCAGCACCCAGGTGCTGGGATGCAGGGAGCACCAGCAGACCTCGTGCTCATTTAAATCCGTGTGCAGGTTGGAGCTCGGGTGTTTTATGCCTCTCTTCATCCATGAAAATAGGGAATGCTAGCCCACTGGTGAGGAGATCTGCTCTCCTCCAGAGATGGATGGGAAATAGCTTAATTCTCCTGACATTTCCATGCAGTCCCAGAGATCTTCAGCTGTTGTTTTAGTCAAACATTGAGGACAAAGGGGCACAATCCACTCCCTGTGCCATCCAAGTGATCTGAGAGGATGTTCTTCCATCAGGTGTGCTGCTGCCAGGTGAGTGATGGGGGAACAGATCACACATACAGCTGGTCCATGGCAACTTGGTCTCCTACAGTGGCACAGATGGATTCAGTGGGGTTCTGGAGCCAAGAAATGGTTCAGGTAACACAAGCCTCTTGGGGAAGGTGGGTTTTGGAGGGGGAAGGTGGTTCTGGGTATGTCTGGAGGGAGAGATGGAGTATGAGCCTGTCAGAATGAGTCCAGAGAGATCATGGAGCTGCTCCAAGGGCTGGAGCCCCTCTGCTCCAGAGCCAGGCTGGGAGAGCTGGGGGTGCTCACCTGGAGAGGAGAAGGCTCCAGGGAGAGCTCAGAGCCCCTTCCAGTGCCTAAAGGGGCTCCAGGAGAGCTGGAGAGGGACTGGGGACAAGGGTTGGAGGGACAGGACACAGGGAATGGCTTCCCACTGCCAAAGGGCAGGGCTGGATGGGATATTGGGATGGAATTGTTCCTTGGGAGGGTGGGGGGGCCCTGGCACAGGGTGCCCAGAGCAGCTGTGGCTGCCCCTGGATCCCTGGCAGGGCCCCTGGCCAGCCTGGACAGGGCTTGGAGCAGCCTGGGACAGTGGAAGGTGTCCCTGCCCAGGGCGGGGGGTTGCAGTTTGATGAGGATGGAGTCCAAGGTCTCTTCTTCCCCAAACCATCCTGGGATTCTGTGACAACTCTGTGACACACCAGCTGACAGGGCCTGGCAGGATGGGACTGTGGCCATGCTGTGATGTCCATCACTGAGTTAAGAGGCATCACAGTCAGTGCCATGTCTGAGGAGGAGTAAAGCTGGAGTAAAGCAAGAGTAAAGCTGGAGTAAAGCAGGAGCAATGCAGTCTCTAGGGAGGAGCACGTGAGTGAGGAGCACTGAACAGAACCAACCTGATAATGAATGCTGCTGTTACAGCACCTGTCACAACTGCTCAGCAGTTTAATACTCTGCAATGTCAGATGAGGGAAACATCTTTTGCTGATGACTGCTGCTTCTTTTTTTAAAAGGGAGAAAACATTCAATTCTCTCAGTGTTTATTTTCCATTCACCCTTTTTTTAGAGGTGGAGAAACTGAGGCAGCACATTGCACTGGCAGTCCTGGGGGTGAGGGGAGATGTGGGTTCCTGTGGCATTGCTCTCCCTCCTATTCCCTGCTCCTGTAAATTCTTGGAAAAAAACTGTGCAATGTTCTTTGTAGAAGTCCACATAGCCCTGACTCTCTGCATGGTTAATATTTAGGTCAGCAGAATCTAATTCCTTTTAAAATCATAATATTATCATTGTAAATGCAAATGTTTTCATTAGGCACTGGCACTGGGGAGCCTGGCACAAGCCTGCAAAGGGCCTTTTGTTTCTTGCTGGAGTGTCCAAAGGAATGGCAAGGAATACTTTGTCCCTCTTTATATGCCACCCCCAAACCTGTAGCTGGTACAGGGATTTGTGGCTGTGCTCTGCCAGCACTGGAGTGTGGACAAGGAGAGACACGAGTGGCATTGCCTGGCTGTCATTTGAGTGTCGCCTTCCCACTGCACTTGAAATTCCCTGGCAGAGAGAGTTAGCTCTCCTTAAGTGAGTTATTGTGTCTCCAAGCCAGGCTCTGCTTCCAGAGAATGAGACAAAACTCTCTGGGGATCCAGTCTTAATACCACCTGCCTGGGAGTCCTGATAGGGAGCTTAGTGCCAGAATGAATATTCATCCTTTGTGGTGGGAGTTATGATCCTGCTCCCCATCTCGGGGGGAATTACAGCCCTTCCCAGGAGGGATGGTGTCCTGGGGTGACTGGGTATGGCTTGCTGTGGGATGGGGAGCAGAGGGTGGGGGCTGTCCATTCCCAAATATCCCTGTCCCAGGGCTGTGACACAGGGACTGAGGAGGGGCTGTCCATTCATAAATATCCCTGTCCCAGGGCTGTGACACAGGGACTGAGGAGGGGCTGTCCATTCCCAAATATCCCTGTCCCAGGGCTGTGACACAGGGACTGAGGAGGGGCTGTCCATTCCTAAATATCCCTGTCCCAAGGCTGTGACACAGGGACTGAGGAGGGGCTGTCTGTTCCCAAATATCCCTGAGCCAGGCCTGTGACACAGGGACTGAGGAGGGGCTGTCTGTTCCCAAATATCCCTGAGCCAGGCCTGTGACACAGGGACTGAGGAGGGGCTGTCTGTTCCCAAATATCCCTGAGCCAGGCCTGTGACACAGGGACTGAGGAGGGGCTGTCCATTCCCAAATATCCCTGTCCCAGGGCTGTAATGAGGCAAGCTGGAGTCCTGATTTTCAGGCAGAGTTGGTGAGATGCTGGCTTAGGTTGGGGCAGGGCAGAAAAAGTGATGCCACCTTCTCCATGCACTCTTTCCTTTCCATCCTGGAGCTCCAGGACTTTCAGTCTCCAGGAAGATCATTCCATGCTGTGGCTGGCAATCACCCATCAATCTGTCTGTAATACCTCCATGAACACCCTGGTGTAGCACCTTCACACCACCCCCAAATATCCTGGGGTATTTGCTGTGCAGGAATTGATCCTTTACCTGGAAACACTGAGGAGAAAACTGCAGGAATCAGCTCTTGGATAGCAGAGTTCCTCTGCAGCTTAACTGTCCCGAGCTAGGGCTGCAGGAAGCTCTGCCAATCCCTGTGGCAGCCTGCAGGAGATAGCTGGACTTTGTTATGCCTTGATTAAATAACATTTTTGTTTTTACAGCGGTTAATCCATCCAATTCCCCCAGCACGTTGCTGCTCAGTGATATCTGCCTGGGGTAATTGGGATGGTGCCGGGATGAGGGGCATCTCCCACCCCCTCACCAGCACCACAGGATTTTGAGCACAATCTTTCCTTGCCGTTTTCCTCGCCAAAATCACAACCTGTGCAAACTCTGCCCTGATCAAATCTATCAAGCCCCAATTTCGGAGCTGTCTGTTGATCAGAGAAATGGACTCGAAATTGGGCCCTTTAATGGGAACGCGGCTCTCGCACAAGTGTTGGAATTAATGACAGTGCCCTGCTGCGAGCTGGCAAGTTGGGCATTTGATTCCAGTTGCAGGAAATTGCCATAATTTCTGCTCCATGCTACTCTCAAGTGACACTAAACATCTATCTTTTTTCCCTCCCTTATTTATTTATATTGGAAGAAGAGGATGGTACGTGGGCGCTTTTCCCCACCCGAACTCTTGTCTTGTTTTCATGGCAACCCCTGCCTAGCAGCAGACCTTTTGTGTACTGAAAAAGGGAGGGAGAAGGGAGGTCTGGAGGGAGAACAGGATGGCTGGGAGGGAGAAGAGGCTGGAAATGAGATCCGAAGGGCTGGTTTCGTGAACGGGACCATTGGTGTGTGGATGCTAGGACTGCTGTGCCTCTCTGGTGTAATCAAACTGGGAGAACCGAGGGGTGTCCCAGGAGAGGTCTCAATGCTGGGGGTGAAGCCCTGGGCTCCTCAGGGTGCCATTCCCACAGCATTCCCTCCAGGATCCTCAAAGCCATCCTGCAGAACATCAGGAATGGCTTCTCCAAGCAGAGCTCCTTGTTCTGCTGCAGGCAGGCTTCTCTTGGGTGAGGTCTTGGAAAAGCAGCTCTGTCACACTCAGGGGACATCAGCTTCTTAAATTAGATGTGGAATACAAGTGTGTAAATATCCCACCCTGCACTTTGATGCTGTGGGTCTGAACTGTTTATTTATCCCTGCCTGAAGGTTGTCCTCATCCCCCTGGATGCTCCGTTGGGTTTGGTGCTCTTATTTCCTCCTCTCCTGCTGGTAAAGGTTACCTGGGGAGATTCAAGCACCAGAGGCTTTGCTCCTGGCTGTAAAACAGGGAAAACAGTGAGATGGAGGGAGAGCTGCAAAGATGGATGTGAGGAGGTTTCCAGAGCATTTAACACTGGTGTGGGAAGTGCCAGAAAACGCTGAGGAAGAGGTGAATAATTTTGTCTTTGAAACAGGTTGGAGCAGTGTAAAATAAATAAGACCTGGAGCCACTGGAGCACTGAGGGCCTGAAGCCTGCTTGGGATGGGGATGTGCCAAGAGCTGGAATCAATGCCTGACCTGGTGTTTGAACACTTGACTCCTTGACCCTCTGCTGGTTTCTTACCATGTCCTGGGGTTTTTCCACAATTCAGAGCAAAATGTTGAGCTGAAATTTCTGGGCCCAGGCTGTCTTTGAGAGTTCAACACCAGCAATGCTGGAGGATGGGGGGATCCCACATCTCCCAGCACCGTAGTAGAAGGATGCTGGCTTTTCCCTTGGGCGCCTCTCTCTGTAACAGAGTCTGTCCAAAATCCAAACAAGAGGAGGGAGTTTCTTTCTCCACCTTTTAAATTATTTCTTTCACTGTTGTTTTTCCTGAGCTCGGTGTAGTGCAGGATGACTTATCTCTGCTCAAGTTAGGATCCTTTTATTTCCAACCAGACCTGGCCCTAAGTCATGCAGCGCTCCTTCGACAGAGCTGTAAATTCCCCACGTCAGCCTGACAGCCAGTGAACAGGGTGAGGACATTGGGAGAAATGAATTTCTGGGGATATGAAGGGGATGAAGCTCTTGGCATCCTCTTCCAAGGAGGAAATAGGTGCAGGGGTCACAGCTCAAAGACCCTGAAGCATTTTTGAGGCTGTTTGTGTAGGAAAATTGGATAAGGAGATTCTTTTTTCTCCCTGAGGGAATATTGTCTTAAGAAATGATGGCAGGATGGCAGTATAGGACAGGAAAATGCAAAGGAGTGCACACAGGTGTGTGTTGAGAAATCTGTAAATAAGGTTTTAAAATTAAAAAAAAAAAAATCAAACAATCATATGCAGCTGTGAAGATCCTAAATTGGTGAAGGCATATATTGCTGAGGGCTGCCTGCCAGCACCAGCAGGTCCCAGTGGCAGTGGCTCAGGAAGGTAGAAAGCGGAACCTGATCCTGGTTTTCCCTATGGAAAAACAAGGAAAACCCCACAGCTGTGAGTTTGGCACTGCATCAGCAGAGTTGGCAGCTGTGGGGAGGATCTGGTTTGTGTGTTTTGGGCTCATGTTTGGTTTTCTGGTGGTGTGAGTGTTGGTGAGGCCTTTTGAGGGCTCACAAACACCCCTTTTTTCTGGAATAATGTCCCCCCTCTTTGCTCTGGGAAAATTCTGCCAGGAGTTCTGTGCACACACCCCGTGTGTGTGTGTGCACATCTCTAAGGGTGAGTTGTCACCACTGTTTAAGGATCGTGGAATGGTTTGGGTTGGAAAAGACTTTATGGTCCATCTCATTCCACCCCTGCCATGGGCAGGGACAACTTCTACTACCCCAGGTTGCTCCAACCAACCTGGCCTTGGACACTTCCAGGGATGGGGCAGCCACAGCTTCCCTGGGCACCCTGTGCCAGGGCCTCCCCACTCCCACAGGAAAGAATTCCTTCCCAATATCCCATCTATCCCTGTCCTCTGGCTGAGGGAAGCCATTCCCTGTGTCTGTCCCTCCACTCCTTGTCCTCAGTCTCTCTCCAGCTCTCCTGGAGCCCCTTTAGGCCCTGCAAGGGGCTCTAAGGTGTTCCTGGAGCCTTCTCCTCTCCCACCCAGCTCTCCCAGCCTGGTTCCAGAGCAGAGGGGCTCCAGCCCATGGATCTTCTTCATGGCCTCCCTGGACTTGCTCCAGCAGCTCCATACCTCATGTTTTGGGCTCCAGCTCTGTTTTTCCATCTGTTCCCCCAGGCGGTGACGCTGGGGCTGAGCAGCGCCGCGCACTTGGGAGGAGAGAGCCGAGGGCGTCACTGAGATGTCACTGAGGTGTCACTGCTGCCTCGGCAGGCAGTGTCAGCCCCAGCCTGATTCTGGCTGAGCTCTGGGGAGGAAGGGTGCAACTCTCCCTCTCTGCCTCCCTTTGGCAGCCAGCACTGCCCTCTGATCCCGACCGACCTTCTTAAAAGGGATCAACCGCGTCAAGTGAAGAGATGAAGAGTGAAGGGAGGAGCTGGGAGCAGGAGGAGGAGGAATGAAATTAGGAGCAGATATTAATAACTGTGTTAAATATTTATCTGACCTCCTTTCACATGATCCTTTTTAATGGTGACCCAAAAAGCTGATGTGCTAATATTCACTCTCACTCTCCTTTCTGCCTCTCTGTCAAAGCTTTGGGTTTGAGCAGGAAAAAAACTACTCCTTTCTCACTCTCTTGGGTTGGAGCAGGGAAAAAATGACTCCTTTCTCACTCTCTTGGGTTGGAGCAGGGAAAAAACTCCTTTCTCTCTCTCTTGGGTTGGGCTGTGGGAGAAATGGGGGTCTCAAAAGAGGCTGCATTGATAAAGTGACACTGATGATGATGGGCTTGTACTCATGGACTGCTCCTGCCGTAATGATGCTCATTCACATCTGACTGAAGGATTTGTTCGGTTTTTAAAAATTTTCTTTGCTTACTTTTCAAGCCGTCCTGCTCTGAATGACTCCAGGCATTTTGAGCTGTAGCTCAGGGAAACATCTCTGCCTTGAAACCTCAGTGAAGCCTCAGGCTTCGAGCTCAGGGACCTGCGTTATCAGCTCAGTGAATGTACAAGTCATTAGTGAGGGCTGCTGAATTCCTGACTGCCTTTCCTCCTACACGCCTGAAAGGAGGCGGTGCTGGAGTGCAGAAATGTCTGCTGTGGTTTGACCTGTCCAGAGGAAGACGACAGTGGGACAGAGCATGGGAGCAACAGGGTTTTGGTTGTGGCTGTTACGAGGCAGGCCCAAGCTGGGGCAGAGAGGAAAAGCAGAAATAAGTCAGGGTAATTTTAGTTCAGGGAGCTCCATCGTGTGTTTCTGATCACATTTGTGCTGTTTTTCCACTTAGCCCTCGGGTTTCCTTCTCTCATCAGCTCCTGAATTGCAGGAGCATCAACTGTGCATCCAAACTGCTCCGTGTTTTCCATCACCTCATCAGCCTGCCTTTTGCTGCTGAAGTGCCTGCTGTGCTCTCCCTCTTGTTTTCATGGCTCAAAGCCTGTAAAAAGCCCTTGAGAACAATGTGATATATCCTCTCACATTATAGTATTTGTCTTTTTAAAGGAAGCTGAATCCATTAGAAGCAGGACTGAATACAGTAGCGGGATTTTTCTAATCCTGCCGACATCAGCCCCCTGGGATGAGCCCCTTTCAGTCGACTTGACTGGATCTTCTGGGATTTAATTTGTGTTTTCAATTTAAGCATCAGTTAAACCACAGCATCTCCTCTCTTTGCCTCAGTTTCCCCTTTCCAGGGTGGAGCTGGAGGCACTTTACAGCGCCAAGATCCAAACCTGGTGGGTCTTCCCCTTGCTCCAATATCCTGCAGAACCAACAACCATTTTAGTGGGGAAACCCTTCGTTTTTGGGTTAAATGAATGGACTTAGGGATAAAAAGTGGAATTGAATCCACTGTCAGAATACAGAAGCCCTGGGACAGCCATGGGCCCCCATCCCTTGAAGTGTCCAAGGTCAGGTTGGACAGGGCTTGGAGCACCCTGGGATAGTGAAAGGTGTCCTTGCCCATGGCAGGGAGTTAGAGCAAGATGAGCTTTAATGTCCCATCCAACCCAAACCCTTCCAAAATTCTGTGATTTTTCCGCTAGAATGGCTGTTTCCACAACCTGCTATAGGACTGTGCCTTTTACAATTAATTGCATTTATTTTAGGGAAAAAAAAAAAAAAAAAAGGCCAACATGTTTTTTGCATTCCTGTACTTGTCCCAGATGGAGATTTCCACTGAGAGTCTTTCACCCAGTCCCCATCCCCACTGCCTCCAGCAAAACAGAAATGTGTTTAATCTTCCTAAATGTAATCCTGTTGTAGAACAGGAAATTCTTCGCTGGTCAGAGAGGATATTAAGATGCCTGCTCTGAAAAGTGTTTGAAATTATCATCATTAATCTGGAAATGATTATTGCTTAGTTCAAGCTGAGTAACGTGAAAAATAAAGTTAACCTGAAGTGTATATGGGGAAAAGTAAATTGGATTTTTTAAAAAGCTCTCGTTTGCCTAATGGAAGATAAGATTAATAGCACGGCTTGGGAATTTAGAAAAAGTGCAGGTTTACAAAATTTAAAAGCAACTGGTGTTTAAGATGCTTGGAAACTTCCCAGTTGGAAAGATTTCTGTCCAACCCAAAGTGGTCCATGATGGTGTCATTCCATGGAGCAGAGGTGCTGTGACTGGTGGGTGGACTTGGGCAAGGGGTGGGGGGTTCAGGGGTGGGAAGGGCTGCAGGCACCTGATTTCCTCAGTCAGTGTGGGAGGAACCGGAGTCTCTCTGCTGGGCAAAGCCAAGTTGTCCAGGTGTGACCTCCAAGAGAGGTTGGTAATGAGGAGCGGCTTGGAATCCCCACCTGAAGACCCGAGGGTTCTTCCAGAATCTCTGTCTGAAGGATTTTTGATGTTTATTAAAGCCTCCCTCCCTGTCACTGTCTTTGACCGGATCTGGGTTAGTTTGGTTTGGCTTCTACTTGGCAGATGGAGAAAGGCACACGATGGAAAGGAGGGCTTTGGGAGGAAGTTCTTTTCTGTGTGTTTTGCGCAGAGATCTGAGATAATCACTGCTCTTCCCCTCTTCTGTCAGACCTGTCTCGAGTTTTTTGCCATGAACTCTCCCAGGTTTATTCTTTCTGGTTTTCTCTCCGATTTGGATCTGAGAACCATCTCCTCCTGACACCTGCTGAGCTCTGATAGCAGCACAGTCATAAATCCTGAGTTTCTCTTGCCTCCTTGATCCCTGATGATGCTCCTTAATCCCAGGTCCATGGGAGCAGCAAACTCTTGTCCCCAGCCCTGTCCAGAGTCTGTGCTTGCATTGACAGAAGGTTAATACCGATGGGGTTTCACAACTTTTTGATTTATTGTCTTTCAGCGTTCATCACTCTTTTCTTTAAATTAAAACTCCCTCCAGATGGGGTTTGTGACACAGATTTATTGATCTGCAATAAAACCTCCCTCATAACCTGTACAGCTGCCCATTCATCTTTCAGTGAAGGAGGGATCATTTCTCTGTGGATGTCCCAAGAATGAAAGCGAGTTGTTAACTTCTTCCCTCTTCTGCCTGTCTGGTTTCTTCCATGATTTCCATGCTTCTTCTCGGGTCTAAATGGGAACAACATCAGTTCTGAGCTACTCCTCAGGCTCCTTCTGTCTACAGGTGGGATTCTCCAGGTTGTCCTCTGCAGGGAAAGGAGTTTGACTTCACTGAACCTTGCGGGTCCTTTCCAACTCAAGATATTCTATTATTTCTTGATTCAGGTTCTCAGAAGGTGATGTGGTGGCAGAAAAGCCACCTGGAAAAGCCCCATGGGGTAGCATAAGACATAACAATCTGTTTTAGCTCCTGCAAGTCCTAATGAGGCTTCTACCCCTGACTCTGATGGGGATGCACAGAGGGAGGGAGTAGTGGCAAAAATAGCCCAGTAGGACTTCTCTGGTGCAAGAAACAGCAATGATAGGATGCTGGAATAAATTCTAGCAAGAATTATCTAGAAAGTTGGCTGGAAGCTGAAACGATCTCCTTGTGTGTGGCTTCTTGCAGTCACTTGGGGCTTGTTTCACAAGTGCCTCAATGCCCTGATCTAGGAAGAACCCAATCAGAAAATGTTGTCTTTGGTGGTGATGAGATTTTGCTCAAATCTGTGTTTTTAATGATGTGATCACACCTTCCATAATGGTTTCAGTCTAAGGCCTAAGTTATTATCAAGGGTGTTTTTTTAAAAGTGTGCCCAGAAGAAAAGTGTGTCTGTGATAAAAAATATCACAGAATCCCAGACCAGTTTGGGATGGAGGGCACCTTAAAGCTCATCCTGTTCCAACCCCCTGCCATAAGCAGGGACACCTTCCACTCTCCCAGGTTGCTCCAAGCCCCTTCCAACCTGGCCTTGGACACTTCCAGGGATGGGGCAGCACAGCTTCTCTGTGCCAGGGCCTTACCACCCTCACAGGGAAGAATTTCTTCCCAATATCCAATCTAAACCTGATCTCTGTCAGTTTGAAGCCATTCCCCTTGTCCTGTCACTACATGCTCTTGTAAAGAGTCTCTCCCCGTGATGTTGAAGTATTGAGTTACTGCAATTTCAGGCAGATTGATAAAAAACATGTCCTCAGAACACATGCTAAAGTCTAGACTTGCCCAACTCAATTCTTCTTCTTGAGTTTCCCAGCAGAGAAAGACAAAAATGAAATAGAAGGTAAAATTTCAGTGGTCTGAAGCCAACCCCTCGAACTTGCATTTGTGCGTGAAGTCTGGTTCCTGACTTGATAGACCTGATACTTAACAGCCTCAGGAATCATGTAGAACTCCTCATTCTTCGGGAAGCAAATGGGATTAGGGAAGGATCAGTCGTCCTGACAATTGGAACAGGGTTTTTTTCAGGTGCCTCAAAGCACAGTGCTGTGTGAAGCAGGATTATGGAATGTCTGCCTGAAGTCACTCGATGCATTGAATGTGTATAAAGACAGCCTGTGTAAGGCTGGAAGGTGTTGGCTGAGCACGTGAAGGATGATTTTGGGTAACTGTCTTGACTCACCTACATCTCTTCAGGTCACAGAATCATTAAAAGGACTGGACTGGAAGGAACTTTAGAGATCATCTCTTTCCAACCCCCTGCCATAGACAGGGATGCCACCCTCTAAATCAGGTTGCTCAGGTCACAATCATGCCCAAAAATGTCTCTTCTGATGCTTTGCCTAAATTCTAGAGGTGGTCAAAGCTGTTGGAGGACATGGGGGCAGGAGGAGCTGCAGGAGAAACACATGTGTTGGTGGAGATGTGAAAGGATGGATGGATGGAAGGACGAGGTGGCCCAGAAATGGCAGATGGGAAAGGCCAGAGAGCTGGACAGAGGGGTGAGCAGTGCCCGTGGATAACTCAGGATAAGAGCTGGCCAGGGTAGGGGTGCTCAGGAGAGGCTGGGTGAGTGTTGAGTCAGAAGGGAGGGCACTGTCATTTGTCACCATAATCAGGAAACCAGGCTGAGAAGGTTTTAATCACCGTGCACGGAGCTGGAATGCAGAGCAAGTTTATGGTTTACAGTGAGCGGACTGACACAGCTGATTGATGTCAAATATGTCATGATGTATATTGTAAAGCCAGGAGATTTAATGGTGTAACTCCATGGTAGTCTTGGAAGTGAGGAGCTGCAGAGCAGGGAGTGATGGATGGGCTCATTTACATGTAAAATTGCCGATGGCATTGACAGCACTGGTATGCGGAGGGAAGATAAGAGGGAGACAGTGAGATTCACTTTGACCCTGATATTGAAATATTAAAATACAGCTGTAGGATCATCTGGACTTTGCAAAGTGACTGCACGTCTGGGTGTGTGTGAACACATAAATACATGGGTGCTGGTGGTTATAATTGTGTGCACAGGGACCTTGGAGAGGCAGAATAGCTCCGGGTGGTGTTACCAGCCCTTGGCTCAGGCAAGGAGAGCTCGTGCTGCTCCTACACGCTCAGGGAGGTGAATCCAGTTATTTCCTAGCTTTGGAAGGGCCTTGGTCCCAAAGCTTTTTGGGGCAGTGTTGCAGAGCAGAGGAAGCTGGATTCATCCTGACAGCCAGGCTGGGAAGGGTTTTTTCAGAAAGCACAGGCTGGCAGCCTGGGGCTCGGCGCAAGGATAGCACAAGGATGGTTTCCAGCTTCAGTGCTCCGTTAATGCAGATTCCTCTTGTCACCTGGACGTGTCAGGAGCAGGACTAGTGCAGGAGCTGCCTTTGTAGCTCAGCATCTCCCTTCTAATTTGGTTAAGTGAGGAGGGGGAGAAAAGAAGAAGGGAAATTTGAGGCTGTGAGATGATACAAAGTGAACATGGTGGGGCAGAGAGCCCAGCCTAAATAAACTGTCCAAGGAATTTTGTTTCATTATGCCTGTTGCAGGCCCTTCCAATTCCTGGCAGTGCTCTGTAACACCATCCTCCAGGATAGTTCTCCAGGAAGCAAATTTCTCCAGGATAGCGCCCCTGGGATTTGGTGAGCTGTTGGCAGGAGCCCAGGGAAGGTCATGAGGAGAAGCAAGGGGGCAAATGGAAAGCCTGGAAGGGGTGCAGGCATCCAAGAGGCTGCAGACCCATTTTGGGATGGTTTTATCAGGATTTAACTCTCCATCACTCGGGCTAAAAGCCATTCTGCCATCCCCCAGCACAGAGTACCTGTCCCTGGGGAAAATGCCTCCAGCGAAGCTGATGGGCTCACCCCAGGATAATTCATCCTTGTTGTGTCATGGAGAAACTTTGAGGGATGAGCAGGGAAGGGAAAAGCTGACTTGGGGAAGGATGCAGGAGCAGCCCAAGGGGGGGATGGATGTGAAAGAGGAAGTTATTCAAGCCCCTTGCTCCCTAATGAGGGTTATTTACACAGCATTTACGCCATCCACTTGGTCCCTCTTGCCTTTGATCCTGTCCCTCATTCCAACATTCTGGACAGTCATGGAAGGATCTAAACTGGGGCATTTTCAGAGGTGGGTTGACTAAGAACCAAGTGAGCTGACCCTGATAGAAAATCTTAAGAGGCTTTGCAGGGGATTAAGTGACTGTATTTTAATCTTGTATTTTAATTCGTTGTGGGGATGTCTCGCCAGTCTGCCTGGGGCTGTGGAGTCACTCTCCATCCCTGTCCCTGGCTGCAGATGCTCCTGGGACAGATGGACCAAGTGGAACAGGCAAAAGACAGTATTTACAGGAATTAATTTGAGTTGCTCTTTCCCTAAATGAAAAGCCTGATATTAAAATTATCCTTGAAAAGGATTTTTTTTCCCCCCTTAAATTTATGAACTTCTCTGTGGTCTTTGGAGACAATTATAAATTATAGAGCAGCCATATATCTGAGCCAGAGTTGGAGGCAAAGGGGCTCTGTCAGGGACAGCAGCTGTAGGGGCAAGGGGAAAAGGATTTAGACTTTTTTAGACTTTTTTGACTTCGTGAGCTCATTTTGGTTCTGATCCCAAATCCTTGGAAGATGTTTCGTATTCCATTTCCCATTAACTCTCACAGACTTCAAAAAGCCTTTTTCTGAGCAGAAATTGGGATTGCAATGCCAGATCAGTGCAGTGTCCTATCTCCAAAAGCTGCCAGCAGCAGATGCTCAGGGGAAAAAAAGTACAAGAGAGTTATGTTGGAGCAATAAATTTCATCTGGGAAGTTGGCTGGGGGCTGCACAAACAATTATGCTCAACCTGTCCTTGCCCGGATGAGTTCCCAAGATAAAACAGAGGGTCACAAGGATTTGAAATGTTGTTGGATGTGGGAGAACTGGAAGGGTCATCTGTGTTCCCGTGTAGCCCTGAGCGTTAAGAAATGACAAGAGAATAGAGAAGGGTTGAAGGTGAAGGTCATGAGGAGAAGCAAGGGGGCAAATGGAAAGCCTGGAAGGGGTGCAGGCATCCAAGAGGCTGCAGACCCATTTTGGGATGGTTTCATCAGGATTCAAGGGTCATCTGTGTTCCTGCGTAGCCCTGAGCTTTAAGAAATGACAAGAGAATAGAGAAGGGTTGATGCTGGTTTATTTTCTTGCAGTTCCTCTCTGCAGCTCCTCGAATCCATCCCCAGGGCAAGAACATTGGGAGAATTGCTGGAAGTGCCTCATAGAGCATCATTCCTGAAAAATGGGCGGGTTTTTATGGATTTGGGGTTGCAGGGGAGAGTTTCATACGTGGCTGCTTGCAGGAGCACTGTGGCCATCCCCTCACCTCTCCCGTGCCCTCTCTGGGGATCCATGCAGCACAAAACTCAGGTGCACTTGGGGTTGCCCTAATCCCAGTGGATACACTGGTACTACAGCATCAATTTGCCCCTTTTTAGAGGGTCTAATAATGCCAAAATCACTTTGGCTCTAATTGCCCCACGTGGGAAACATGGATTTATAGTGACAACTGCCCAGTTTGTGTCACTGGAGCACAGAGCTGCGTCCCCGAGAGCCACGTGGGCCTCTCTGCAGTCCAGCTTATGGCAGACAGAGATCCCAGATGGCTCAGCTTTTGCACAGTGCTCTCCCAGGAAGAGCTGGGTTCCTCCTTGACTTGTGCCACATTTTCTGCCAGAGTAGCCTTTGTTAAAAAAAGAGACTGAAGGGGTTTCAATGACGATTTTGTACAACCCAGTAAGGCTGCCTTGATTTATCACGGGATCCCTGAATGGTTTGGGTCAGAAGGGACCTTAGACCTCATCTTGTTCCACCTGCTGCCATGGGCAGGAACAATTCCCATGAGGTTGCCTCAATCCCTGTCCATCCTGGCCTTGAACACTTCCAGAGATGGAGCATCCTGATAGAAAACAGTGAGAGATGGAGTTTGAAAGTTTTTGGTGAGTCAGCCAAGAGAGGAGAGACGTTTTGGGGAGACTGGCACAGCTGATTTCTGGCTTTGTGAGTTCCAGGCTGCTGGCCCAGGATCCCTGTTCCTGCTGAGTGGGGTGAGGAGGATGCTGGGAGGGTTGTCTCTGCCATGGGGAGCAGCAGTGCATCCTCGGGGCATCCTCATCCCTCCTTGGGATTTGCTCAGCCTTGTGAGGCTGCACTTTGCAGGTTGCACTGAAGATGTGCTGCTTTAACCATCCATTGGGTGCAGCTGCCCTTCACAACATCTGGTGACAGGGACAGGTGGCTTTCCCAAGCATTCAGGGTCCTGATCCCCCCAGCTTCCCCTCAGCTCCCCTTTTGCCCTCTGCTATGCCCCAATGGCATCCATCCATCCATCCCACCGTCCCTTATGTGGGAAGTTGAGGCTACTTTTTGTTTGTTTATTTTAATTATCATCTTTCTCCATGGCTCGGCGCTCCCACAAGGGAGACAGCGTCCGTGTTAATGGGATTATGTGTGCTGTTTGCTGATGTGGACGTGTTCTCCACTTCCTCTCCCTTTGAATTTCACCCGGATAATTGATTTCTGTCTCTTCCTTGGCACTTGCTTTTGCAGCACGGGGTGTTATTAGTCCCCTTTTGTTTCATTGCTGAGAGACGAAGCCTTTACACGGCAGCCCAAGCACAAACAATTGTTGAATCTCTCGTTTTCTTTATTAACTAACTGGGGATTCCAGGCAGCTTGAAGCCCTCAGAGAGACATAATAACCTCAGTGATGGATTGGGAGCAAAGCAGCTCCTTCCTGCTGCCAAGAGGTTGGGTGGATTATCCAGGTCTGTATTGTTGGTCGTGAACCTAAGTGGACTCTTACTGTCTCCTGTCCATCCACGGATCCCAAGATGCTGGGAGCTGAGGGAGCAAATCCTTCCCTGTTCTGGATGTGAGGGTGGGCTGAGATTCATGGCACTGGCATGGAATTCCCTTCTGCCATGGCTGGCTGGGAGGGAAGAGAATCATGGAATGACTTGGGCTGGAAAGGAGATTAAAGCTGCATCCAGTCCCACCTCCTTCCACTATCCCAGGGTGCTCCAAGTCCCATCCAACCTGGCCTTGGACACTTCCAGGGATGGCAGTCACAGCTTCTCTGGGCACCCTGTGCCAGGGCCTCACCACCTTCACAGGGAAGAATTTTTCCCAATATCCCATCTAAACCTGTCCTCCCTCAGCTTGAGGCCATTCCCCCTTGTTCTGCCACTACAAGGGAGAATGGCCTTAAATGACATGATGGAAGGTGGCTGGTTCTGCTTGAACTGGGACATGCAGATTTAGGAAAAGCGGCTTTCCAGGAGAACAGCAGTGTTTGAGCAGAACTAAAAATACAAGGAAAATTAAAACATTTTGCAAGATTTTAAAGCATAATTTATTTTTTTTCCTTGAGGAAAACAAGTGATTTTCTGGCTCAAAATATAAGATTGAAGCATAGCTGAATTTTTCTTATAATTAATAAGCAAAAAAATGTGAAATCTAAAGGTCATGTTGTCTTTGGCCCAAGTTTCCTCGAGTCTGAGTAATTTGAGAATTTTGGTTTATGCCTTCTTCCCCCCTCATTCCCTGCATGGGAAAGGGCAAAGTTTTTATAGAGCGGGAACAGTTATTTTCTTCCCAGCTTTTTTCTGACTGCAGAGATTTCCATAAGAACATCATGTCTAATGCCACACAAACCCTCTGAGCACGGAGAAGACGTTGGGTTGTTAAAGAGCACTCAATTCCATGGAAAATAAATACAATTGAGTCCTCACTTGTTAGACTGTCCTTTGCCCCAATCTCTGGGCAGAAATAGGATGTGCTCTCCCAAAACACAGGGAACTGGCTCCTCTCTCTGCCCTTCTGGCTCTTGGCTTTGTTTTCTTCTATTTGCATAATTTCTTAGTTTGTTTTTCCTTCTTATTGTTTCTTCTCCTTTTGTTTCTCTTCATTTATTTCCTATTCTCTTGCTGCCTATCTTCTCTTTGATTTTTGCTTTGTTTCTTCCCTCCCTCTCTAGCCTCAGATGTGGGTACTATGAATGAGTGATTTCTAGAAGGAATAAAACCAGCTAAGGAGGCAAAAAAAGCAACAACATTTTCTGTGCATCATCGTGTAAAATGTACAATAATCAAGCAGAACCACTCTAAATGAATTATGGTAAAAAAATGCAGATTACCAACATGTCAAATACTATTAGCACTCAGATTTGTAGAAGCAATGTGTGCAAAGAAGAAGTGTTTTGTATTTTAGTTTATTTTAGCCTTGCTTTCTTTGTAAAGTGAATGCCAGCCACTCCTAACAGCTGAGTTTGTTGCCCTGAATGACTTACGGATAAAAAAAGAAAAGCAGGACCTTTTCCCAGGGCCATTTCTCACGATGTCAGGTACCACGGTGTGACTTCTTGCAGGAACTTCAGGTGTGTTCCTGTATGTGTGCAAAAGTCTCATTTCATTGGAAGGCATTAATGATCCCTTATTCCACTGAAGAAGGAGGATGTAAGAGAACCAAAACTAAAAGGCCACAGAAAGAGGAATTCTGACTAGGAATTTGGTTTGCTGACATGAACTAAAAAACTTGAGGGAGGATGGCTTTCATTAGAGGGATTCCTAAAGGACCAAGTGTCTCATGGCATCCTCAAGGACTGGTGGAGTTGGCAATTACTTGGTGGCCCTGATGACCATTGGAAGAGGCCACCATGGCTGTTCATGTTGAGTACTCATAGAATCATAGAATATCCTGAGTTGAAAGGCACCAGCAAGGATTGTCCAAGACCAACTCCTGGCCCTGTACAGAAGAGCCCCAGGAATTCCACCGTGTGTTCTAACTCAGCTCTCCAAACAGCCAAGTTTGAGGAGCTAGATGGGGATGCTTTCCTTTTCCAAGTTTTATGAATATTTATTAATAATAATGTTGCCCTCCCCATTTTATTAATAAAGATTGCTCTTGAATGATTACAGCTATTTTTGCTTGTCTGGTGGAGTTTGGAAGGATGAGGAGTTCAGCCAAGAGGTGAAAGCATTCTGAGTTTGGCCACCAAACCCATATCTCCACCTTGTCAATGTTTGCTCTGGGGTGAACCCCCTGAAGAGCACAAGGAGAGCGCACAGCTCCGTCTCTCTTTCATAGATGCTGCTCCATTTTGCATGAATAAATATTTGTTGGGGCAGCAGGGATTTTATAGCCCATCAGCTCAGGCACTCAGCTGGGATGGAGGAGACGTGTGCTCAGGTCCCTGTTCCAATGTGTGATTAATTATTTATCTGCAGCAGAATGGCTGAGAGAGACTGAGACAGAGAGCCAGAGGCCAAGTCTGCAGCCTCAGCGCTGGGGTTGCCAAGGGAGGCCATGACTTCCATCCCTGCAAATAAGTGGCTTTTTTAGGGTTCAAGTGGCTTTGCTGCTCAAGATCTGAGCAGGAAGGATTAGACTGGATTTTAAAGATTGCTCCTGATAAATTGGGTTGGTCTAGCAGCAGTGGTAGGGGGGTTGTATTTTTCTAGGTGGAAATTTTCCAAGGTCTAGGAAAAGGTGACAGCTCTTGGAAGTGTCCAGCTTTTTCCAGAATGGTATAACTCTTTCCCCTCATATGTTTTCTATTGGACCTCTATGGTCTCTTCTTCCTCTGACACCTTCCACCAATTTTCCTTCTCAAAGGACAATTTGTCCAGCCTGGATTTTATCCAGGCTGTCATCCACCCACTTCCCAAGGAACGCTGCACCAGAGGACCCGTTTAGTGTGGGAATCCTGGGACATCTCTTGGAAGAGCTCAACATTCAGCTGAGGTGGCTGTCGAGCCACCATGCGTGTCCTGGACCAAAGGTCAGCAAAGAGGTCACTTAACTCAAGACATAGGCATTTAGCTTAAAGTGAGTTAATTAGCAGCTGAATTAAAGTGAAATAAGTTGTAGTCTAATAGACCCACAGCTTGCAGAAGTTTCTCCCATCCATACTTTTCCAGAAAGGCTGAGACTTCAGAGATGATGTGTGGCCTCTAATGAAGACACGCTCTGAAGTCTGTGTGTGTCCAGCAGTTCAGAATCCACCCTCTGCTATTGAGAGGGAAGGAAAAGGTCACCTTCCTTGACCTCCCTCAGGCAGATCTTATGCCAAAGCAAAGCTGCAGCTCCTTGACAGAAAGGCTGGGAAGCAAATTAAACCATACAAACTGTTTGTCGACCCTCTGAGGCTTCTTCATTACTGATTTGCAAAATTATGCTGCTCCTCCTTGCTAAAGAATATCTGGGATACTTTTAAATAATTATGCAATCAAAACAATTGACTCAACTAGGAAATGCTTTAGAAAACCTGTTACTTTAGGCATCTTCTTATTAGTGGTTAATAAGAAATAATGCATTAGGTGTGAGTTAGTAATGGGAGATTCCAGCCTTCCTAAAGCTTTGGTCTGTAGGTGAAAATACTTTCAAGATGCAGGTTTAATCTAAACCTGGAGGAAGTTTAGGCTCTACTTCAGGTTGAAACCTGCTCCTGTTTTGAGTGGGGGACTAGATCAGGGGTGTCTGGAGGGCTTGTCTGACCTGGTGGTTCCCTGTGAAAGACATTCTTCATGTCCTTGTCATGTTGCTTGGATTTTCCCTTCAGAGTCAGTGGAAGGAAGTCCCTGAGCAGTAAATCTTTATTATTACCTTGCTCTGGTTTTCTCTAAGCACTGGACTCCTGAGGAGTGCCAGAATAATGACACTGAGAGGGTCAGTGAGAGCTGGAGAAGCCTCCCAGCCATGGCACAGGTTCCACTTCCCAGTGCCGATGTCCTTGATGGCTGGGCTGCCCCAAAGGTGACAGTGACTTCATCCAGAGCCATTTGTCCTGTTGTAGGAGACCTCCCCAATGTCTGAATGCGTGTTTCTGCTGAGGAGCAGCTCGAGGACAGCCATGTGTGTAGTGCCACGTTTTATATTAAACAAAAATAAATTCTCTCTAATGTGAGCTTTTCAGACAGGTTGTCCTAATATATTAACTTCTGTCTGTGTTTTGAATAGTCAATTTCACGGTGAAATGAGTTCCTAATAATATATTTACCACCTGGGAGAAATCTCCCAGCCATCTGGAAAGGAGTGGGGATTTAGTGCTTCCAAATGGAGATTGGTTTTTTATTTATTTATTTTGCCCATGGTTTATTCCCTCCCCCAGATCAGACCCAGAGGATACTTTGGGTCTGACTTGGCCATTACAGCAGGTTTTTGGGTCTTTTCCCCATTTCCAATCCGGCAGGAGGTTCCCTGCCCATGGCAGGGGGTTGGAAATAGATGATCCTTAATGTCTCTTCCAACCCAAACCATTCAGGGAGTCTGGGATTTCTTGCTGGTATGGAGGTGTCACGAAGCATGTGGAGGTTCTCCACAGCTTCTCAGGCTGGAGACTGGTGTTAAGGCAGCATGGAGACATGTCACCTTCACCAACCCTAAGTTGGGATGGCTTCTGTCCCAGGCACTGAGGGGCTGGTTTGGAGGAAGAGGAGTTTTTCTTGTAGGCGCTGGCAAAGCCTTTCCCTTTGGATGGAGATGTCAGTGATACATGACCTAAATCCAGGCCAGTTCGTGTAATACATCTTTGGAACTCCTCTAAAATAGGAGCCAGATGCAAACCAAGCTATCCCTTGATTATATAGGGGAAATGGTGAATTCATCATCACTTGAAGTCTTTTAAGCATGACTGATTGTCCTGCTAAAACCCAGCCAGTGCATCAGCAAGAAGTGGCCGGGTTTGCTGGTGTTTTCCTGAGTGTAGGGGAATAATCCCTGTGTTTGCTCTGGGGCTCACAGGGTGAAATTGCGTGGCTTGGCTTCTCCAGGCTGTCAGCTTTGATTGTCTCTTCTGGCCTCAGGCATTGTGGATTGATGGAAACTCATCATGGCCTTTCTCTTGTGTCCTCATGTATCTTCCCTGTGTGCTTAACCCTCAACTTTTGTATCACTGGAGTATGAAATTCCCACGTGGTTGAGAGAACTTGGTGCTCACCCAACACAATCCCCATGGAAGTGGAATCTGATAGCTCCAGGGCTTGAAAATCATTAATTTTGTTTGCAGAAGTGATAGCATTAGGAATATTAGCAAATCCCCACCCCCTGCTTTCATGCTCTGCACAGGTCGCTCACGTGACATGAAAGAAAGTTTTTGCTGGGAGATTTTGCACAACCCACATGGGATATGCTCAGGACACATTTGAACATGTCATTGCAGGGGGAAGGCTCTGCAGCCCTGCTCTTGGAATTTCTCCGTGCTGCAGGAATGGGTGTAATCTTGTGGATTTTATCTGTCAAAATCTTCTTGTTGGGAGTGGTGGGAGAACCTGGAACAGAAGGTTCTAAAGTGAGGGGGCAGCAGGGTTAGTGTGGACACATCTCTCTACAGTCACAGAATCCTGCTCTGTAATTTCCAGTGCTGTTGTATATGCAAATTAAAGCCACGAGGTCACAGAATCATGGAATAGTTTGGGTTGGAAGGATCCTTAAAGATAATATAGTTCCACCCCCTGCCATGGGACACCTTCTGCTACCCCAGGTTGCTCCAAGCCCCATCTAGCCTGGCCTTGGACACTTCCAGGGATCCAGGGGCAGCCACAGCTTCTCTTGACGAGTTTGACCTCCCCAAAAGACCTTAAAGATCTTAAATCTCCTTTGTTTTTTCTGGACTAAATGAGTTGAGGAAGGAAAACAAGTCCTAACCTCCCATTTTCCACTGTTACACTTTGCAGGCTGGAAAAGGGTGAGGAGAAGGGTTGAAGGTCCCCTTTGACTGAGGTTGAAAGCATTAAGGTTTTGTTTGTCTAAACCATTTATCCCACCTATTTCAGCAGTGCGTGGCCAGGATGCCTCCAGCCATCCACACCTTTGAAGTTCACAGTCTCTAACTCGGTGCAGACACCTGGCAGCTCCTGAAATATGTATGGGAGAGGGGAAAAGACAAAGGGAGTCCTGTTAGAGCTGCATTTTACATCAGGTTGCACCAAACCCCTGGATTTAGCTTTCCTTGAACTTGAAGTTGGCAATAATTGAAGACCAGATTTGGCAGCTGCTGCTCTGACATGATATTGCTGCCGGGTGTTATGAAAACCACTAGAGCCAGAAACCAGTGCAATATTCTCTGCTTGGAGTTTGAGCTTTCAAACATATGAAGCATCAATCTCTCGCTAGCGGCTCCCGAGCTATCAGCTCCTACAATCAGGTGGAAAAGAGTCTTTCAAAAGTGCTTAGTTACTGGAACAGTACAAATGCTTTCTGGACCAGTAAATGCCTCCGTGTATTGGTCCCACACCATGATTAGGATGATAAAAATCTGGTCCCTGAGAAAATGCACTGCCTGGATGCTCCTGTTGCTGAAATGTCAAAATAAGCAGGAGGGTGAGGAAGGATGCAGGGCCCTGGGATCAGTTATCTCACCCTACGGGGCTGCTTCCAGCTGTGTTCTTGCTCTTATTTTTCTCTTTGTGGCAAATGAGTGATTTTTCCGCATGATCTTTTAATATGAAATCTTTGTTCTTGAATCTCTTAATAGGCTGATCCCATCATCCTCACCCCATGGATTAATTTTTAAGGTTTAGGGTGATTCAAGATATTCCTGAAATTTTTAAGAGACATGGATGATCTTTGGGGGATGTGGGGGGTCAGGCATGCACTTAGGTCTAGTTAGAAAATGTAGAAAGTTTATTAATCCTTGTTTGATGTTGTCAGGATCATAATAGGACTATTTTAATTAATGGAATGAACCTGATCCATGTGTCTGAGTGTAAAGAAAGCGTTGGCATGGCTTGAGCTCTGTCTTCCAGGCTTACAAACCCAGAATCCAGCCCTATATGGGATAATCACTGCTACAAACATCACTTTTAGCTATTTAAGCTCTTCTCAAACTGTTGTTCGTGATATTGTCACTGAAACTGCCAGTTATACTTTGCAGTTGCTGTGATTTTATCAGTTATAATGGGAATTGTGGGCTTGAACCCCCTAGGATGATGATTTGGGGGCTGAGGATTGTTGCTATTTTAACAGGAGCTTGGTGGTGCTTGTGCTTTTGAGCATCTTACGCTGGGTGAAAGCAACATTTTATTGATTTCTTTGCACAATTTTGTGTTCAAGGGGCAAATAAGCCCAGAACATTTTGCTTTTAAAATTTTGTGGCTGGTGAGAGATGGTGTGGGGCCAGATCCAGTGAAAGGAGCAAAAAAACTCTGCTAGGGACCCTTTTCCTGCCAGCAATTTGTTTGATTGTCTCAACCGTGTCCCTGAAACAACTGTGGGGGTTAAATTTCCCTGTGTGACGTCACAGTGCCTTGGCTTCATTTATCTTGGAAGGGTGTAAAAGGTGGGGATGTTTTCCATTGAAACCATCTCCATTCTCAGCCCATTCTGCAGGAGCTGTTTTACTGGTGATGTGACATGATATCAATAACAATGAGGTTTCTCGCTGCCTGCTCTCGTTGTTTATGGAAAGGAGTTTCAGAAAACATATTATTATAGAGAATAATGGATGGGCTGTAGGGAGACAAGGAAATAATTGCATTGAGGGGGCTTGAAAACATCATAAAGCCAAGAATGGAGTTTGGTTGGACTCCCATGTCACAAGGTCCCAAGGACTAAACTAATTCTCCATAAATCTGTGCAGCCCATTTAGACTTACGGGATTTCTTTTCTTCCCTTCTCTACTAGATTTTTTTCTCCCTCTTTTCTTTTGAAGAAACATCACAGAGGAGATGGAAGTGAATAAAAGCCACCCAATCCACAATTATGGTGATTAATTATCCGTTTGTATTTTGTTAGCACCTATAGATTCTCTGTCAGGGGGCTGAGAGTCATCCAAGCACAGAGCAGAAAAACATGCAGCCTTTTTCTAAGGAGCTTGGAGCTTTTTTAAAAAAGGAATGAATAAATATTAAAAATAAAAACAACTAAATAATTAAAAAAGGAAAAGAAAAGGAGCTGCTACAGAGTTGACATCCAGATCAGGAGTGTTGCCAGCACTCTGACTGCTAAAACCTTTGCTCTGGGTTTATTTCAAACTGACAAAGAGCAGGGTTAGATGAGATATTGGGAAAAAAATTGTTCCCTGTGAGAGTGGTGAGGCCCTGGCACAGGGTGCCCAGAGAAGCTGTGGCTGCTCCTGGATCCCTGGCAGTGTCCAAGGGCAGTTTTGACAGGGCTTGGAGCAGCCTGGGACAGTGGAAGGTGTCCCTGCCATGGCAGGGGGTGGGACTGGATGATTTTTAAGGTCCCCTCCAGCCTGGACCATTCCATGATTCTCTTCCTTCCAATCCATTCTGGAATTCTACGAATTTTGGCTGCTGTTGGGAAGATGTCAGGTTGTTAAAGCCATTAATTTATAAGCAGAGCCTGTTTGAATTAGCTTGTAAAAATAAATCCCTCTCAGGTGTCATTGCAGGAGGGAGCTGAGAGAGCAGGATGTGATCCTCAGTTCTGCTTTTGGGGGCATTTGAGATCCATCTGGGCATGAGGTTGGAAGGAGTTGGGCATCTCAGTCCTTACCCTGGGGGGATCCACATTCCCAGTCCTGAGAGACACAGGGGAAAGCAAGCATCTTCCCAAAACTGGGCTGAACTCTTCTCCTCCAGTGGTCCTGCCACTGGAAATCTCAGACTGATCTACATCACAAAACTCCTCACTGACCAATCATTTCCCAGAGACATTTTCCCTCTATTTTCCAGTCACTCATTCCCCTCCAGACCCTGTAATTTTTATTTGCATTACATCACTATGGGGGAAAATTCAGAAAATCAGGACCTTGAGCAGTTCTTTCAGAGGGTGATGAAAAGGCCTTTTCTGCCTCGGGGAGGGGTTGTTTGTTACAGCTTGGAAACATGGCATTATAATTATCATGGGATTAAATTGAAGGATTAAATTGGTGGTGGTTGGTCATTACACCTCCATGGGCTTCCTGGGATCTGAGGTCAAATTTGGGATCAATGGGACAATTTATATTCCCTGGATGTGCTGGTTGTGTCATTTTTCAATCCTGTTTTCTCCACGTTCCTGGACTTTAGGATCCTCCATTAGTTCAATATGGACTCGTTCTGGTGTAGCTCTGTCATAGGTGCCAGCACTGTGATGACTTTCCAAGGGGATTTGTACCCCTGCACCACCCTGGACGATTCCCTGTGGTGGGAATGGCTTCATGCACTCCCTCAACCCCAGCACTGTTGGTGTTGGGTGAATAATGGCTTTTAAAATTTTTTTCACAGCTTGGTTGGTGGCCAGGGCAAAGAAACAACATTGCCTTGAGGTCACCTCGGAGAAAAGTGGGGAGCTGGGTTTCTTTCAGTGACGTCAACCCAATGTTTCTGTCAAATCCTAATGAAACAGTTTATGCAAACGTGGAAACCGACCCATATGCTTCACTCAGCGTAGCCTTTTTTTAACCTTTTAGATAAATGTCAATTTTTTGGAATGACAATGACATTTCAAGTGAGAGATTGAAATGTAACACACAAGAAACATCATCCACGAGATGTTTTGACTTCTCTGCAGCTCCCTCCTCTCCCCGTTCTATTTATTTTCTGCGAAAACTGTTCGCTAAACCTGACTTGAATCCACAGATAGTTTCGGTTCCTGAAAATGACATTTTCTAGCAAACACGCCGTCAATCGAAAACAAAAAGAAATCAATCTTACAGGCTCTGCTCACCTTTGGTGCCAGAGCCAGCCCTGGGCTTTACAGCACATCATGTTGCTCAGAACCATGGGGCTTGGACATGTGCGTCTTCTGACCCTCTCTGACATGCAGAGCTTTTGCTTTTCCATCTTTGCAGCCCAGGAATTTTCCATTTTGGATCAAGTGCTGTGCTTTGGTGGCTTTCTACAAGGTTGGAGAGGAGCATTTGGAGGGGCTTGGTTGCCATCCTTGCTGATGAAATGCACCAACCAGGCTCCTCTGTAATGAAAAACAAGGTCAGAGAATCCCAGAATAGTTTGGGATGGGAGAGACATTAAGGATCATCTTGTTTCAAGCCCATGCCAAGGGCGGGAACAACTTCCACTATCCAAGAGTGCTCCAAGCCCTGTCCAGCCTGGTCTTGGACATTTCCAAGGATCCAGGGGCAGCCACGGCTTCTCTGGGGAGCCTGTGCCGGGGCCTCAACACCCTCATAGGGAAGAATTTCTTCCCAATATCCCATCCAACCCTCCCCTCTGGCAGTGCGAGCCCATTCCCCTTGTCCTGTTGCTCCATCCCTTGTCTCTCCTGGAGCCCCTTTAGGCCCTGGAAGGGGCTCTGAGTTTTCCCCAGAGCCTTTTCCTCTACAGGCTGAACATCCTCAGCTCTCCCAGTCTGTCTCCATAGGAAAGGTGCTCCAGCCTATGTTGCATCTCCGTGGCCTCCTTTGGACTTTGTCCAGCAGCTCCACATCCTGCTGATGCTGGAGTCCCAGGGTCAGACACAGTGCTCCAGGGAGGTCTCACCAGAGTGCAGCAGGGGGGGACAATCCCCTCCCTGGACCTAGTGCTGATGGTGCTGGGAACGCAGCCCAGGACAAGGCTTGGCTTTCTGGGCTGAAAGCACACATTCCCAGGTCAGGGAAGATCCAAGCCAGGAAGCAGAGTGTCCTTGTCCCACAGGAGCAGACTCTGCATTAGCAGAGTGCCCGTCTGCCCCGGGGGTAACGGAGACACAGGGCAGACAATGACACCCACGGCCTGACACGGGATGAGCTGGGATTGGAGACATGGAATGGGCAATGACACCCACAGCCTGACACGGGATGAGTGGGATCAGAGACATGGAACAGGCAATGACACCCACGGCCTGACACGGGATGAGTGGGATCAGAGACATGGAATGGGCGATGACACCCACGGCCTGACACGGGATGAGTGGGATCAGAGACATGGAATGGGCAATGACACCCACAGCCTGACACAGGATGAGTGGGATCAGAGACATGGAATGGGCAATGACACCCACAGCCTGACACGGGATGAGTGGGATTGGAGACATGGAACGGGCAATGACACCCACAGCCTGACACGGGATGAGCTGGGATTGGGAGCAAGGTGCTGGCTCTGACTCAGGAGAGTGATAAAGTGCAAACCCCAAGTACTTCATCACTCAGGGTCTTGCTTAACTGCTGGCTTGTGAATCAGTCCATGCCCACATGATTCCCTGAGTCACTGTCTAGAAAGGGATAAACGCCGCTTCTCAGCGTCTCATCCAAACTGTCCTCCTTCGGCCCCTTTATTTTTGTCTGCTAATGGTGTTGTGAAAGAAAAGCTTCCATCTACCGAGAGAGGAGATAAATCAAATCTTTGCTGTGCTGCTTTGCTTCTGTTTTACCCCAAAGAGTGTGTGGCTTTCATAGAATCATAGAATGCTTTGGGTTGGGAGGGACCTTAAAGCTCATCCCGTTCCACTGCCTGTCATAGGCAGGGACACATTCCACTACCCCAGGTTACTCCAAGCCCCAACCTGGCTTGGACACTTCTAGGAATATGGCAGCCACAGTTTCTCTGGACAATGACCTGGGGAAGTCACTGCTGGGGAAGGTCTCGGGGTGTGAGGATGGCCCTGTCCCCCCTCGTTCTGTCAGGCTGGTTTGTGGCACAGAGCAGGGTGCACCCACATCACTCACTCTGTCCAGTGCGAGCTCTCAACCTCCTTTACAGCCAGGGAAAATTAATGGCAGGCAGGTTTGGAAGGTAGATTATTTCATTATCATCGTAATTGGTGCTTATAATTAGTTGTTACTCTGGCGTGTGATGTGCCCTGAGCTCTGCGGCTGCAAAGTGCAAGAGCAGAAAGGAAAGGCTATTTTTATTTTATTATTAATTATGGCTGTTGTTTATTTTATTGGGTATTTATGGACTTGCTGTTTCAATCAAGTAACCTCAGCTCATTTGGCTTTGCAGCAGGCAGATGGTTGGGCTTTGCCTGGCCTGGCTCTGGTTCAACTTGGGCTCTGCCTCCTGCTCTTCGGTCAGCTGTGCCACGCTTTGCCCAGGAGAAAATTTGGAATAGCTCTGCCTGCCTCACTCTGTGCTTGTGCTGTGCATCCACAGAAATTGCAAACCCCGACATCAGTGATGCTGGATGCAGATCCCTCACTGGGGATTCAGAGAAGCGTCGCTGCTTCTCCCAGCCGGGACCACCGTCAGTCCAGGCGCCTTGCTGGAGGACAGAAGCCTCTTGTCAAAGGCAAATCACCCTGTAAAAGCCGCAGATATTTGCTCTGAGTCAGGCAAAGGGCCCTCTTTGTGGTGCGTCAGCCTTTCCCCGCTGAAACAATAAATGGCCTTTTCCTCGTTAGCTGACGCAGGCCAACAAAGCGCCATTGATTTTGGTAGGTGCTCCATCAGTGACGGCGAGGCAGGGATGGGGTTTGCGGCCCCACCGGCTTTTCCCGGCGCGCACGGACATGCGGCTGGGTTTTAATGAGCACTTCGGGCCACAAAGTGGGTCAGCACTTTCATCTGCTCTGCCTTGTCCCCCCCACCCTCGGCTGCCTCCTGCAGCAGAGCCCCGAGGATGTCACCGAGCGGTGGCACGAGCGGCCACGTCCCGGGGCTGGCCCGTGGGGGGTGTCAGTGTGGGGAGGGGTCCTGCTGGGACACGGGGCTGGAACCTGCTGGCGCGGCTCCCCACGGATCCTGAGCTTTGTGCGAGTGGCCGGCGTGGTGAGCTTTGAAGCCTGAAACCTTGAGCACTTCAAACGGGCAGAGGACAGGAGGATGATGTATGGGAAATTAATATCTAACGGGGCTAAAAATTGTTCTCGATGTCGCCCGAACTCCCCTGCCCAGCTGAGCTCTATTTACTTTCATCCCATCCAGAGCATTTAGCACAAAGAGACCCCTTACACCCTTAATTTCCGAAAACGCAAAGCCTTCCATTTCACTGCATCCAGCTGAAACCTTTCCCTTTTCTCTCTCATTTTCCGGCTCGCCTTTAAAACCCTCTTCTCCCTCGATGCAGCCTCTCAGGGGATGAAGCAGCAAAGTTTGGAAAGGAGAGCAGGTCGGTAACCCTTTTGTGGCCGGTTTGGCGCAGGGAGGGCATCCTGAGGCTTCCCACATCCCAGCTTGTGCATCAGCCTTTGCGGGAGCAAAGCCCCGCCGGCTCCACGGGCGCGTTTAGCATCGGTCAGTGCACGGTGGAGGATTTGTAACTGGAAATTGGGATGTTGGAATCTCATTTATGTCGCAGTAGGAGGATAACAAGCGAGAGCTGCCTCTCTGGCACAGAGCGGAGCATCCCGGCGGAGCTGATTTGGCTGCAGGGGAGGAGGAGGGACGATGGTTTCAACATCAGGGCACCAGCCTGAGCCCGGGGGTAGCCGGGTTCAGCCCTGGGCTCTCAGTGTCACGTTGCTCACCCACCCCTAGGGACTGCACCCCATTTCCCTATCAGAGCTGGGAATGAGTTCAGGGAGGATTGCTCCACGCCGAGTGGGAACGGTGTGGGCTGGAATGAGCCTGGCATTTCATATCCCACCCCTGCACGGACAGGGAGTGCCTGAGATTATCAGGGCTGGGCGGGGGAGAAAAAACGCAAAACAAGCGATGTGTCAAAACACAGCCTCGAGATTTTCCCAGGCTGATTTGCCGACCGTCCTTTTGCTGGCGCAAAAACACCAAAGGAAAAGCAGTTCTTTAGCGCTGGCAGGTTAGAGGTGAGTGCTCCTGGGGGATCTCCCCGGGGCATCCCCGTGCCGAGGGATAATTGGAATGGGTCCGGCAGGGCTTCAAGAGGCGGCTGCAGAGCAGGACGGTGCTGGAGCCAGAGCCTTTTCGTACGTGCGACCCCGCTCCTGCAATCCCGGGGTCCCACCGAGCGGAGGTTTCGACATCCCTGTGAGCACAACCTGGGATTGCTGTGCCGGCATTGTGAAACCGGGAAGGGTGGGATCAGCAGTGCCTGCCAGCTTCCAGGCACCCAGCTTTGTCCCGAGGCCTTTGATTGCTGCAATTTTATTCCTGTAATTCCAAGAGGTGTGTGAGTGCCCAGGGCAAAGGTGCTGTTCCCACTCTCTTGTGCCCTGAGCTACTGCAGGTGGGGCTTGGGCTGGGGGTGCTGGCCCTGAACGGGAGCTCCCCTCCACAGCTGCTAGAAGGAGGCAGGAACAGCAGTCCGGGGATGGAAACTTGTTACTGGTGTAAGGGCTGGGTGTTTTCTAACTCCTCACACATATATACATATATATATATGTGTGTGTGTGTGTGTAGGTATGTGTATATATACATATATAATACATGTATTTATACATATATATAATACCCATATATACATATACACACATACACATATACATATAATACATATATATATATATAATACACATATATACATATATATACACACATATAATATTATATATATAAATATATATATGTATATATGTCTATACATGCCCAGAGAGGTTGTTGACTCCTCACCCTGGAAGTGTCCCAGGCCAGGCTGGAACAGCCTGGTCTGGTTGGAGGTGTCCCTGCAGGGGGTTGAATGAGATGAACTTTAAGGTCCCTTCCAACCCAAACCATTCTGGGATTCCGTGACTCTAATTTTGTATATATTTATATTCATGGGGTTGTTGAGGTGCTTGGAGCCTCCATGTGCCTTATGGGGTGACACCGCAGTGCATTTGGGTCCCAAATACGCCCTGAGAGCCCGAGACTGGAGTCACAGGTGTGTGCAGGACATGGCTTTGTAGGTTGATGCCTTCTTGCTGTGCTGTTTCTCTGCACTGGAGTGAAATTCTGTAGTTTTCACATTTTGTTGCTTCTCAGCAGCCCCTGGAGAGCCCCTGTTAGCAGTACTGGAGGTCTGACACCTCCTCCTGGATATGAGCCGGGATGTGGAGCTGACCAGCCTCCCGCAGCCTCCGCAGGGACAGCTTAGCGTGACCCCAGGGGTGTCCCTGAGCAGGTGCAGGTCCCGGGCACGTGTCCCTGGCCGTGTCACCTGGAGCAGCTCCGAGCCCAGCATCTGTCAGCCGCGTTTCCCTGCGAGACCAGCGGCTCGCCAGCCATCCCTGCAAAGCTGGGATCTCTTCCATTGCCCGGGGGCCTGATCCCCAGCTGCTGTGAGCTGGCACCGTGTCACCCAGCAAACGGCCCAGCTGGTCGGCCGGTGGCTGCCACTGCCCGTCCCTGAGCAGCCAAACCTGCAGCAGCCCAGGGCCAGTTGGAGCTGCTCCCCTCTCTCTGCCTCCCACTCTTTTCCTCACTTCTCCCTTTTAATTCTCTCCCCGTCTGTTCATCTCTCTCCCCTTCTGTTCATCCCTCTCTATTCTTGAGCCATCCTTCTTTTCCTCTGTGAGGAAAGCTTGGGGAGGAAGGGAGGAGAGTGGTCCAACTCCGTTGGTTTTTTCAATACCCTTCCCTAAAATCTCACCAGGTTACATTATGCTCTAATAGACTTTAAGCCAATCTGCCTAATGCCACTGCAAAGGTCAATTAAATTCACCCTAAAAAATTTACTCCTGGCTCATTATACGTTTGGAAAATGAGTTAGAAGCACAAGCTGCCCCAGAGGTTTCTGATATTTTCCTAATGAACATGTCTCCTAATGGAAAGAAAAGAAAGAAAACCAACACAAAAAAAAAAAAACCTCACAGCAATTTGAAAGGAATATTTTGCTGGTCCATTGGAGAGAGTAGAGTAAGGCTGAGTGTAAGGCAAAGAGAAGGAGGAGGGATGTGTGATTCAATGTCTCAGTGAGGTCATTACACCCATCAGAGGAATTTTTTTAAGGAATTTGCTTGCCCAGGCATTTGGGCAAGAGCTCTGACCTTGTGTCCATGCCTGGCCCCTCTTGAAGGGTGGCTTGGCTTTGTGCTCCCAAGGCACATCCACGCTGGCTCTGACTCGGTGCACTCACAGCCCACCCACAGCTCCCTCACCCTGGCAGCATTTTGTGCCTGCAGGGACTCACAGGCTAAAGGAGGCAAAATTAATCAAGTGAATGATTAATTGCAAACTGTGACCTGGCTTGCTGAGAGTGACAACTTTGAAGGGCTTTTCAGGCTGAAGATGCTCAATGTGAAAGGCCTTTGTGGACCCTGAGAGGTTTTTTTGGTTTGTTTTTTTCTTGAGAGAGTGATGAGAGGGCTCTTGAAACCCCTGTGCCTTTGAGGGCATAGAGTTATTTACTGCTCATCAGATTTTCATCCTCATTTCTAACGTGTAGATCCAGCCAGGTGCAGGACAGAAATAAACTCAAAGATGTTCACTGGTCCTTTGGGCACCCAGCTGTGGGTGCTCCCCACAGTGCCTAGGATTGGGTTGATTTGGAATCCCTGTCAATTATGCAGAGGTTTTGTTGAACATGAACTGCATTTTGAATTTAGAATTTCATTTCCTGCCCTGCAAGTGGAGCTTCTCAGTGGGGAGAAGTGGGGGAAGCAGAGCATCTCTCCAAAAGATTTGCTAGGTAGGAATATAAACCATTAAGAACCAGCAGAAGTGCTTAGAATTAAAATGAAGCAAATCAAGGCAATAAAAGCACAAACGTGACTTTGTCAAAGTCAACATGTTCCCGTGGGAAGTCTTAAATTTCAACAAAACAGCATTTCTGACCAAACAAACAGCCCAAATCCCTCCCATTTCTGCAGGGATTTAATGGCCTGGGATGGTTTGTTGAACAGGACTGAACGTGTAACTTCCACTGGTGCAGAGATGCCATCACTGGGTGTGCTGGGCCTCACCACACCCAGGCTTAGTCACTTAAATCATAGGGGTCTGGTTTAACTTGGTCATCTGCCAGCTAGGGGAGACTTTCCAGCACCTAAGGAGGCTTCAAGAGAGCTGGAGAGGGACTATGGAAAAGGGCCTGGAGTGATAGGACAAGAGAGAATGCATTCCCATTGCCAGAGGGCAGGATTAGATGGGATGTTGGGAAGAAATTCTTAGCTGTGAGGGTGGAGATGCCCTGGCATGGGTTCCCCAGAGAAGCTGCAGCTGCCCCTGGATCCCTGGAAGTGTCCAAGGCCAGGCTGGACGGGGCTTGGAGCATTCTCAGATAGTGGAAAGTGTCCCTGCCCATGGCAGGGGTAGAAGAGATGATCTTTAAGGTCCCTTCCAACACAAACCCTTCCATGACCTGTGTTCCTCACAGAGAGGGCAGTTCCTCCCCTCCTGCAGCAAGTGGCTAGAGGATTTGGGGTGCCTGGATTCCATCCCTCTCCTTGTGTCTGGTTGAATAGCCCAGTCTAAATACCATAATCTAAACCAGGCTGCAACTCCAGCCTGAGCCGCTGCCTTTTTCCAAGAAGCTGCTGGGAATTTTCTTGCCGAGCTGTTTTTTTGGCACGGGGGAAAGCTTCAGGGAAACCGAAAGCCTGGGCATAACTCCCTTCAGTTTGTCTTTAATTACAGCTAGGGAAGAGGTGGTAATTACAACACACCTTTCCCTTGCACGGATCCTCAGGTGGAATCAGCGCTCAGAAATATGCATGCTAATCAGGAGCCTGGGTTTTGCCAGGGTTGCTGTTGTGTTGGTCGGGATTGAGCGGAGCGGAGCTGCCCAGATGGCAGCCAGGATCTGGCTGGCAGAGGAGGCTTTGCGGAGCGACGAGGACAGGGAAAGCTGTTTTCTCCCTCTTGCTACGGATATTAGGCAGGAGCTGGGGACAGCGGGATGGTGCTTGCAATGTCAATTATTAGCGTGTTTAGTAAATTACCTAGTAAATTGGCCCTTAAAATTTCCAACTGCGTGTCCTCTCTTGCACTCCAAGCCTGCAGCTGAGTTGTTTACACTCTTTCAGCGGGGAAGATGGATCAGCTCTGTCTCAGCTTCTGGATGTCTTGCAGAGAGGAGCCTGAGCTGATCCTGCACGCTGTGCCGGGCTGGGAGGCGGAGGGAGGGTCGTGCCCACACGCGCAGGAACCCTCACCTTGGCCCAGCTTAAAGCTGAAAGAGCCGTGACAGGGAAGGCAGGACCCCAGGAATCTGTGTCCTTGCCATCCACACGCATCCGCGGGCTCCCAGCAGGTTCAGTGCTGTTTGTGTGTGACAGCAGCTCCCGTGGTTCTCCTGATTGCCTTCCCTCTGTGCGCTTGTTCTTGGCGAGGGCTGTGCCTGGTGCGGCGCACAACCGCTGGCACCGGGGGATGAGCTTGTCCTCCTTTCCTCGCAACAGCAGGCTGAGGGAGAGGCTGGCAAAAGAGAAAGGCAGGTATCTGAGTGATGGGGAGGGAGAAGGATGCTCTGAAAGCTGCATGAGATGGGTGAAACGGTGCTGGAGAGACTTTGCCATGGTCTGCTGGCCGCTGCCTGCACCATAAGCTGATCTGGGGCACTTATCTCCCCCAAAATCTGGGGTTAAATAGCTAGGAGATCACTGTGGATGAGCCTTAGGGATGCTTCCCAGTAAGGGCAACCCTGCTTCTGCTCACCAGAAAATCTGGTCCCATGTGCTTTTGGGCTAAATCAGCTCAGGATCTACCTTGGGACCTACCCTTTGGGTTGGGACAGCATCGAGAAGACTTGGCCTTATCTGAGACTGATCTCAGGCCAAATCCCCTTCTTCCCCCATTTTTTCCCATTTTGCTAGATGGGATGTGCATGGTCTGATTTCCATTGCAAGGCACATTTTCCCTTCTGTGCATTTCCACTTCTCCTTTTGCCTTTTCATGTGCTCTGGAAAGGTCAGCCCATATCTGGAACATGCTTTAAATTTGCACAGAGAGCCAGGGGCAGGAGGAGAGGGGAGCGTCGTGCTGCTGCAGCTCCAGCCCTCTCAGAGGGAGGTTTGCTGCTTATTTCGCTGCTTTTATGGATGGATGGGATGCAGGACTGCGTGAAAACCCACCTGCAACCTGAGGAAATCGCCTTTTCTTAGCAGAAATCCCCCAAAGCACAGAGTGGTGGTGGTGTAACCCCACCGGCTGTAGCGATCCGCTGTCCCCCCTCCAGCCTCAGCTCTTGGGGTACATCAGCCTCGTCCTTCCTCTCTCCTCGGGGCGATCCTCACCTCCTCCAGCCCGCTGCTGTCTGCCAAGCCTCATCCCTTCTTCCCGTGTCCCGCTGTGCCGGCAGCGCGTGTCCGACCCGCTCCCCTTGCCGCCGCATCCTGCATCCCTCGCACTTTTCCCGGGAGCGCGGGGGACGCCGTGGCGGCGCCGTGCCCCCTCCTTGTCTCCACGTCAGGCCCTTACCTTGCCTGTCAGGCGCTGCCTCCTCTCGCCGGGACCTGATGCTGCTTCATTTCTGTTTTAATTTTGCTGCGGTTTCGCGACAGCCACTGCGGGGTCAGGAGTTACAGAAAGGTTACTGGTGAGTGATGGGTATTGACATCCTTAACAGCGCCCTGACCCCATCAGTCTCGCTCTGTTCTTCTTTTTCCTTACACTTGCCCTGGTTTTTTTCTTTTAAATTGGCCTCTTTCATGCATAAAGCTGCTTCATCACATTTTACCCAAAGCTGCAGCCGGTGAGGCAGGAAGGGAAGCACTGATTTGCCCTGGCTGGCATTGAGGGAGGCTTTCATTCTCTTATTTTCCTCGTGTGCTGCTCTTTTGCCCCCCTTTTTTTCTCTGATCTGCCACTTCATCTTTCCAAATGCCCACCTGGATTGTCGTGCCTGTGCCTGCGGCTGTCACGGGGCTGACACAAACAAGCAGCTCACCTTGTGCAGGGCCAGGCTGCATGTTGGAGGCTCAGCAGCAGCAATAAGCTCATCCCTGCTCCTTTTCCACAGCCTGGCTCCTTGTCTGGTTGGTTCCATGTGCAAACAGCTCGGAGGATTTGTCCAGAGATATGCACCAGGCTGTAAAACCCCAGCGCAGCAATTCAGGTGCAGCCTGAGAAGCTCAGAAGGAGTTGGCAGTGGGAGATTGTAATGAATAAGATGACAGAATTTCTACTCAGAAATTGAAAAAAAAAATAAAGAAGCCTTATTTAATTTGTTTTGATGAAAGAGAGTAGCTTTAAATGGGATACTGGGAAGAAATTCTTCCCTGTGTGGGTGGGGAGGGCCTGGCACAGGGTTCCTAGAGATGTGGCTGCCCCTGGATCCCTGGAAGTGACCAAGGCCAGGTTGAATGGGGCTTGGAGCACCCTGGGATAGTGGAAGTTGTCCTTGTCCATGGCAGGGGGTGGAATGGGATGAGCTTGGAAATCCCTCCCATCCCGAGCCATTCTGGGATTCTGGGATTCTGTACATCCCAGTGTTTCCCCCCGTCCGAGGCTCATGGCTTCCCCTCCTTGTTGCACCTCATAAACCCCAGCCTGGCAGCCCATCACTGCTTCATCTGGCCAGACATAAACCCTCACACAGGCTGTTTGGAAATACGGCACAGCTCATTTTAAACGTGTCTTATCTCCCCACTGAGGAGCTCTTGTGGCTTAGCAAGGCTGGGTTTGCCTCCCTCCTGCAGCTCATCCACATCTCCACTCCCATCCCAGCGCTCTCCTTCCCTCCATCCCATGACAAGCTGCCCTGACGTTATCAGATGCTTCGGCACTAAAACTCCTGGCATGCAAACTTCTTTTTTTTTTTTTGGGGGCTTTATTGTTGCATCCATAAAACTGGCTGGGAAAACTGCTGAAGCAGTAACCCTGCTCCGTTTTAAAGGCAGCTGCAAATCAGCCCCACTCCCCAGTGCAGCACTGAGCTGGTTTTATGAGCCCTAATTAAACAGGATCTGCCCTGTGGTCCAGCTTCCACCCAGCCTATCTGAGAGATGGGATTTAATGGTTGGGGTTATGGATCTGTGTCTGTGGGCTTCGGTTCCCCTGGAAATGAACTGTAATAGGATGGTGAATGGATTAAAGTGAACGGAAACAGCCCGTGCAAAGCTGTACATCAGGTGTGTGGTTTGTCTTAGCTGAAAAATGCAGGTTGGGGACTGAGTCAACCTGTTTTAGGGTTGGACAAGGAACAATCTAGCACTGTTTTGTGATGCTGAAAAGTGGGACTGGGCATTAAATAAAGGAAATAGTCATTGCTGAGAGAGCGCCAGGGCAGCCGACACGCCTGGGTTGTGCCTGTGGAATGCAGGGCAGAGCAGGGTTTTGGTAGCTTCAGGCTGGCTTGGGCCGAGTCCTCCTCGGGATGGGATGGCACAGGCTGTGCCTTTGCTTGTTTTCTGTGGAAATCTCTGTAAGACTTCTGTCTCCTGACGTTTCTTTGTGGTGGCATCTCTACAGGGGAAGCCTCACGGCCCTGCTGCGGCAGGAGGAGCGAAGTGCTGGCACCCAGCACTTGACAATTTATTTGAACCCTTGAGTCTTTCCAAGAAAGCAATTTCTTTGATATTTCTCTTGGCATTTGAAGAGGGGAAAAGGTATTTCCCACATACACTCGCTGGTTTTAGCCTTCCCTCCCCCTAAATGATGATTTCTCTCTTTGTGAAAGTCAGCTGCATCTTACAACCCATAAAGAGGGTGAGGAGGGAGGTGGGGAGGAGAGTTTGCAGTACAGGAACTCTGTAGTGGTGTTCATAAGGATATTGGAATTTTTCATGGCACAAGAGGATCTTTCCAGACAATTCCATGCACCCAACGCTGGGCTCCCACAGCCATGTCATCCAGAAGCAACAGTGAAATATCAGCAGCATCATGGCTGAGCTTAAATCTTTACTGAATCTCCATTTTTCTTTCTTTAAACGCTTACAGAATAAATGGAATTTATAATCAGAAACCATAAAATCTCTGATTTATGATTCATCTTGATGACAATATTTAATAACTCGTGTATATTTTATTACATCTTTTTAATGCCCTGTTGTGGAATTTTACTTAGGCATTTCACCCTCTATATCAACCTGTCTCAGCACAGATGGGCTGACTTTTTTGCCTCGGGCTGGCGAGGGAGCCAAATGTGCTCCAGGCTGTGTCACTCTGTCCAAGCGGGCACGGAAAGCAGCGCTGGACATCCAGCTGTGGTCCAGCTTCTTCCAAGAGCTGCTGCTCACATTGCAGATCTGATGTCTTTCCCTGCCTGGGCAGCTCTTTTCCAACATCCCCAGCCGAGTTTCGGTGCAGGTGGGGAGAGACATTCAACTGTAGGGCCTCTCTTCCCTCCTCAAGGACTTTCTGCTTGGAAACGCTGAGCTATTTAGGTTATTGCTCAAGTGTGTTCTCGTCTGGAGAGCTCTCCCTGCCTTTCTGGGACCATTAGTGCAAATTAGCTGCTGCATCCCATCATGCCCCAGCCTGCTGCACCCGGGGTAGGGATCCTCCCACNTTAATTTGTTTTGATGAAAGAGAGTAGCTTTAAATGGGATACTGGGAAGAAATTCTTCCCTGTGTGGGTGGGGAGGGCCTGGCACAGGGTTCCTAGAGATGTGGCTGCCCCTGGATCCCTGGAAGTGACCAAGGCCAGGTTGAATGGGGCTTGGAGCACCCTGGGATAGTGGAAGTTGTCCTTGTCCATGGCAGGGGGTGGAATGGGATGAGCTTGGAAATCCCTCCCATCCCGAGCCATTCTGGGATTCTGGGATTCTGTACATCCCAGTGTTTCCCCCCGGCCGAGGCTCATGGCTTCCCCTCCTTGTTGCACCTCATAAACCCCAGCCTGGCAGCCCATCACTGCTTCATCTGGCCAGACATAAACCCTCACACAGGCTGTTTGGAAATACGGCACAGCTCATTTTAAACGTGTCTTATCTCCCCACTGAGGAGCTCTTGTGGCTTAGCAAGGCTGGGTTTGCCTCCCTCCTGCAGCTCATCCACATCTCCACTCCCATCCCAGCGCTCTCCTTCCCTCCATCCCATGACAAGCTGCCCTGACGTTATCAGATGCTTCGGCACTAAAACTCCTGGCACGCAAACTTCTTTTTTTTTTTTTGGGGGGGGGCTTTATTGTTGCATCCATAAAACTGGCTGGGAAAACTGCTGAAGCAGTAACCCTGCTCCGTTTTAAAGGCAGCTGCAAATCAGCCCCACTCCCCAGTGCAGCACTGAGCTGGTTTTATGAGCCCTAATTAAACAGGATCTGCCCTGTGGTCCAGCTTCCACCCAGCCTATCTGAGAGATGGGATTTAATGGTTGGGGTTATGGATCTGTGTCTGTGGGCTTCGGTTCCCCTGGAAATGAACTGTAATAGGATGGTGAATGGATTAAAGTGAACGGAAACAGCCCGTGCAAAGCTGTACATCAGGTGTGTGGTTTGTCTTAGCTGAAAAATGCAGGTTGGGGACTGAGTCAACCTGTTTTAGGGTTGGACAAGGAACAATCTAGCACTGTTTTGTGATGCTGAAAAGTGGGACTGGGCATTAAATAAAGGAAATAGTCATTGCTGAGAGAGCGCCAGGGCAGCCGACACGCCTGGGTTGTGCCTGTGGAATGCAGGGCAGAGCAGGGTTTTGGTAGCTTCAGGCTGGCTTGGGCCGAGTCCTCCTCGGGATGGGATGGCACAGGCTGTGCCTTTGCTTGTTTTCTGTGGAAATCTCTAAGACTTCTGTCTCCTGACGTTTCTTTGTGGTGGCATCTCTACAGGGGAAGCCTCACGGCCCTGCCGTGGCAGGAGGAGCGAAGTGCTGGCACCCAGCACTTGACAATTTATTTGAACCCTTGAGTCTTTCCAAGAAAGCAATTTCTTTGATATTTCTCTTGGCATTTGAAGAGGGGAAAAGGTATTTCCCACATACACTCGCTGGTTTTAGCCTTCCCTCCCCCTAAATGATGATTTCTCTCTTTGTGAAAGTCAGCTGCATCTTACAACCCATAAAGAGGGTGAGGAGGGAGGTGGGGAGGAGAGTTTGCAGTACAGGAACTCTGTAGTGGTGTTCATAAGGATATTGGAATTTTTCATGGCACAAGAGGATCTTTCCAGACAATTCCATGCACCCAACGCTGGGCTCCCACAGCCATGTCATCCAGAAGCAACAGTGAAATATCAGCAGCATCATGGCTGAGCTTAAATCTTTACTGAATCTCCATTTTTCTTTCTTTAAACGCTTACAGAATAAATGGAATTTATAATCAGAAACCATAAAATCTCTGATTTATGATTCATCTTGATGACAATATTTAATAACTCGTGTATATTTTATTACATCTTTTTAATGCCCTGTTGTGGAATTTTACTTAGGCATTTCACCCTCTATATCAACCTGTCTCAGCACAGATGGGCTGACTTTTTTGCCTCGGGCTGGCGAGGGAGCCAAATGTGCTCCAGGCTGTGTCACTCTGTCCAAGCGGGCACGGAAAGCAGCGCTGGACATCCAGCTGTGGTCCAGCTTCTTCCAAGAGCTGCTGCTCACATTGCAGATCTGATGTCTTTCCCTGCCTGGGCAGCTCTTTTCCAACATCCCCAGCCGAGTTTCGGTGCAGGTGGGGAGAGACATTCAACTGTAGGGCCTCTCTTCCCTCCTCAAGGACTTTCTGCTTGGAAACGCTGAGCTATTTAGGTTATTGCTCAAGTGTGTTCTCGTCTGGAGAGCTCTCCCTGCCTTTCTGGGACCATTAGTGCAAATTAGCTGCTGCATCCCATCATGCCCCAGCCTGCTGCACCCGGGGTAGGGATCCTCCCACGGGGAGGGGATGTTGGGATGCTCGTAAGCACCAGAGCTGCGTTCTGGCTTGGCTGGAAAGCAGCAGCTCCCTGCAGCCCTCCCTCCCAGCTGGCTTTTATAACCAGAGCTGGAATGCAGAGAAACGAGGGATGGGCAACAGCTTGGCACGGGTGTCTCCCGAGGTTTGGATGCGAGAGGGGTTCATGTGCTTCCCTAGGCGCCTGCAGCCTGTTTTGGGTGTTAAACCCATGCCAGCACAGGGACAGACCATGTCTAGAGCTAGTCCTAGGAGAGAATGCAGGCTTGAGGCCACATCAGCCTGGTTTTAGCCTGTTTTTTTGGCAAGTGAGCCGGGAGCGTGTGGTAACATCCATTTTCCTCCCGCTGAGCGTGGTCTGCTGGTTTGGTTTTGTTGCTCCCCAAGAAGGATGATGCCCCAGCACTCCACTGGTGCTCGAGCAAGCCGGGTGAGGGATGGGGTAGCAGGAATAGCTGGGAGCACGCGGGGCTGGCAGGCACCCCAGGAGCTTGCTGGGAGTGTCTGTGCAGTGCTGGCCGTGCCGGCGGTCGCTGCCCGTCCATGCGGCGCTCCGGCCGCTGCCATCGCCTGGCTGCTCCTGGCAGCCAGCTGGAGAGGAGGAAACGGGGCGAGACGCCGGCACAGCCTCCCCGTGCTGCCGGCAGCCATCCGCATGGATGGGCAGCGGCCGGGGGGCCCGGGCTGGCCGGGAAGGGCTGTGGGGATCAGCGGGACCTGGGGACAGCAGGAGAGGCTGCAGAAGGGAAGGGGAGAGGGTGGGAAGCAACCAGGCAGGGAGGGAAAAACAGCTTGGCATCAAATTTTTTTTTTTTTTGCACTCAACAGCAGAAGGGTGTGGAGCTGCTGGACAGAGTCCAGAGGAGGCCACGGAGATGCTGCAAGGGCTGGAGCCCCTCTGCTCTGGAGCCAGGCTGGGAGAGCTGGGGATGCTCACCTGGAGAAAAGAAGGCTCCAGGGAGAGCTCAGAGCCCCCGCCAGGGCCTGAAGGGGCTCCAGGAGAGCTGGAGAGGGACTGGGCACAAGGCATGGAGTGACAGGATCAGGGGCAATGGTTTGACGCTGCCAGAGGGCACGGATTGATGGGCTGTTAGGGAGAAATTCTTCCCTGTGAGAGTGAGCAGGCTCTGGCACGAGGTGGCCACTAAAACTGTGGCTGCCCCTGGATCCCTGGGAGTGTCCAAGGCCAGGTTGGATGGAACGTGGAGAAACCTGGGACAGTGGAAGTTGTCCCTGCCCAGGACAGGAGTTTAGAAGTGGATGAGCTTTAAAGTCCCTCCCATCCCAAACCATTCTGGATTTCTACGATATTTGGGGTTCAGCATTTTTTTGAGTTGCACTTTTTGGGTACAGAGGGGTTGGTTGTTTAATTTTGGAGGTTTGATGAGGTGATGTACTGTCCCTCCAACAAGGAGCACTGCAACCACTTGGCTCTTGCATGAAGAGGGCAGAAAAAGCAAATACCTGAATTCCATGTACTGTTACGCACCCACCAGTCTGTTGGTCCTGGGTGCTGATGGTTCCTTTTGAAATGTACAGAAAAATTCAGTCTCCTTCACAATGTTTTGACAGTTTTTTGGGTTTTCTTGTTGGCTGTTTTTTTGTGGGGCTCAAATTGTTTTGCAAAGAACTCTCAGGGCTGGATGAAATGTTTGTGCTGGGAAATCAGCCATCTTCAAAAGGGCTACTGCTCCCTTGCAAAACATTTGCAGAGTTTTCATCTGCGCATTTTGGCTCCTCTGATACAAGGCAGAAATCATCCTGGGAATTGTCTTCCCGTTGGTTATTCTGCTGTCTTTGCTAGGAAATAGAAAAAGGCATAAATGAGGATAACTTCAGCCAACCAACAGCAAGAAAACATCCTCTGTGCTGCAGGTTGCTGGGCTTGGATGGTTTTGGTCTAAACGAGGTCATTGATCCCAAACAAAAACTTGCCTGATGTGAGTAAATGGCTGAGATCTCAGATCACAGGGATTTGGAAGAACTTTTGCCATCCTTGACTGCCCCAAACTGCTCTTACTGGCTGCATGTCATTGTTAAAATTTTGTTTATTTCCTTATTGAACACCATAACCAAAGAGGATTTTGTAGAATCAAGGAATCACAGAATGGTTTGGATGGGAAGGGACCTTAAAGCTCATCTCATTCCAGCTCCTGACACGGGCAGAGATACCTTGTGTTGGGCCAGGTTGCTTCAAGCCTCATCCAACCTGGCCTTGAACAATTCCAGGGATGAGGCAGCCACAGCTTCTGTGGGCAACAGAGACTTTAAAGCTGCATTGCTGGCTGGGAGGAGCAGGATGATCCCTGTGCAGATTTGAGCAAAAAAATAAATGTCATTGGCAGGATGAAACTCGTCCCCTGGAAGGTGGAGGTGACTTCTCAGAGCAGGCACATCACAAAGCTGGGCTGCCCCGTTCCAGCCCTAAATTATAGTCTAGCAAAGGAGGAGAAACCTCCTGAGGAGGTGGGAAAGGATCACAATCTCTAAAGGCCTTCTGGGCAATGTTGGAAATGAAGAAAAGTATTTATTCCTGGTCTCCAAAAGTGGTAGGACAAGGAATAATGGCCTGGAGCTAAGGAAGGGAAATTTTTTCTGCTTGGCTGTTAAGAAAGTGCCCCCCAGTCAGGAGGGAAGGGGGAGAGTCCCCAGGGAGGGAGCACCGGTGCCGGCCACAGCGCAGAGATGGGATGGTAATGGAGGTGATGAAGGGAAGGATCTTCAGCCAACACAAGAGGTCAAACCTGTTGACCTGAGCCAGCTCTCTCCTGGCCCTACAATCTGTGCGGTGCCATGATAAATTCCACTTCCCTGACTTTACTGCGGGTGCTTTATCGCTCGGCTTAATGGCTGGGAAATGTCTTCACTTGACTGCTCCGTTCAGATGAGAGGGCTGTCTGTGATCCTCGGGCTTAAGCAACAATTCACTGCCTGCAAAGGGATGATGCCTTTTTATTATCTTCCCTCTCAGAGCCTGGACTCGAGGTCCTGGCTCCTCTTTGCCACTGATTTTTCCCTTTCTGACCTCGTTCCATCCCCTGCTAACTTGCAGATTCTCATAAGCTGCCTTTGGGAGCACACGTTTGGAGTTTCCATCCTCTGAGTTCTGATTTGGCAATGGTTCTGTTCAGTCAGAGATGGGTGGGTGGTGTGGGGCTCCCCGAGGGTGTTGTGACCCCTTTGGATTCCAGCCTGGAGAGCAGGAGTCAGGTGTGGAGGAGGATGCTGGCAGCAGATGTGTGTGGTGCAACCAGCCCTCCTGTTTTTATTGCAGGTCTCAGTGGTCTCATCAGAGTTGATGTTTTCTTTAATGTTACTGGCACCGTGCAATTGCAGAGGAATCCAGGCTTTGGGTGAGCAGCAGCTTTGAGATGCTGGGGTTGCACAAAAAAGTATGGAAATATGTCTAGAATCTGCCAGCTAATAAACCCAGCTCATCTTAATTATGACTGCTTTTATCTTAGAGGTCAAAATGAAGGTTTGCAGGGGTCTAATTTGAAGCAGTGGGGCTATGGAGATGTTCCCAACGGGAATTTTGAAGGAGTCTGGTGCTGTGCTGTGCTGGGTTGTGGTGATGGAGGGGTGGCCCTGTGTTGCAGGGAGCTTCGACCCATTCCTGGAGGGAGCCGGCCGTGTTGGAAGATTTATTTAAGGAAGTAGGGGAGGGAGGATGTCTGAGGCAGAGCCAAGGCTGTGAATGTGTCCCTGGGCTGGCCGAGCAGCGTGCCCGGGAGCGATGCCGCGGGGTGGAGGCAAGTGGGCGCTGCCAGCGTCCTTCCAGCTGCCCCCAGGCTGTGCTCCCCACGGAGCCTCCACCTTTCCTTGGATGCCTGCCGAAGGAATGCGTGTCCCTTTCTGGAGGCTGTTAGAGTGAATTGTGAGCAGGCGACAGGAGCAGCAGAGGAACTGTCGCCATCAGCGGCTCTTTGTTAATCTGATCCGAAGGTTCCCGCTGTGGATGTGGCTGGAGCCGACCCTGCTCTCCCTGCGGTGCAAATGGAAATGTGCGGGCTCCTGGTGCCTCTGTCTGGATGGGGGGAGACAAGGGAGGCCAATGCAAGAGGGATTTTCCTCTCTCCACCTGTGCTTTTGCATCTGCATCTTTTTGCTCTGCTCCGTTCGCCCATTCCCAAACGGACGTGGAGATGGAGAAAGCACCTTTGGAATTCTGGCTGTGAATCCTGGAATGGTTTGGGTTGGACGGGACCTTAAGGCTCACCTAATCCAATCTCCTGCAGTGATCAGAGACACCTTCAACTAGACTAGATTGGTCAGAGCTCATTGGTCTTCCATCAATGTACATTTCTGCACAGAAAGTGCCTGTATTGCAAAATTCCTGGGATGCTTTTAATTTTTATCCAGAGAAATTGATTTTCCATTGGGCAAATCTAAATCTAGGTGATTACCTGGAAGGAGCTCAGTGGTTTAGTTGTCTGATGGCTAAGCCAGGAGTTGTCCCTGCTGGCCAGGGAGACCTGCTGGGAGGCAGTGGGAAGCACCAAACCCCAAAACCCCAAACCCTAAAACCCACTGGAAAGTAACTTGCCATATTCTGTCCCATCTACAGGACACAGATGACTCTTCCAAGGGCTGGGAGCTAGCTGGAATGTCCTTGCATTAGGTAAACAGGGGGGGCGAAATAATCTCTTCCATGAAAATTTTACTTTTTGGAAATTTCTGCTGAGATGGGGAAGTTAGAGGATATTTTCTTTTTTATTTAAACATATATAGACATATATATATTTGAGTTTCAGCAGCTTTCCATTTCCTAGTCAGCTCTCTGCATGATGCCATTTCTGCAGGCACCAGATGACTTTTTTCCCCCCTCAAGAAATTTTCTAATATCAATTTAATTTTGACTCTCACAGCTGCATCTATTCCGTGGGGAACCTTCTCTACGGCCTCGCCAGGAAAGTGTTTCCTCTTAGCTGCGAGTTCATTTCCCAGCTTTAAAACATCATTCAGTCATTCCTAACGAAAGGTATAATCAACTTTAAGGCTCCATGGCTTAGCTGAGCCCCTAATGGAGATGGGGATCATTCCTGTAAGATCATTCCAGCAATGGCTTGGCCCTTATTTCCCATGGCAGCTGTGCTGGCACCTTGCAAAGGATGGATTTCAGTGGATGAAACTGCACCCAGAGGGATTAGAGCCAGTTCACGTGCATACAACTCCCTGAGTTGCTCCCTTGGGATGCATTCTGGCATCCCACAGGGATTTGCTCCTTCTCTGTCGTTGTGGCTCCACAAATCCTGCGTGGCTTCTGCAGGAGCAGACGATAAAGAATTTGGTCCAGCTTGACTTAAACAAAGAAAAAGAAGGAAAAAACAAACCCAAACAGCAAAAAAACCCCAGCAAAAACACAGTTTGTGTCCCATCTGATTGTATTTCCATGCCCACGTCTGCTCTGCATGAATGTTTTGGGAGCACCAAAGGGGAATTGTCTTCATTTTCCATGCCTTGCTGTGCAACAGGAGGGGTTGGGGTTATTCCAGACCTTGCTGAATTCCACCATGGATACAGTTCCATGCATCCCTTCCTGTGCCCATCTGCTGTGGAAATATGAATGCAAACAGCACCGGGAGAACAGGATCAGGTGGAAGGAGGGAGCAGTAGGAGACCTGTGAGGAACACCAGAGCTGGGCTGGGCTGTCTTGGGAATGGAGCAGTGTTAAATAAGGTCATGGAGCACCGGAGCTCCAAATGGGACCCCATGGAGCAGGGTGGGATTTATTCCATTGAATGGTTACCCAGCCGTGTGGAACAGGAACCCTGTGCTGGTCTGGGTGGAGGCAAGCCCTGGAAATCATGGAATAGGATGGAATGGAACAGAAAGGAGAAAAGAGAAGAGAAGAGAAGAGAAGAGAAGAGAAGAGAAGAGAAGAGAAGAGAAGAGAAGATAAAATTGAAAATAGAATCAGAATTTGAATAGAAAAAATAGAATAGAATAGAATAGAATAGAATAGAATAGAATAGAATAGGAAACTATGGAGTGGAATAATTTAGGTTGGAAAAGTGCTGTAAGATCACTGAGTCCACCCATTTTCCCAGCACTGCCCCACCCACCACTTAACCAGCTTTACACAGCTTTTAAATTCCTCCAGGGATGGAATTCCACCAGTGCCCTGCTGCCAAAAAAAAAAAAATAAAAATGCCCTGGGAACCCCAGGACACTCAGATGTGCCACAGGGCAGGGGAAGGGTTGTAGGGATGAACTCATCCCTCAGCCAGGGCTGAGTGCTCTCCTTGCAATAGGCTCTTAAGTTTTCCCCTCCCTGTCCAACCCTAAAGTAGCTTATGAAGCATCAAAATGACAGAAATTGGGAAATAAGCAAAACCTCTAAGTCCTTCATCTCTCTCCCCAGAGTAAAAGCCCAAACAGATGAGCCAACAGAAAATTTTAATTGAAATGTTTGGGTACAAATTACCTGACAATCCAAACAGAGGAGTTTGGAACCAGCGCTCGAGCTTCTCGTTCAGAAAATATTGAAACGTCGCGACCTGACACTTTCAGAACTCCCCGTAAAGCTTTGGAAGTGAAAAATTAATCCGGAGTAACCTCTTTCTCTGCTTTCCTAAAGCAGATTGGCTTTTGATGGATGCTTTTACCTCCTCAATAGATTCCAAGCAGCTGAGCCTGGCTCTTCTCCGTTGTGTGGTGTGAATCCCTGGAGAATCAGAGTGTGGGAATGCGCGTGGGGCTGCTCTGGGTGTGAGCGATTGCTCTGGATACCTGGAGTATTTCCATTCCTACCTCCTCTCCTTTTGCTGGCCCTGTCAGTCCATGTCCATCATTCCCTCTTGCAGCAGTCAGGTGTCTGTTGCTGCTGCCGTTTATCCCTCTGAATCTACCTCATGGGATTAGGCATGGAACGGAGAGTTGTAGCATATAATAGCAGGGCTGTAATTACCTGATGAATACGGTGTAATTACACCGTGGTAAAGCTTTTGGATAACCTCACCACCTCCCACTTGTCCCTATAACTGGAATTTCACTACATTTCAGCTCTTAATGTTACCTCCGTCTCCAAGATTGTGGCTTTGGCTTCCTGGTCACCATGGAAGGGTATTTTTAACATTCAGTGGCTCCACTGATTTTGCACTTACACTTTAATTAATTTGTGGCCATGGAGACTTGGAGTTGTAGGAATAGAGTGAAAATTGCAGGTGTGGGAAGCAGAGCTGTGGTGTAATCACATCACAATTGCTGGGCAGTCACACCCCACAAGCTCAGCATAAAGCCACATTAAAGTTTTGGTGGCATCTCCCTAGGGTCTGTTGACATGGGTTTGGATGGGCAGAGGAATCTGAGCTGCTGCAGGTCCCTCTGTCCAGGTGCAGACAGGTTGGACTCCTCACTCTCTACAGCTCCCTGACAGGAGGGTGCAGGCTGGTGGGGGTCAGCCTCTTCTCCCAGGGAACAGGGACAGGACGAGAGGACATGGCCTCAAGCTGTGCCAGAGTGGTTCAGGTTGGAATTTCTTCATGGAAAGGGTTGTTGAGCATTGGAAGAGGCTGCTCAGGGAGGTTTGGAGTCCCCATCCCTGGAGGTGTCCAAGGAACACCTGGACGTGGCACTCAGTGCTCTGGGCTGGGTGACAAGGTGGGGGAGGATTGGTCACAGGTTGGACTCGATGATCTTGGAGGGCTTTTCCAACCTTAGTGATTCTGGGATTCTCTGAATTCTCTGACTCTGCTTCAGTTAGCTGCTGTGGAACAGCATTTTCCCTGATCCATCCTGCTTGCAGCTTCGAGCCCCTCAGCCCAGCCTGGATGTGGCCTGGTGGCACCACTCAGCAAACTTCATCTTGATGAGTGACCCAAAGCTAATTACCACCCTCCTTGCACATTTCATCCCTCTGACTCCAGTAAAACCAGCCCAGCCATTTCCCTGCCTTTTGGAGCTGCTATTTGGGATACACAGACAACAAGCACTGTGACATAATGGGTTTTTATTATTATTAGGCTCCCAGTGCCTGTTTCCCTGTCAGTGTAACAGGGCTAATGAAATGTCCCCACCACTCATGGGGCTTGGGAGAACAATTTGGGCGGATCTCCACAGCATTTGGAAGAGGTGGAACGCTGGTTGTTATTTATTACAGATCTGGTTTGCTTAGCCCTGGGTTTATTGAGCCTGTCTCCCACTCGCAAATGCTGACCACAGCTCCCAGCGCTGCTCCCGCTGCCAGGGATCCTTCCTGTTGCCTCTGAGTTGCCAGCTGGACTTGTCGTGGACTCCAGCTCAGGCCAGTGGGCCAGGTTCATCCCTGGTGTACCATCATTGACTTTAATTAAGCTACCCCAGAGAAGAATTTGGCCCACTCTGTGAGCTATGCACTGATGCCAGGTAAAAGGCACAGTGGGTGCCAGCAAGGGCTGTGGCAGCCTCATTTCAGTGTGGGACAGAATTCCTGCACCTCTGTCTGCTGTGTGACACCGGCATCCACCGATGGGCAGGGAGAGGGGAATCCAACAGCGCATTCCTTACAGGATTTCACATCTCATGGGGTTCCAGATTTCACCTCTCTGTCTTGTTGCCTGACTGCCTGGAGGTAGACAGGGAGGAAAAAAAAGCAGGGAGGGGGGAAAAATGGGCAGTGGATCCTTAAGTAAAGTGAGGTCTGACTCGATGCTGAAGAGCTGCTGCTCTCAGACCCTCTGGATCAGAACCAGTTTGCTCCTTACATGCTTGTAACTGGCATCAGAACACGTGTGTAGAAGCAAACCCTTCTTTCCTGGTGGCAGAGTTTATTCTTGCTTTACCCAGGATCCTGGGTACCACAGCCCCAGCATTGCCTGGGTGGGTGACAGTCACTCCTGCAGCATCACCTCGGCCACCCCCCGGGCAGTGCTGGACCCTGCCAATATCCAAAATCCTCTTCCATCGCCTCCTGCACACTGCCCGGAGGCGGCCGCTTCCCGGGGAGAGAATTCAGCTGCCTGGTTCAAAGCAGAGGGAAAGTTTCTGTGCTGGCAGATCTGGGGCAGAATTTTAAGAGTGTCTGAATTTCCTCCCGCTCTGTCTGAAGTGAGGCACATCCAAGGATGCAGCCCTTGGCTTTCATCCGCCTCACCGCAGGCATTGTGAGCTGTTCTCCTCTGAATCCGCTCTCCTGGCTTCGTGTTTCCTCGGGTGTTTTAGAGAGTGGCTCTGGCTTTCTAAATGCAGGGGCATTCTAAAAAAATACATATAATTAACTACTCTAAATGCAACAAAACTGTGGCTTTTAGTGCTTCCTCCCACCTCAGTCTGCTGGGATGCGGTGGGATGGGGTTGGTTTTGTGATGGGAAGAGGTGCATGCTGTGGTGGGAAGAGGTGGGTGCTGTGGTGGGATGAGGTGGGTGCTGTGATGGGATGAGATGGGTGCTGTGATGGGATGAGGTGGGTGCTGTGGTGGGATGAGATGGGTGCTAGGATGGGATGAGGTGGGTGCTAGGATGGGATGAGGTGAGAACAATAATGGGATGAGATGGGTGCTGTGATGGGATGAGATGGGCATTGGGATGGAGTGAGGTGTTGCCATGATGGGATGAGGTGGGTGCTGTGATGGGATGAGATGGGCATTGGGATGGAGTGAGGTGTTGCCATGAAGGGATGAGGTGGATGCTGTGATGGGATGAGATGGGTGCCGTGGCTGAAAGAGGTGGATGCATGATGGGATGAGGTGAGAGCAATAATGGGATGAGGTGGGTGCTAGGATGGGATGAGGTGGATGTTGTGATGGAGTGAGGTGTTGCCATGACAGGATGAGGTGGGTGCCGTGATTGAAAGAGGTGGGTGCTGTGATGGGATGAGATAGATGTTGTTGTGATGTGTTACAATGGAGCTGCTGGCTGCAGAGGGATTTATCCATGGTTCACACAGCCAGAGATTTGCATCTCCCACCATCTCCTCTGCCACCCTGTCGTTCTCAGCCCTTCTCCTCCCCGGGGGCTGTGAGGCCCTTTTGTAGCCCTGGCTGCACATCTCAGGTTATCTCAGGACACTGTGTGCAGGGAGCAGCAGGTTTGCTGACAGCAGGGACACGCATGGAAAAGCTGTGGTGCAAACAGTTGGAAACTGATAACTAGCAGAGATGCCTTTGCCAGGAGAGGAAAAAATGACTGTAAATTTGCTTTGTTTTGATATTCAAATACTCCTTTCCGTGTATGTGCTAATGGGTATGCTGGTGTTATGGCATTATTAGAACAAAATATTCAGATGATTCCTAACAGAATCTGTGTTTCACAAGCTACATGGAAATGTTAGCTTGGAAACTGGAGTAGTGTTAGGAGACTGTTTCTCCCAGGGGGTAATGCCTGGCCTGAGCTGCTCTGCAGGGTTGGGGCTTGCAGTGTGGGGTCCAGGTGAATTCTCCCAGGAATCCCTGCTAGACAATATTTCCTTCCCCAGTACGAAAGGAGCATCCTAAATACAGACCAGGGGTAGCCTCAGCCCCTCCTACCCTTGATCCCTCTGCCTCACGTGCTTCCCAGCTTTGTGGGATGTGAAAGGCTGTTTTGAAAGGACAGCTCTGCTTCTGCTGTGTAATGGCACAGCTGAACCTGGGGCAGCATCCCCCAAGATCTCCTCCAGCTCCGTCAGCTCTGTGCCTGGATTCCTCAGCTGAGGCTCTTAGTTCTTCATTCCCACCGAAATGAGCAGCAAATCAATGCAGGCCTAATAAAAGATGATTGGGAATTGCTAATAGGAGTGTGGGAGGGCAGCTCTGCCTCCCAGAGCCAAGATGAGTATGGATTTTCTTGTGCCAGGGACTGTAAATGCTTCTGAACTCCCCAGGGAGCCCTGGATGCTCACCCTCTCCCTTCACCCTCATCATTCTCCTACCACCTTAAAAAGGAACCTGGCAAAGGCAATTAGCTGGGTTAATCAGCTGGAGGTGGCAGGGGAGGGCTCAGCCTGGGTGGGATGGAGTGAGCTGGGACAGGGTGTGTGATGGGGGCAAGGAGCCCCTCGGCCAGGGGCAGGGTTAGATTGGATATTAGGAAGAAATTCCTAACTCTGGGTGTGGTGAGGCCTTTGCACAGGTTTCCCAGAGAAGCTGTTGCTGCCCCTGGCCTGGAAGTGTCCAAGGCCAGGTTGGATGGGGCTTGGAGCAACCTGGGATAGTGGAAGGTGCTCATGGTGGGAGGTCCCTTCAACCCAAACCATTCTGGGCTTTTATGATAAGATCACCTGCCCTGCTCCTGCCCCAGTCAGAGTTTGGTCCCCATCCCACAGTACCTGTGCAGGGGCAGGAAGGGGAGAAGTGAGATCAGAGTGGGAACACTCTCACTGAGAGTTGGAAAGGTTCTCTCTGCCTTGCTGCTGGGCTTCAACTCCAGCTCCTGGTAGCTGCTCTCTCCAGCTTGCCTTATTTATGGACTCACATCTCGCTCACTCTGCTCCCTCCAGCAGCCATGGTCCCAGCACCCCACAGGCTCCCCATCATGGATAGATCAGCACCATAAACTCCCTGCTTTGCCCTGCACTCGGCAGCCAAACCCCTCCTGCCCTTCACGTTGGTGCTGCTGGGAGATGATGTATGAAATCCAAGTCGGTTTGATTCATATGAGTTGTGTTCACCTTGCAGAACAGGCTGTCACCAAAAATAATAAACCTCCTTGTTTTAATGCCTGGAGAGGCTGTTGGACGAGCAGCAGGACAGGTTTAGATCCTCTTCCAAGGAAAAGGACGCTTTTGAGAAAGACGGATTGCAAGCCACGGGACGGCTGCACGAACGGTAAATAATAATTAGAGCTGTGTCTGGAGGCTGCGTGGGGAGCAGGGACCTGTCAGGCTCCGTGTGGCACTGCTGCTCCGGACAGGACAATCCCTGACCCACGGCCTGTAAGGTCTGAACGATGTTGCCAAGAGCAGGGGGTTGGCAGTGCGGGGTGAAGTGACTTGTCCCTTGTCACCCGGGAGAGAGGTGGCACAGCCCTGGGTGCTGCAGCTGCTGGTTTGTGCAGGGATGGGGACCAGGATGGCTGCAGTTCATCATCCCTTTCATCCATGGGCCTTTACCAGGAGAGGCAAAACCCTGCTGGGCAACTCTTTACTGCCTGAGTTATGGTTCATCCCTTGAATTTTTCTCATGCCACAGCACAGTCCTCCCCTGAGCTCACGCCTGCTTCCAGGAAGTATTTTCTTTGGAGTAAATGCAGCAGCACAGTATCCAGTGAGGTTGTATCCTCATCTCTCTCCTTTTTTGGGCAGCAGCTCAGATTATGATGCCTGGCATCAGACCTGCCTCCAGCAGGGTGCTGGGTGCCCCCAGCACAGCTTCTTGGTCCTTCTCCCTTTGGATGCTCTGCTGTCTCCTGCCTCGGGATGTGATCCCCAAAGCCCCATCCTCCTCCGTGTCCTGGAGCAGCCCACACGTGCACATGGCATTGAGGCAAAAGGTATTAATGGGGGGAAAAGTTAACCACGTTTATTGAACTGCGAAAAAGGTTGTTTTTACATCCTTTTATTGGAATATAAAGACAGCTTTTATAACCTTTTAAAGGGGCATAAAAGCAGCTTGGAGACCAGAAACCTCGCTCTGGTGGAAGGCAGGGAAAGGGAAAGGGGAAAGGAGGAGAGCAAACATCTGCCACATTCTGAGGTCAGGAGTAGCTGGGGGGGCTGGCTGGAGCCACTGAGATCCGAGGTCTGAGGTGGTTGTGGTGTCACCTCTCTCGAGAAGGTTTGCAGCTGCTGCTCACAGCCCTGCTCCTGGGCTGGGACAATGTTCCTCCCATCTACAAGTGCAGAGCCCTCCCTGGAGAGGGAGGTGTTGGACTTAATGAACTCACCTCTTTCATTTTTCTCCCCGGTCTTCTGTGAATAAATACTGCTTTGGCTTCATTCCTCCTGGAACAGGGAGGAGGGAATGTGTAAAGGTCTGGCCTTGGGGCTGGAAGGAAAGTTTGCTCTCTGGCTGCTCCAGCCTCTCCCATGGCACCCAGCCTCTCTGGGGCTTTTGGGTGGACCAGCTGACAACCTCAGTGGCCCAGAAAGCATTGGTTCATTTGGGATCATGGGCTGGCACACTCATGGGTGGGAAATCCTCTGTCCCCTGATGCCTTCAGTATTTTGGAACAAGCACAGGACTGCAATCCCTCTTCTCCACGACACAGATTTGCTGCCTCCTTGGCCATCCAAACTAGCAGGTCCAGCTGCTGGCTGGGATGTGGTTGGGAGCAGCACCTTCAAACCTAGGAGGAAGCTCCTTCCACCTCTTCCAGAGCTCCTGGTGTTGCAGGTGGCAGAGCCCAACCAGCTCCCGCTGGCACACTCCTCCCAGGACGGAGCTGGATTTTCTCTGCCCGGTGGGGCAGACGTGCCTTTTCCTTTCCCTTGTTCCCTCGGCGGTGGCTCTGACACGACATTAAGAGAGGAGAGTGACCTTTCCACCGGTCTCCAGCTGCGGGGAGGGGGGAGCTGAGCCCTGTCTGCAGCAGGGCACCGCTGGAATACGGATAGGTGGCGGGGCTCCCTTATCCCCACGCCATCTCCCAAATAATAAACTTCCCCAGATAACGTCATAGGGCTGTAAAGAGGACGGGAGCAGGAGCAGCTGCTTCTAATTTCACTTCATGGGGAGGGAGGCGATGCTGAGAGCACCCCGCATTCTCGGCACATATTTTTCATCATTATAGGCAGAAATGCCAGAGCTCTGACAGATATTAATGCAGTTCACACCGGGAGAAAATCTTCTTTCCATCAGGCTCCATGTGCAGCAAGAGGGCAGTGCCATTTGCAGCCCTAGGGAGGATGTGTTTGAAAGGTGATGTGTTTTTCACCCAGCAAGTTTTATTCCCAGACAAAGTTTTGTTTAGAGAAAGGGCACCTGAACCCATCCCACTGTGGGATCACTCTTCACGGACCTGGGTGAAGCTGCACTTGCAGCAGTGCTGGGAATTAATCTGGATTTTGGTGTAACTCAAACTCCCCTCAGCTGGCTCGGTCATGGCCGTGTGTCACCACGGGGCTGTCATTGTCCCATGGAGCAGTTTTGTGATCTGGTCTCCCATCCTACCCTGACCCACAACGATACTGTGAGGTTTTCAGACTTACCCCACAGGGAACTGCACCTCCTTGCACCCCTCAGCCTCCTTTTATTTGCTTATCCCACTAAATATTCATCAGTAACATTTAAGACAAAGGAAAGAGATAATTACAAGGGGAGAGTTTTTTTGCAGTATTAAAGGTTAACAGAATTCTTGGCATTTGTGCCTTGTCGATCTCCATGTAATTATGCTCATTTCCCAGAATTCAGAGGCGACTGTGCCTGTTAACGCTCAAAGATGGTACCCCGGGAATTAAATTTATGAGATCATTTCTCAAAATCTTCAGATTCAAACCAAGCATCTTGCTTAATGGCATGACTATTATTAATATTATTCTTGGATGCAGAGAGCCGCGAGGGTCAGAGGACCAGTGGCAAAACTCAAATTGACACAGGCAGACGGCAACGAGCCTGGACTTTTTTCCCAAGGAATGTACTTGAGCAATTTGGCAACTTCAGGGAAGCAGGCTGGCAAAAGATGGGTGCAGCAAAGGTGCTGGTTTGAAGCGAAAATGGGAAAAAATTCCTTTTTGGCAGCAACTGGTGGGGGCTCAGGAAGGAAAGCTTGCTTTGGAGGTGACTGATCCCAGTCTGGAGGCAGGTGCAGGCAATAGGGAGATCAGTTCCTCCAGGAGAGGCTGATTCCAAGGATGCAGAACATCTGGCAGTGGGCTGGGCTTTCACCCAGCACAGCTGAGCACACTCAGTGCTTTTAAAAGAGGGATTTTAGGGGCTCTGCTCTTAGTATTTGCTTTTTGTTGAATGTGGTTGTCTAAACTGAGGTACGTGCTCCTCCCCTGTTGCCTGCTTCCCCTGGTTTTGTAGGGGCTGAGCAGTTTGCTGTTCAGAAAGGGTTTGGGGGTGGAACTGAGCTGAAGGGGGTGAACTAGCCAGGCTTTTTGCTCCTCCCTGCAGTCGAGGATGTGTGTGGTATCCAGATGGGCTGGGGAAGGTTTGGCTCAGTGTGTTTGCCTTGGTACCATCCCAGGAGGAGGCACAGCAACTCTTGGAGCTGCTTTTCCAAACAGTTTTCCAGCACAGAGCAGTCAGACTGTGGGCAGAGCCTCAGAGGGGGCAGAACCTTGTGTTTTCACATTTAAGGGAGCCGTGCTGGAGCTCCCAAATATCCATGGTGAGACCTGAGGAGTGTCTGGCTTTGCTTTTCAGCGTATTCAGCTGTCTCCCCTTTTCACTGATTGCAGGGATTGAGTCGTAGAGCTCTGAGTTAATGTCACACACTTATCAAATGCCATTAGATTGATAATGGCATGGCTTTATCCCACGTCATCACTGTCCCTGGCACCTGAGCCATGCTAATCAAACACTGCTGGGGATGCAGAGTCTATCAGAGAAGTTTTTCAGGCTGTTCATACAACAACATAAGCTCACAAGGAAGCCATGAGAAACAGATTTATGTGAAATCAATATTGATTTGTATGAAGGATCAATCCCAGTTCATAATTCGCATTGTGCCAGTGTGGCTTGGTAGCTCTTTGATCAGTTTTTTAACTCTGCATAGACGTTTAATCTGGAGTCTGGACCTGCAGAGGTGTCACTTCATAAATGTGTGTGCCTGGCTGGGCTGCTGTAAAAGGCCCAGACACTGAGGGCTGTGGGAGAAAGAACTAATCCAGAGGGAGAAGTGAGGCCTTGCGAGCTGCTTTGCACCCTTCTGATTTGATGTTCCAGCTGCAGCACTGCCTCCCCCTCTGGAATGTACAAAGAATCCCAGGATGGTTTGGGTTGGAAGGGACCTTAAAGCTCATCCAGTCCCACCCCTGCCATGGGCAGGGACACCTTCCACCAGCCCAGGTTGCTCCAAGCCCTGTCCATCCTGGCTTTGAACACTGCCAAGGATGAGATATTGAGTATCCTCAAGGATGCTGCTGTGTATTAGAGCTGGCAGAGCTGTGTGGGGCAGTTTGACTTTCCTTTTCCTCTGGGGTATGCTCTGGGTTACCTGGTGAGATGCTGCAGACAGATCAGTCCCGTGCTGGGTTTGCAGCACCAGTTTGGGACAGATTTGCAGCCTTTTCCAGGGCACCTGCTCCTCCAGCCCCTTGGCTGTGGCTTTGCAGCTCAGCCGGGGGTGCCCTGGAAGGAGTTAATTCGTGCTTGAAAATTCCGAAGTCCCTGAGCACGATGAGAGCAAGCGACAAACCCGAGCCCGGCAGTTTTTTAAAGGGCAAACAAAATGTTCCTTTTTTTACTGCGAGGCGCTTGGTGCAAAGTGCAGGCAGAGCAGGGCAGCGTGGCTTTAGGGGAAGGCTCCCAAAAGCACATTTTATTTCAATTTAATAGGATGGTTACTGTAAGTTTATCTAAACTGCAGTTAAATATTAACAGCATCTCTAGCAGGGATTAATGGGGTCTCCTGCGTTGTTTTAAACACGGTGAAGAAGGTGCTGGGAGTCCCTGCCTGAGAGGGATTGAGGGCTGAGCGCCCATGAGGATGCTGCTTGCATTCCAAAATCTGCCCTAGAAACAGCCCTGAACTGGCGATTTCTCCAGCTCGGAGCGGGAATGCCTTTGGGGCGAGAAGGGCTCAGAACGGCTCCGGCCAAGTAAGGCTCCCAATCATTGTTCTTTAATTGGGGCCACCGTTAACGAGGGGATAAATGAGGCAATGAGCGGAGCTGGAGCCCGCGTCCTTTGTGGCTTTCGTGAATGGCTGTAGACACGGAGGGCTCAGCAGTTATTCAGGAAAAGCTCCCCCGGACTCGTGTGTCATTCACCTGACTAATGCCAAGGAAATTAAGCACTTTTCGTGCAACTCGGAGCTTATTGGAGAATAGTGTGGTATGCGATAGCACGGCTGGCGTTATAAAAACGTGTTTTCATTCGGAAGGAACGGGAATGTCTCGAGCATAAATTATGTTTCTGATCATATTTGGCCATTTCAGATTAAAAATAAATTTCCACTTTGGGGCTATAGATTGCCATCTATCAACTCCCTGAAAAGGGAAAAAAGGAATTAAAAGGAAAATCTGGCTGTACGAATTGCCTTGCTATGACCTACTTATTGAAAGTAGTTTTTTGTTCTCCAGGAATTAAATCCATTGGTGTGGGGAGGTGTAGGATTGTATGGATATAGGTTTGCAGACAGGTCTGTAGGATGAGAGGATCTTTAACTTGGACTTGCAAGCAGCTACAATAAAATAGAAGATAGAGTCATGCTGGATGCTTCGGAGGAAGCAGGAAAAAATGCAACGATGTTGTTCCCCCTGATAGAGGAACTTGAACTGCGAGTTTGCATCTGATTATCGGCCTTTGGGACCACTGAGATCTGCAGATTAGCTGCTTAAGGCTTGGTTTTGCATGAAAAGCCCGAGACTGGGGCAGTGTTTGCTGGCAGGGTCCTTGCAGGAGTCGGAGTTCCTTGCAGCAATCCGAATGCCATCATTCACCCCTGTGGGACGTTTTTTGGGACTGATTCACTCCTTGCTCTGCCTCTGAACTTCCTCCTCCTCAGATATCGACAGAGATGCTCCTTTGGGAAGCAAACCCACAGGGTCTTGCTCCTTCTGAGCCCTTCTGCATGCAGGCTTTCAGCATCCTCCCCTCCAGCTGCCATCTCCCGGGGGACAATCCCTCTCCCGGCTCCATCCTTGCCGCTGCATCACTCCCCACCCGGTCCAGCCCTGCTCCTGCTGCCCTGTTTGTGGTCTCCGCCAGGAGAGGGGGGCCTTTAGCCTTGCTGGAAAGGAGAGCGGTGAGGTGGATACGGAGATAAAGATACACCTCGAGTGTGCTGTGCTCGGCTCGTTCTGTTTGTCTCCTGCCTGTTGCTCGAAATGAGGCGGGGGGGGGGGGGGGGGGTGGGGTGAAAATTACTTTCACCTAAGTAGGAAGAAAGGGAAGAAGCTGAAAGCGAGAGGCTGTTTGGTGCTCAGATGGGCTCAGCCCGCGTGCAGCAAAGTCTGCTGCTGCTGTGGTCGAAACCCAATGAAGGAAAAAAGACTCTCTCATCCCCAGAGGAGGCTACAAAGCTCTCTTTCTCTCGCTGCTGAACCTTCACAGCTGGACTCAGTTGCTGGCTCCACTGCTGCTGGAGCAACTGAATTATTTAAAGGAACCTTGATTTGGTTTTCTCTTTGCTGTTTTCCCGCGTTGTGTTTATTGTCTATAGATATTTTTATAGTCCGAAGCAATTACAGCTGTCAGAAAAGAGACGAGCTGTGACAGGCTGATTTATATGTACATTGTATGTATGCAAGAGAGGGAGGGAGACCAGGGATTCTGCCGGGCTTTAGTATGCAGGAGCATATTGGATGTAAATTCCTTGGGATTTTCAAACAATGCTGCTGATGATCTCCTAACAGTGGGCCAAATTCAGCCCTGGCAAGGTCTGAAACAGCTCTGCAGGTCACATCTGCCCCAGCCTCGCATGCTTTCAGTGCAGGGAGGTGTTTTTTCGCTCGTGATTTAAGATGCTCCTGGCGATCCGGGGCTGAATTCCGTGTGCAAAGGTTAACTGGCTGTGGTTATTGGAATCCCTCTGGTTTTGCTGACACAGGAGTTGGTCTCTGCCCGTTCAAAGGAGCGGCCCCACAAAGAGCAAGCTCTTGTGTGATGGTCCCGCAGGTATCCCAGCGGGGTCCCCATCCTGGCAGGGGTGCCTGGATGCCGCAGCAAGCAGCAGGATTGGTGTGTTTTATTCTTTGCTGTCTTGTACACCCCGGTGCAATGACACAACCGTGGACAGTCTTTTCCCCTGCCTCTGACGGCCTCTCCTTGTGCAGTGATGTTTCAGAGACCCCTCCTGTGTCATTTGTGGCCCCAAAGGATCCGCTGAATGCAGTGTTCCCCCCTCCCCTGCCAGTTCTGACAGCCGAGTTCACTGCAGGGATTGAAGTCCTTCTGCCAAGAGCTGGGGAAAGCTGACGTTTCCTCTGGGAAAACACAGGACTCGAGGCAGCACGTCCCACCAGCGCTAAATTCAAGGAGCAGAGAACCTTCAGACAAGGAAAAAGTAGAGAGACTTGCAGAGCAATCCCCTTCTCGTATGACCAGTCAGCATGCACAATAATAATAAAGCTTTATTTGATGGAGTGTTTCCTCTGCCCGGCACAGCTCATAATGTTTTAGAGATTAAATAGCACAGTTAGTGAATTAAGCAGTAGTTTACAGGGGATTCGGAGACTCCAGGGATTAGTAACGGGCTATGGATCCTTTCACATCTAGGTCACCAGTTTGAATCCAGCTCAGGTTGCCAGCAGCGAACTCAAAAACAACAAAAAAACCCACCCCACGTTGGTGCCGTGCAAAAGCTGCCGAGCACACGGTGGGGGAATGGAGGGAGGATTTTTGGATACGGCAAAGCAGGGAAGTCACTGGGCACAGCAATGGGGGGACACCTTGTATTCCCTAAGGTTGGGCTGTGGCAGCTGGGTGCTTTGAGGGGTGCAGCACCCCGAAAGCTGTGATTTGACTGCTGCCTCCAGGACTCTCTGCTCTGAGGATGCTCCCCAGCACCTTTTTACCAGCATGGAACTGTGCCTGGAAATATTAATGTGTTTAGCCACTAGCGGAGGGAAGGAGGAATTACTCGGCATAAGCAAATGTGATATTTGTTAAATTATGGGCTGATAAAAAGTACACGGGGACCGTGCTTGCGGCTGGGGAGGAATTTGCCACTTAAGCTCACGCTGTGTCTGTGAGGTGCAGGGGACCAGGAGGACGCGCTCCTGTTCCTCCTCACCTGGGGGGGGATTTTGCCCGTGCCTCAGTTTCCCCTCCAGTGACTTTGCCGCCTGGGATGGGGAAGGTGCAGAGGTAGAGGAGGGCAAAGGGGAGAGTTGTGCGGCGCTGGCTGCGGCACGCAGGTAAGCGCAGGGGCAGAGAGGAGAAAGGAGGGGGGGTCTCGCCATCCCCCCGAAGAGCGCGGCGCGGCGGGGGTTAATGTGCGTGTCCTCCTGCGCATCCCGCCCCGCTGCCGCCCGCCCGTGTGCGGGGCTCGGGCCGTGCGGGAGCCGAGGCGCCGGGCAGCGCTGGAGCCGCTGCCATGACAACCCCGGGGATGCTGCCGGCCGGGGCCGGGG
>VWZV01013184.1:3953-16012 GCA_013397155.1 Irena cyanogastra
GGGCTCTGCACTCACAGAACAGGGCTCTGCACTCACAGCACTGGCTCTGCACTCACAGAACAGGGCTCTGCACTCCCTGGCCAGTGTCTGCAGGGTTTGTGCCTGGCGTTGTCAGGCATGGTGCTGTTCCCACAGGGACAGTCCCAGTGTGGGGTGCTGCTGGAGGCCATCCACAGGGACAATCCTCCCTTTGACCAAGAGACTGGGCTGGCATCCCCTGTCTCTGCTGCCTCTTACAGCAAGGCTCACGCATGTGGGAATGCTGCCATGTCTGGGACAAAGCAGCTCCTCACTTTTCCCTGCAGGCAGTGTGGATTTTGGGCCAGATGTCACCTCTTCTGACAAGAGTATTAAGGTGCTGCTCAATTCCCAGGACAAAGTGAGTCCTCACAAGCCTGGGGGGAGTGCCCTTGGTGGGAGGGGGCAGAGTGGAGCATCCCGTCTCCTAAGCATGAGCAGGAGTGGCTGGGGGCTGCTGGGCCCCTGGAGCATGGGTTCAGGCACAGAGACCAGAGAAACCTGGTGTGCAGGTGCAGCTCCTGAACCTGTCAGAGTCCCTGCACGCAGGGCTGTGTCACAAATGAGAGATTTAAGGTCACTAAAGGAATCCCCAGGGAAGGCATCCGCAAAAACGGGTTTAATATAAAAGCTGCAGCACGACAAAACTCGTTGGCAAAGTTCTAAGTGGTTAAAGCACACAGATAAAAAGCACAAAAAAATTGTAAATCAGTCAATCCAAAATCAATCCAAAAGTATCTCCATGGAGGTGAAGGTGGGGGATGAGGGAGGAATCAAAGGGATAGGAAGAGATAAGGATAGAAAGGAATATGCAAGACCCTCCAGTTGAGTGGCAAGGTTCATGGTAATCTTCCATCCTGGGCACAATTCAGGCTGGTATTTAACTATGGAATTTGACAGTGAAAATATTACTCCACTTGGGTTTTTATTCAGGTTACAAAAATAAGTTTCCCAGGCTGTTCATTAAAAACCAGGATCTGGTTAGACAGTACTAGTTCCTAGGAAGAGAGAGTGTTTCTGCTCAGCTGGGGATGACCCGGTGCTCTTCATCAGGGCTGATCCCTGAGCATTTCTCAGGTCATGGTTGGTCAGAGGGACACACCGACACAGGCTGCTGTGCTGCCAGCCAGGGTTTGGGGCAGGTGGCACGTGGCCAGCGGGCTGTGGGGAGCCTTGGCCCTGGGTGTGTGCCTGCAGGGCTGCAGCTGCAGTGCTCCCACAGGTGTTCAGCCAGATCCGGAACGAGCACTTCTCCAGCGTGTTCGGCTTCCTGAGCCAGAAGTCACGGAACCTGCAGGCGCAGTACGACGTGAGTGTCACCCTGGCCTGGGGACGCCTGCACGCTGTCCCCGGCAGCCAGGCCACCACCCCCTGCTCTCCCTCCCGCAGCGGCGCCGGGGCATGGACATCAAGCAGATGAAGGACTTCGTGTCTCAGGAGCTGAAGGGACTGAAGCAGGAGCATCGCCTGCTGAGCCTGCGTAGGAGCCCGAGGGGAGGGAGGGGCCCCTAGCTGTACTGCAAGTGCTGGAGCTGCGGGGAGAGCGGGGAGCAGGGCCCTGGACGTGCCCAGCAGGGGCAGGGCAGGGGCTGTTGGCGTGTGCTAACAGTGCCTGCTGAGCCCTTTCCCCTCCAAAGCTGCTGTGTCTCTTGGCTGTGTAGATATTGGTGCCTGTGAGTCTATCATGAAGAAGAAAACCAAGCAGGACTTCCAAGAGACCATCAAGGCTGAGCACTGTGAGTGCTGCTCCATGCCCTGTCTGTGCCTACCCACGGCCTCGCTTGCTGCAGGCCCGGGCAGCCTCATGCCTGGGTGTTCCTGTGTGGCCACCATGCTCCCAGTCCCTTCTTTTGGGGCTGTCTCAAGATCCCAAGTAGGGTCAGGCTGCAGTCTCTGCGAGGGAACGTGTGCTGGGGCGGGGGCTCCGTTCCCTGGGGCGCTGGGAGGGCAGCAGAGCCCAGAGCCCCGAGCCCCGAGCCCGGCTCGCTGGGCTGGCAGGAGCCCTGGGTGACGCTGCCCGTGCCCCTGCAGCGCTGCTGGAGGGCTTTGACATCCGTGAGAGCACCAGCTTCATCGAGGAGCACATCGACCGGCAGGTGAGCCCACGGGGCTGGGGGGGTGCCCGCTGCAGCTCCCCCCTGCCCCGCTGACCCCACTGACCCTGCTGACCCCGCTGACCCTGCTGACCCCACTGACCCTGCTGACCCCACTGACTCTGCTGACCCCTGCTGACCCCACTGACCCTGNCTGCTGACCCTGCTGACCCCACTGACCCCACTGACCCTGCTGGCCCCCGCTCCCACAGGTGTCCCCCGTCGAGAGCCTGCGCCTCATGTGCCTCCTGTCCCTGACGGAGAACGGTGAGTGCTGTCCCCCAGCAGGGACACCGGGCCCCAGCCGGCACCGGGCTCACCTGGCGCTCCCGCAGGTCTCGTCCCCAAGGACTACCGCTCCCTGAAAACCCAGTACCTGCAGGTGAGCCAGGTCACTGCCCAGCAGCAGCTGGGCTGGATGGGTCCCCTCCCTGAGGCTTTGGCCACGAGGCACGGGCAGCAGCACCCCTGCGATGGACCCTGCCTCCACAGGCTCCTCGTGAGCCCCAGCACGCCCAGGCTGTCTCTGCAGGACAGACCCTGCCTGCACAGGCTCCACCTGAGCCCCAGCACGCCCAGGCTGTCTCTGCAGGACAGACCCTGCCTGCACAGGCTCCACCGGAGCCCCAGCACGCCCAGGCTGTCTCTGCAGGACAGACCCTGCCTGCACAGGCTCCTCGTGAGCCCCAGGCTCCACCTGCCCCTGCCCCGTGCTCGCTGGGGGCTCTGAGCAGCCCGTGCCCACCGCAGAGGGGACACCCCACCCTGCCTGCTGCCCGTGCTCACGGACGGGCTGCACGCTGATCCTGCTGCCCGTTCACAGAGCTACGGGCCCGAGCACCTGCTGACCTTCCACAACCTCAAGCGCATCGGGCTGCTGACCGAGCAGGCAGCTGGGGACACCCTGACAGCCGTGGAGAGCAAAGTCAGCAAGCTGGTGACAGACCGTGCTGCAGGTGGGCCTGGCAAGGGGAGCTGCTGCCCCAGAGCTGGCTGCAAGCACCGCCCGTGTCTCAGGGATGGGGCTGCAGGCAGGGCAGTGGGCTCTGCTGTGGGGGCTCAGGGCTGGCAGCCGTTCCCCAGAGCACACAGCTCTGCACATCTCTGCCAGCCTGGGCCTGGGATCCAGACACGGCCTCTTAAGGCGTTTCTCCTTGTCATGTTTTCCAGGAAAGATCACAGATGCATTTAATTCTTTGGCCAGGAAGAGTAATTTCCGAGCCATAAGCAAGAAGCTGGGCTTGGTACGTCCTCACAGAGTGCTGTCTGCCCACAGTGCCCACAGAGCAGGGAGCTCAGCTTAGCCCGTGCCCAGGCTGCAGGCCTGGCACCTCCGGGGGACACAGCTCAGGGCTGGGGGCCACTGCCAGCTTCCCCCTGTGCCCTGACCCTGCGCCCTGCGGGTGTGCTGCAGCGCTGGGGCTGCCCTTGCCCCCTTCAGTGGCCCTGGGCAGGCAGCCCTGTGTGCTCCGTCCCGAGCAGAGGCCCTAGCGTGCTGGCAAGGTGACATTTCTGTCCCTGGCCCTGCTGCACAGCCCACCCGGGCCAGGTGATGCTGGCTGTGGCACGGTGGGGACAGAGCCGTGCTCCGAGTGTCTGTCCCTCCTCACTCCTGTCCCTCCGAGGGGGAATGAGGCCCCAGGCAGCCTGGCCCTGTACCCGTGGTGTCACTGTCCCTGCAGATCCCTCGGCTGGATGGCGAGTATGACCTCAAAGTGCCTCGGGACATGGCATACGTTTTTGGCGGGGCCTACGTGCCCCTGAGCTGCAAGATCATCGAGCAGGTGAGCTCACCTGCCGCGGAGGAGAGCTGGGCACGTCCCCTCGAGCCCTGCCTCCTCCTGGGGAGTGCAGCAGGGCCCCCTGCCCAGGGCTAGGGCTGAAGGCGAGCAGTGGCCAGCAGCCAGCCTGCCCCTGCCCCTGCCCTGCCCTGCCCTGCCCTGCCCTGCCCCGCCCGTCCCGCAGGTGCTGGAGCGCCGGGGCTGGCAGGGCCTGGAGGAGGTCGTGCGGCTGCTCAACGGCAACGAGTTCTCGGTCTCAGGTAGGGGGGAGCTGGGGGCGGCGGGGCTGGCAGCCAGCACGGCCTACAGCCCCCTGCCCCGTGCAGACAGCGCCGTGGAGGACAGCCCCGCCTGCGAGTCCCACCGCGTCGTCCTCGCTGTCTTCCTGGGCGGCTGCACCTTCTCCGAAATCGCGGCCCTCCGCTTCCTGGGGAAAGAGAGAGGTACGGGCGGGGCAGGGCAGGGCAGGNCGGCTGGCGGTTGTGGGCGGGGCCGCGGTGGCGCGGCAGCCAATCAGCGCGTCCGGGTGGGAGTTCGAATCGGCGGAGCGGCGGCGATGGAGCGCGGAGCGATGAGGAAAAGGTGCGGGACCGGGGGGACCGGGGGGGCCGGCNGCAGCCGAGCAGGCTCCGTGCCCAGCCACCAGCGGCTGTCCTGGGGAACGGGCGGGGACGGGGCTGGCACTGCTGGGGCACCGACGGGCCTTTCCGACAGGGTGCAAGTTCATCTTCCTGACCACGGCCATCACCAACAGCGCCCGCATGATGGAGGCCATGATCGAGGCCAAGGCCGGAGCCCGGAGGGGCCGGGGGACGCCTGCCAGTAAAGATCTCTGCTGACAACGACCCGGCCTGGGGCTGTGTGTGTGAGGGCGGGGGTAACGGGGCGGGACGGGCGNGGAATCGGGGCTGGGGCGCGGCTGGGCGGAAGCGCTGCGACCCGGGGCAGCAGGTCCCGGCGGGACGGGCGGTGGCTGCGGAGGCTCTCGGGCCCCGAGCCCGTCCGTGCCGCTGACGGCCCGCGGTGCCCAGCGAGGTGCTGGCGGCCGAGGCCGTGTCCTGCCTGAATCGGGCCATGGCGGCGCTGCGGGACATCTGGGAGGAGATCGGTATTCCCGAGGAGCAGCGCCTGGAGCGCACGGACGTCGTCAGGAAGCACATCAAGGTGAGGGCGCGGGTCACCGGTTCTTCTGTTGAGCCGCGCACCTGCTGCAGCCCGCAGTGAGCGCACCCAGGGCCGCTCTCGGGGCTCCGGGACGGAGCCAGGTCTGCTGGGATCACCGGCGGTGCCTGCCCGGCTGTTAGCGCGCCTCTGCCCTCGCCCTGTGCAGCCTGTCCCGCCGGGCTCCCCACACTGCCCGTCCCCCTCGGCCCAGCCGCGGGTCGCTAGCGGGGGTCCCAGAGCCTGCCTCCAACCACACCTGTGCTGCAGAGCCTGCTGGACATGATGGTGGCGGAGGAGGAAAGCCTGAAGGAGCGCCTGCTGAAGAGCATCGCCGTGTGTCGGAAGGAGCTGGACACCCTGTGCAGGGAGCTCCAGCTGGGCCCCTTTGAGGTGAGCTGTGGGATCTGGGGTCCTTCTGGCAATGCTGCAGCACTGCTGCCTGGCCTCTGCCTGGGTGTCTCAAGAGGCCAGAGCTTAGAAGGCAAATATCTGTTCAAAACTGCTTTTCTGGGTGCTTGGTAGAGCCGAGGGTTTTGTGGCTCCTCACACACCAGGCAGTGGTAGGTGGTGGTGTGGTGTTCTCCAGCACCTTGTTTTGTGTGTTGCTGCTGTTCATGTGCATTCCTGGGGAGCATCTCACTCTGACCCAGGCCATGCTTCTTTGTATGAAAACCTGAAGTGTGAGCCAGGTGTGGGAGAAGTGTGGAACGAAGCTGATTTCTGGCCTCTTGCAGACAGAGGAGGAAAGCACTATCCTGCAGATGGAGAAGAACCTGCGCACGTGTGTGGAGGTGCTGCAGAAGCAGAAGCGGGACCGGAAGCAGGAGCTGAAGGCCCTGCAGGAGCAGGACCGAGCCCTGTGTGACATCCTGTGCACGGCTCTGTTCACCATCGACGCTGGCAGCGTGCCCAGCCTCGAGGACCTGGACCGCTACCGGCGCCACGTGGCCTCCCTCAACACCCTGAAGGTGAGCCTGGAGGCTGAGGGGGGCGCTGAGGGGCCCGCAAGGGGCCCCTGGTTCCTGACACTGCCCTCACCCCCAGGAGCAAAGGCGGGAAGAATTTGTCACCAACAAGCGCCAGATCATTCTGCTCATGGAGGAGCTGGACCACACCCCGGACACCAGCTTTGAGCGGGACGTGGTGTGTGAGGATGAGGAGGCGTTCTGCCTGTCCGAGGACAACATCATGGCCCTGCAGAACCTGGTGCAGCAGGTACGCTGTGCTCTGCGGCAGCGCTGGGGGCTGTCACCATGACGTGAGAGCAGCCGCTGGGTTTTGGCGAGGCTGGATGTGCTGAACGCCCTTCGGGGCTGGGGAGATCCTGCGGGCGCAGCAGGGGCACGGCTGTGCTGACCATGGCCTGCTCCCCCCGTGCAGCTGGAAGCCCGGCGGGCCCTGAACGAGGCGGTGTGCGCCGAGCTGCGCGCCAGGATCCGGGCGCTCTGGGAAAGGCTGCGCACCCCGCAGGAGGAGAGGGAGTCCTCGGCCGTGCACCTGGCTGGCTCCAGAGTCCGCACCAGGAGAGCTGTGAGAGCTGCGTTGTGCTCGTGGTGGGAGGGCTGGGGCAGCAGCGCTGGGGGATCTCACGCTCCGGGTTGCTCAGTGAGGGGAGAGGGGAGCAGGCCAAATTCTGGCTTCACGGAGGGAGGGGCTGGAGGTTGGCACTGGCAGCTGCCTCATTCTAGAGAGCAGCTCACGCAGAAGATGAGCCTGTTCTCCCCCTCTTCCTCCTGACCTGTGCTCTGGTCCCGGGGCAGTTGCAGCAGGAGGTGGACCGTCTGGAGGAGCTGAAGCTGCAGAACATGAAATCCGTCATCCACGCAATCCGGGCAGAGCTGAATGACTACTGGGACAAATGCTTCTACAGCCAGGAGCAGAGGGAAAGGTTCAGCCCCTTCTATGACGGTGGGTGCTGGCTGGCCAGGCAGTTTTGGGGAGGGATCCCAGGGGTTCCAGCAGCCCCCTGACCTGGCTGTTGTGCCCTTCCAGAGGATTACACAGAGACCCTGCTCGAGCTGCATGACGCTGAGGTGGGCAAGATGAAGATCTACTATGAAACACACAAAGATCTGTTTGAGGCAGTTCAGAAGTGGGAGGAGAACTGGAAGCTGTTCCTGGAGCTGGAGGTATTGTCCAGGCAGGAGCACGCAGGGTGATGGGTCAGTGTGTACCTCTGCTCCCGTGGGACAGCGCTCTGGGAAGGAGCAGGGAGGCACTGGAAGTCAGGGTGGGCCAGTGCAGGAATGAGGTGCTGTGTTTCGAGCACTGGGGTGTTTGTGCAGGGCTGGCTCCTCTGGGGCTTTCACCATGTGAGGTGGAGGGGATTGGGTGGTGTCTTTGTGTCTCTCCTGACCACGCTTCTCTACCAGAGTAAAGCAAATGACCCCAGTCGCTTCACCAATCGAGGAGGAAACCTTCTGAAGGAGGAGAAGCAGCGAGCAAAGCTGCAGAAGACACTGTCTAGGGTAGGTCCAGCCCTGGGAAGGACCTGTGGTCCCACTGACAGAGGAAAAGGGATCCTTGGGTGTGGGGACAGCTGCATTCAGGGCAGCCCCTACACTGCCCCCGTGTCCTGATCAGCTGCAGGAGGAGCTGGAAAGGAAGGTCCAGACCTGGGAGCAGGAGTTCAAGGGAGCTTTCCTGGTGAAGGGGCAGCAGTTCATGGAGTATGTGTCGGAGCAGTGGCAGCAGTACCGTCTAGAGAAGGAGAAGGAGAAGCAGGAGCGGGTGAGTACAGAGCTGAGTGTGTTGGCTTCTTCCTGGGAGTGTCCTTGGCTCCTGCCTAAGAATGCCAGCCTAGGGCTGTTCCTGCTGCGTGTCCCAGCCACTGCCCTGGGCTCTGCCTGCTCATTCCCAGCTTGGAAGCAGCAGGGCTGGTGCCCATTGCTGTCACATCTGCATGGGCCGAGCCCTTTCTGGCCCCGGCTGTGCCACTTGGCTCTGGATACCTGTACATCTCTGCTGAGGTTCCTGCTGTGTGGCTGTGGCAGGCTGTCAGCAGGGCAGTGCCCCCTGGCAGTGTCACACAGAGGCACAGCTCTGCGGTGCCCAGGTGTGTAAGTGCAGGTGTGTCCCCAGCACCTGAAGAAGAGCCGGGAGATGGAGGCGGAGATGCTGTACGGCAGCGCCCCGCGCACGCCCATCAAGCGCCGCATGCTCAGCCCCCACACGCCTGCCAAAGTAAGCAAGGTAAACTCCCTGCCGAGCAGCGGGTGGGCCAGGGGCAGAGCTCTCCCTGGGCTGGAGCACAGCCTTGGGCTGGCCTCGGCCCCCGGAAGGTGTGGGGAGGGCTCGGGGTGTGCAGCCCCACGGGAAGAGCTCCCGTGCGACGCGTGCTCCGATTTCTCCTCAGCTGCACGGCACCTCCAGCGCCAGCGCCGCATCCAACAGCACTGTTCGCTCAGCCTTCGGGGCAGCCATCTCCCACTCGCCCACGTCCCGGCTGCCACCCTCCGGGAAGAAGGTGAGGGACCCTGGGGGAGTCCCTGCCCGGGGCTGGGCTGGAAGGGACAGGTGAGCTGAGGTGGTGCAGCTCTTCTTGCCGTCACCCCATGGTTCACTGCCTCCCCTGCTGAGCTCCTGGGGGACAGAAGCCCCTGTTTGTCTGCAGTCTGCTCTGTGGGGCTACTGCCATGCTGATGGGGTGTTTGTGGGACCTGAGGAGGAGGGTGCCAGAAAATCTTCCTCCAGCCCAGATTTCTAGTACACCTGTTCCTTAGTGCTGAGCCTGCAGCTTGAGGGACCTTCAAAATGTGTGTGTGCTGCCAGACAGGGCCTGAGCATCCTTGTCTAATGAGTGGCATCCCTGCCTATGGAAGGGGGGTGGAGCGAGATGGGCTTTAAAGTCCCTTCCCACCCACGTCATTGCAGGACTCTGTGATTCTGTGCTGTATGTTTCGGAATTGGACCCCAGAGTCTGGAGAGCTCCTGGAGCCTGACACTGCTCTGGCTCCTCAGAGTGACGGGCTCTGAAGCTGCTGCAGCTGTCCTGCCCCTGCTCAGTTCCTGCATCCCATAACTGTCCCCTCTTCCCCAGTTCGGCCGGGCCCGGACCCCCACGCGCGCGGCAGTGAAGCCCCCCCGACGCAGGCTGAGGGAGCAGAACAAGGAGAACGTGTCCCAGCTGGACGGAACCACCCTGAGCGGTGGGTGCACCCCCACAGCCCCTGCCCAGCGTAACCACAGCGTTAGTTCTGTTGCCAGCACCTATTCTGAGTTTGCGGTAATTCACCTCTTCTAACCCCACCTCTCGCTGCCCTGCACGGGCCTCTGCTCCCTCCGCTGTCCCCGCTGTCCCCGCACGGCCCCGCGTCCTGCTCCTGCCCCTGCCTGTGACTCCCCATGGAGAACTTCAAACTGAGCTGGTGGCAGAGGGCCCTGGGCAGCCGCTGGGGACAGAGCACCAGCCCAGAGGACAGGTGGCAGGAGGGGACACACCCGTGCAGGGACAGCTCCAAGGCAGAGCCCCTGAGGGGGCAGTGAGCAGAGGGGGGCTGGAGGGGGGCTGCTTTCCTCTCTCAGGGTGGGGGACCCTGGACAGCCTCTGTCCTCCCATCAGGCTGGGCTGACCCAGAGATTTACTGTTGTGTGACACTACCAAAAGTTTTTTACTCTTTATACATTTTAGTAAAGAAAGGCATTAATGTTCATTGGCTACAAGTTACAGAGTTCCTATATTAATTTGTATTTCATCTCCTTTTGGCAGCCTGGCCTGCCTCTCTCTGTCCCCACTGAACTGGGAGGCAGCAGCCCCTTCCCTTCCCTCATCCCTCTCTTGTTTCCACAGCGCCAACTTTCAAAGGCTTCCAGCTTTGAAAGCACCTCTCGTGCTCTCAACTCCACCACCAACACTGCTGCGTGGTGAGGTCCTGCCCTGGCAGCGATGCAGGGCCTGCAGCACCTCCCGCTCCCGGATAACCCTCCCCTCAGTTGCTGCTTTGGAAATGTGCTTTTATTTAAAAAAAATTTCTAGATGTTGTGAATAAAGTCCTTGTACAGCCCCCACCTCTGAGTGTGTTTGGGGCACGGAGAGAAGGGGCGGGGCAACCCAGAGCTGCGGGGCGTGGCCAGGAGTCTCAGCCAATCAGAAACCGGGCTCACGCTGCAGCTTTTCTGGCCAAGTCCCGCCTCTCCGCTGCGTGTCGGGACCGGAACCAGCTGCACCTCCATCCGCGTGCTGATTGGCCAACAAAGGGCAGTCCCAGTCATTTCCTGATTGGCTAAAAGAAACCCCGGACTTCCACTCCTCATCCGGATTGGCTGAAATGGCAGCTCCAATCCGGATCCTGATTGGCTGACATAGAGTCCCAGCTGTGTCCTGATTGGCCGAACAGGCTGAGGCGCCGATCCGCGTCTTGAGCGCGGCGAACGGCGCAGCCTCGGCCCCTGACCAAAAGAATTTTTTTACCGAGCAAAAAGCTGCAGCCCCACTCCCCAAACCACCCTCAGCCCTGCTCAGCTGCTTGCTCTCCCCCTCTGAACTGCCCACCAGGACTGTGGAGGCACCCACAGGGAGAAAGCCAGAAAACTTGTGATATGAGACAGCAACAGTTCAGTGAGGGAAGCAGAAGCCACACAGAACAAAGCAGAACCAAGAATTCGTTCCCTCCTTCCGCCTGGTGCTCAGCCTCCCCAGGACAGAAGGGCCCCATCGTGGTAATGGTAATGTGGGGACAAAACCACTACTGCCCTGAGCATTCCTCCCATTCCTCCTTCCACTCTGCTTTCCACACTGGCCATGATACCACAGTCAGGGACACCTCCGCGCTCACTTGGGGGTCTCCTGGTCCAGCTGTGTGTCCCAGCCCCCCACAAGTTCCTCTGCACCTCCCAGAGGAGCAGAGCCAGCCTCAGCTCTGTGCCAGCGCTGCTCAGCCACAGCATCCCTGAATTAGCACCGTGCTCACACCAACCCCAACCATGGCCCGTGCGGCCCCTCGCCCCAGGACAGCTTCACTGCAACACGTCTCGCACACACCAGCACTGCAACCCTTACAAAAAAGTGAATTTAATAACACATCCAGCCCGTCCCAGGGTGTCCCTGATGCAGTTGCAGCCCCACTCCAGGCTGTGAATCAGGTCACTGTGGGCTAAACTCAGCCACATCCTGTGCCGCAGGGGGCTGCCTGCCCTGGCCCCGAGGACAGAGTGTTCCTGGGGCTGGTCCCGCGGAGCAGAGCCTGCCCTCATCCCCCACCTGGCAGCACCCAGGGGCTGCAGTCTTGGGGCCCTCACGGCTCCCTCACACGTACATAGGTGGTCCAGGGCCCACACACCACCTCCTCCACCCGCAGCCCCTCGGCCACCAGGTGCTCGACACGGCGTGCCTGGTCAGAGCTGGCATTGTTTCCATGTCCCAGCTGTCCGTATTTACCTGCAGACACAGTCATGACATAACGTGGCCCTGGGGCCTCACGGGGCAATTGCTTCTGGTGTTTGTGGGGAGGGAGGGAGGGAGGGAGAGAGGGAACACAAGAGCCCCCAGCATAGACGGAACTCGTACAGCAACAAAAGAGCCAAGGGTGAGAGAACAGGAATCAGAAGCTGCTTCTGGGGAGGTTGTACAGTCCCAAAGCAGAGGTGTCACTTACCCCAGCCCCAGGTGTAGAGCTCCCCGCCTCCTGCAACAGGGACAGCACCATCAGGCAGCACCCGGCGAGCCCCATCCCCTGCCCCTGCTCCTGGGGACACTGCCCAGCGGCTCCTGGCGAGCCCTGGCACCTCTCAGCACCCCTGTCCCTGCCCCTGCCCCGCTGGACACTCACGTGTGACGGCGGCTGTGTGTCGGGAGCCGCAACTGACCATGCTGACCTCCAGGTCCTGCGGCAGATCCAGCAGCGCCGGGAACGCCTGGATGGAGATGAACGCAGCATCCTCGGCAGCCAACCGCTCCCGGCAGGGCGTCAGCGTGGTGCTCCCTGCAGAAGGGGGAACACCAGCACTGCTCCAGGCGTGAGCCGCGCTGGCCCTGCCTGAGCTGCCGGGGCCGTGCAGGAACCCG
>VWZV01013184.1:16725-58704 GCA_013397155.1 Irena cyanogastra
TGCTCTCGGCTCGCGCTCGCTCCTCGGCCAGCGCTTTGGAGGGCAGAGCCAGCTGCCCTGATTCATTCCAGCCCCACACGTACAGGTCTCCTGCCTCTGTGGGGTGGGGGGAAAAGCGCATCAGGCGGAGCTCAGCCCTGAGCCCCACTCGCTGGCAGCACCGGGCGCTCCAGGCACACCAACGCCCCAAATTCCCCAAGCCAGGTCCCAGCAGGGCCACAGCTGCCACCAGCGCCGCGGCCTGCCCTGCCCAGCCCAGCCCCTTACCGCTGACGCTGGCTGAATGCCACCCGCCGGCCGCCACCGCCCGCATGGGCACCCCGGCCAGCGCCTCCACCAGCCGCGGCCGCAGCTCCGGCTCCAGCAGCCCGTGGCCCAGCTGCCCGTGCCTGCAGGACACACAGGGACAGACAGACACCCACAGCCCACTGCCTCCAGCTCCCGTGCCTCCTGCCCGCAGCCCCCACCAAGCCCTTCCTGCTGCTATGCTGGCAGCTCCAGGCTGGCAGGGCCTGAGCAGCTGAGGGATCAACCCCAGGAACAGGGAAAAGCCAAGAGCCAGTGGGAGAGTGGTGCCCAGCCCCAGACCACCACAGCTACAGCCAGGGGTCGGTGGGCAGCAGTGGGACATAACCAGGGGCTTTAGTTGTCACAGATGGGGCAGAAGCAGGAGGGGCTGGCAGGAGCTGTAGGGGTGAGAGCAGCAGTTCAGCTGCAGACTAGTGCCTGTTTGGTCTGGGGAGCTTCAACGTGACAGCTCAGGATGTCAACAGCTGTGCTGATGCAGGGCACTGGAAAGGCTCTTCACATTCCATATGGGAAATCTGCAGAGGACTGAGGCAAAGAGACCCTGAGAGCTGAGGGGCAGGGAAGGGCATGCTGCAATGTGGCTCTGGGCACTCCCTGACGAGAGGGTAATGGTGACTACAGCCAGCAGTAAGAGAGGGGCTACAAAGGGGTGAGCTGGGCCAGCACCTGGCTGTCACACAGCACAGCTGTCACACGGCTGGCACAGGCAGGCATGAGAGGATTCTCAGCCTGTGAGAATCACCAAATTCCAAAAAAGTTAATCCTCAAGTACAAATCCTCACATGCAGAAACCTCTCCTTTGAAGGGAAGGCAAGAAGGACCAAATAATGTGGTGTTTGCAAAGTAGCAACTGCTGATGTAAACAGAGTGTTGTGTTTGCCATGAGCTGTGTTTGCCACCAGCCAGCCCAGAGCAGGGGAGTGAAACGCTCCTGGGCGAGGAGGAACAGGGAGGGCACGGGGCCCAGGGCACACAGCTCTGTGACAGATCATCCCTGCTGGTTTGTCTTCCATAAGCAGCAAAGAGAACACAGCAACCCTTCCACTCTGCAGACAAGAACAACAAGCTTCTGTGGCCAGCAGAACTAAGGGATCCAGGGCACAGGGACCTGTGGCTGGGCTCTCCAGCACCTTCTGGGAAAGCCTGACTGGAGCAGCAAACACAGACAACCCCCAAGGAACAACTGTCCTAGAGTGATTTTATGAGGCTTGTATCCCCAGTCATCTGTTTATGCTGGATATTAAGTTCTGCACTTTTAAGATTGGTTCTGAGAGCAAAGGGGGGAAAAAGAAACACAGTTTGTTTTCAAAATCTCCACTCACTCCCCCACATCCTTCTCCTAGACTGTGTTGTCTGCAGCACAAACAGACATCGGGAGAAAGCTCTCCTTTGCTTTTTAGTTAAGTTTTTTTTAGCTAGCTGAGGCAGTGAAATTCCCTAGACTATGATTTTTCTTTTTCTTAGAACTGTTCAAACCTACTCTAAACTGAAAACCCAAAAGAACACCAAGAGTTCACACCTATAACCCACCAAAGCCTAGGACACTGCATTCCAGTGCCAGAAAAACTAATAAAAGACTGAGCAAGCCAACCTACACCTCACAAAAAAAAAACTTTCTAAATTTGCCATCTCTTCAGAACAGCAAAAATTGTTTTTTGTTTAATATTATTCATTTCTTGTACTTGTGAATGCTTTGCTTATTAAACAAACAGGTTTTTTTCCACCTTTCTCCAAGGAAACCTTTTCCCGAACCAATTTGGGGGAGGGGCCGCTTGAATTTACTTTCTAAAAGAACCCCCCTCAGAAATTTCCTCCCAAAATTTACCCTAAACCAAAACAAATACAACAACAAACACCTCTGTGAGAGTAAACTGAGCGGTGCCACCAGGTGTTAAATGCACCCAGGTTCAGCTGCTGGCAGGTGGCACAGGGCTGAGGCTGGAGGCTTTTCCCGAGCTGTTCACTCCCCTCCCACAGGCTGTTCCAGAGTGACCTGGCACTGAACTGTCACAGACTGATGGAATCAGTCTCCAGTTCAGAAACACAAGAGCTTTTGCTGCCAGCTGGTGCTTGTGTGGCAAGTTACAGAGGAGCACGGACAGAGCAGGGACTTTAATGGTCATACAGAGACCCAAGTGACCTTGGAGACTGCCCCGAGGGAGCCAAAAGCCAGAGCAGAGGCCAGAGTCAGTAGCCAGAGAGCCAGCACCTAGAGAGGAGACAGGGCTGCCCATGGGGCCAGCGAGGGTGGACTCGGTGGGAAATGGGGCATGGCCCAAAGACTCCCCATACTTCCCACATCCCTTCCGCACTCTCATGCCCCTTCTGCATCCCCATCATTCTCTCTCCATCCCACCAGCATAGTGCTTGTCCTGGAGTTCTGAAGGCCCACCCGCTGCCATCCCTCTCCTGCACCCCTGTGCCCCCACAGCCCCTGCTCACCTGCCACCGCCCCAGGTAAAGACCTCCCCGGCGGCGCCCAGCGCCAGGGCGTGCTCCNCGCGGCGGCGCACGGTGGGACGGGGACCCGCCATCCCGGGGAGCGGCGAGGGGAAGCGGGCACGGGCCGGCCAGGGGCCGCACTGCCCCGCGGAAGGGACTGGGCCGGGGCTGCGGGCGGGCCGGGGGCGCTCACCGGTCTCCACGACCACGTAGCTCCAGGCGGGCCACACGCGGGAGATCCGCTCGGGGCCCGCCTCCAGCCGCCACGGGCCCGGGCCCGGGCCCGGCTCCCCGGCCGCCTCTTCGGGGCTGAACCCGAACACGAGCCACGCGCAGGCGGACGCCGCCATGGCTGGGGCGGCACCGGGAGAGGAGGGACCGGACGTGACGGCGGCGGGGCGGACGGACAGACGGACAGAGGCCGGGCCGTGGTCCAAGAGTAGCTTTAGTGTTACCGGGTGGGCCCAGCTCCGCCGCGCCGGTCCCGCCCCGGGTCGGCCCTCCCGGCTAAGGCAGACGGTGGCAAAGGCAGCTGCAAGCCCTATCCTCCCCTCGCCCCGGGGCACCGGGCGGGCGCCGCCGGGGGCAGCGCGGCCCCAGCCCCGGGCAGTGCTGAGCCAGCTCCGCGTGCAGCCGGACGCACCGGGGCGCCCTGAGAGCAGCGTGAGAGCACCGGCCGCGGCAGCGTGTGCAGTGTGCGGGAGCCCCGGGGGCCTCAGGCGTGGCCAGGGTTGGGTTTGATGAGGCCATAAGCCACTGCGTGTGCCAGGCTCTCCTGGGCCGCCTGCGCCACCCGCGGCTTGTCCTTGTCCTTGGCAAGCACGGAGAGGATCTCCAGCATCTCGCTGGCGATGAGCTGCTCGGCCACCTCCCGAGCAGCTGCCATCATGTTCATCACCACTACGGCGCCACGGTGCTGCAGCTCCGCACTGGGGCTCAGCAGCAGGGCCTGCAAGATCTCCAGCCAGTGCACCGTCTGCAGGGGAGCGGGGCCAACATCATCACAGACCCCAAGAGAAGAGTCCCAGCTCCCCCCCTACAGCCCCGCCTCAGAGTCAGGCCCAGGTTGCCCTGTCTTCTGGGGCCAGAGCTCTGGGCCACCGTGGGGAGTGAATATGGGACACAGAGTGGTGTCCCAGGGTCCTGGGTGCCTCGAGACCACTCTGAGCACTCACCACCTGGGGAATCCGCTTGCAGATGGGGGGATGAAGGGTGGTCAGCATGGCCAGGGTCCCCGAGGCTGCCCGCCGCAGCTTCTCATCCTCCTCCCCACTGTACAGGACCATCAGCTTCAGCCTGTCGCTGCCCTCAGCCAGGAACATCTCCTGCACCTGCACAGGGGAAAGAGGAGGGATCAGGTGGGGGTGTGGTGGTCCAGCAGGCCAGCACAGACCCCTGCCCGTCAGGGCCTTCACCTCCTTGCTCATGGCCATGTTGCACATGCACTCAGTTGCGGCTAGCCGGATCAGCTCGTGCTCCTCAAACATGTAGCCCTCAATCATGGGCACGGCCCGCTCTTTGAGGATCTTCTGCCTGGGAGGCAAGCGGGCACTGAGCACTCCCTGCCCAGGGCAGCCCGCCAGGCCCAAGGGGACAGCCAGCCCCCCTCCTCCCCCGTGCCTACCGCAGCCTCTCGCTGATGCCAGCCAGGTTGGTCAAGGCCATCAGCCCCTCAAAGTTCTCCAGGCCTGTGCGCTGCAGGTGCAGGAGGCTGACCAGGGGCCGCACCACCTCATAGATCTGTGGAGACACAACGCATTGGACTGAGTCAATGCCCACTGCTGCTCCCACGTGAGCCCCTGCCTGGCAGACCCAACCCCCAGCCCCAGCACTCACCCGCTCCCCAGGGAACGCCATCTCGGGGTTGGAGGTGATGGTGATCTTTGCTAGGGCCTGCGCTGCCTTGGTCTGCCCCACCTCAGTACCCTCCAGGGACAGCGGGATCAGAGCCTGGGGGCAGAAACAGCAGCTTGTCCTGCAGCCAAGGCCACAGCATTCCCCAGCCTCATGTCCAAGGGAGCCAGTGCAGCCCCTGCTAAACCACGGAGCCCCAGCTCCCCCAAGCCCCAGCACGCCCCAGAGCAGTGCAGAGCAGAAACACAGCGGGGTCCAGCCTCTCACCTTGCCTCCTCCCTGAGCAACCACACCACCCCGGTCTTCTGCCTCCTCCACCAGTGCCAGGAACACTCTAGGGACCAAGTGGGACTAGTTGCAGCACTTGGATAGTCACAGTGGGCCCAGGCTGCACCAGACTCCTGGACATGCTCCCTACTGTCCAGGAGCTGGCCTTCACCATCGGCACACAAGTTCACCAGCTCCATCCTGGCATCCCTCCCTCCCTCCCTCCCAGCTGACCTCCCTGGCACACCCGCACCTGGAGATCAGCTCCCGACAGGAGCTGGTGAGCGCCGGGTTCTCACTCTTCACCATGCAGGCCAGAGCCGACACCACTCCCGCCATCAGCAGCTTCCGCACCCGCCGCTTCACGAACTCGGGCTTGTCCTGACCCACAGGCAGGGTCACGCTTGGCTCAGGAGCACCAGCACCTGGTCAGGTGTCCGAGCCCACCCCTGTGGGCCTCAAGGACACCGTGTCCACATCTGGGACCCCAGGCTGTGTCCCACCCACCCACTGTCCTCCTAAGCACAGCCATGCCCTGCTCACCTTGGGGTGCTGCTCTGGGATGTGCTGCTTAGCATACTTGGCCAGCTCCAGCATCTGCGGGTCTGGCTCCTCGTGGTCATAGCTGTTGGTGCAGTTCACCAGAGTGGAGGCAACAGCGTAGAGCACACTCCTGTCCTCTGACTGTGGCAACAGTGGGCACCCGTCACACTCACAGCAGGGAGGAGTGGCCAGGACTGGAACCCACCCAGCTTCTCCCACACATCCCCCCCACAGCTTGAGCCCCACACCTGCTCCAGCACATTTCCCTGGTGCCAGGGTGCCCACCCCACAGCTCTTGGTATGCACCTTGGCCAGGTGGAACATGGCCTGCATTGCTGCCTTGTCCTCCACAAACTCCTCCTTGACATCAGCATCGAAGGTGAGGTAGGCCAGGCCCTCCACAGCCCAGCGCCGCGTGCCCGCATCGATCGCCTCGTTGCAGAGCCACCTGGCAGAGTGCTCTCTGAGCCTGGCTGTGGGGGCTGTGGACAGCCCAGCTGCAGGGAGCCCAGCTGTGGGGCGCTTTGCCCACCCCCCACACCTGGCCCCGCTTACTTGCGGCACTGCTTGGCCAGCTTCATGGTGGATCCCTCGGCAAACTGCTTCATGCTGAAGTCTGTGCCTCCAGCAGATCCCAGCTTGCAGAGCCCCTGCATCCAGGAACAGTGTGGGAGCAGGAATGGAGGTAGGCAGCCTGCTGTGTCTCCTGGACCCACAGCAGCGGGGAGCAGCGCTGTGACTGCGGTCCCGGCCCACAGCCCAGCCACGGGCTCAGCCCCGTCCCACTGTGCTCACCACGAGCGCACGGATGCGGATGCTGTCCCTCTCGCTGTGCTTGTAGATCTCCTTGAGCAGGTTGACGCCGTTGGCCGTGATGAAGGAGGCGCGCTTGGCCTTGTCGGCCGCGTGGATCAGCGCCTCCACCGCCACCAGCTGGTGCGCCTCGCACACGGAGGCGCAGAGGGACAGCACGCTGTCCATGATCCCCTCCAGCTCCAGCACCCTGTTCCCTGCATCTGAGGGACCCTGCAGCAGGCAGGACACCGTCTGAATGGCCCGCAGCTTTCCTGGCAGCTCGTGCCCCTCGAACCAGCTCCTTCAGGGACAGACCACCAGAAAGGGTCAGGACGATCCACCTGCTTCTTCCTGCCCCACCTGCTGAACCTCCCTCACAGCAGGTCCCCAGTCAGCTTTAGCACTGAGGGTGACAGGTGCTGCCAGGCTGCAGGTGACAGAATGCCCATCGCTCCCAGGACACCCTGGCTCACCTCACGTAGTCCTCGCACAGACGGTGGAAGTTTTCCCTCTCAGCATCACATTTCAGGTCCTCATACAGTTTGCTCAGCAGAACAGAGGTGCTCATGCGGCTGTTCTCTGTCACAGGCAGGCTGTCCAAGCTGCCGCACACTGTGCTGCCCACCTCCAGGATTTTCTTCAGGCCTGGGAAAGGTCACATAGCCCAGTGAGGGGCACAGTGGCATGTGCTGACCTGGGGCAGAGGAGCACAATACCCCAGCAGGACATTGCTAGCCATTCCACTAACCCTGATCAATCACCCAGAGGCTCAGGCTGTTGTTGGTCTCCTTTGGTGACTTCCTGGGCACCACCTTGATGAGCAGGTTGAGGGCGTTGTCACGGCCATGCGCTGAGGCTCCTTCTAGCACTAGCAGCTCCAGGAGGTGCTTGATCAGCAATTTCAGGTCCCTGGAGGAATCTTCCAAAAAAGACAGTGCCCAGCCTTACCCCCACCGTGGTACAGCTGGCAGAGATGCTGCCGTGACCAGGGGCTTCTGCCTCCTGTTAACCCTGGATGAGAGCCCAGCTTTGCTGCGGGGAGCAGTGACAGGGCAGCAGCAAAAACCCCCATGGCATCTCTGCACCTAGCTGGGGCTCTCCCCGTACAACAGCCAGCCAGGGCAGCCCACACTCACCCAGCACCACTGCATCCTCCTTCCCGCGGAAATCTTTCTGCAGCCCCTCCTTCAGAGAGTCAAACATCACGTGCAGCAGGTTGCAGGCAGCCAGGGACACCTGCTCGTGCTCCACACCCAACACTGCCGCAAGACGGGGTGCCCCCAGTTCCGCCAAGATGGCCGTGGTCTGCAGGTACAAGCACACCTGTCTCCCAGAGGCCTTGGGCAAGCCTTGCCACTTCCCAGCCCCTTATCAGGATGGTTTCCTCCCCCAAGTTCAGGCCTGGCAGGTAACAGCTCAGAGCTCCCCTGTGTGACACTCTGCAGCCTCCCCAGCATGGCTTTCCCCTGAGCCCAGCCGCGGGGTCTGGTGGGACCTACACGAGAGCGGTGGCCGGAGCACAGCCCCACCAGCGTGCGCAGGGCTGCCAGCATCAGGTCAGCCTTGGCCGTGTCCAGCAGCTGCATCAGCAGCCGCACACCGTCACTCTGGAAGATTTTCTCTGCTCCAGCCTCTTCTCGTGCCAGCACGATCAAGTTCTGCGCAGCCTGGGGAAGGAGAGTTCTGTCTGGGTCACAGCAGCACACCGTGCACAAGGAACTGCTAGCAGCTGTGGGCACCCACCCTTCGCCCCTGTCCTGGGGAGCATTCTGTGGGAGGCAAGCCCGGCCCGCCCAGGCAGCGCCACTCAGCCACCACTGGCCCGGGAGCAACAATCCTTCCCTCCTCTCCTCCCAGCCACAGCACTGCACCCCACTCCCCGAGCTCAGACTTTCTGCTTCTTGTCCGCGTCCTTTTCATCGAGATCCAGCAAGATCCGGAACATCTGCTCTACTTTCGAGTCTGTGCAGGACATGGCCTTCATCTGCAACAGAGCAGAAAGAGTTGCTCAGTCCTCCCCACCTTCTCCTGCCACCCACAGCCACAGGGGGCCGGCAGCCCCCGCTGCCCTGCTGACCTTCTCATGCATGCTGCTGCCCAGGGCACGCAGGGCCTCCTGGAAGGCCTTGTTCCTGGGCTCCAGGCTGGCGCAGCGCTGCAGGTCGCTGATGGCCTGGTCCAGGCGGCCCAGCTGCTGCAGGGCCTGGCTGCGGCGGAACAGCGCCTTCACGTCCCGCCCGTCGGCCTCGATGGCTGCACAAGGGGCTGTGAGCACAAGGCCTGCCTGCCCCCGCCTGCCCCCACGGGCAGCTCGGCGGCTGCTCCCAGCCCCACTGACCGTACCTTTTGTCGCATCAGCCTCTGCCTTGGTGTAATCCTCCTGCGGAGAGACGGGAGAGGAAAATGCCTGAGCACTGCTGCCACAAGCCCCACGCAGCCTACACCCTTAACCTCGGGGACTGAAAAGAAGATGATAACAGCATCACTGGAGAGAGCGAGCCAGCACAGTGGGACACCACGTCTGTCCCAGAATACAACCCTCAGACCGTGTCCAAGAAGCCCTACGGCCCTCGGTGCTTTTCAGGCATTTCTGGTCTACTCAAGGCCCTAAAGTTCCTCGTGTTCACCCCCTGCCCCAGACACAGATCCCCTGCAAGAAACCAGAGACACCGTGACTGCTTGGGAACAGCCCCAGCCAGCCGGGCAGGTTCCTGCAGGCCGCGGTGACGCACCCGCGCAGCGCTCACCAGCTTCAGGTAACAGGCGGCCCGGTTGCGGTGCAGCACGGCGCGCTCCGAGGCGGCGTCGCTCAGGCTCAAAGCTTCCGTGTAGGCAGCCAGGGCGGCTTCGTGATCCCCCGCCTGGAACAGCGCGTTACCCCGCGCCCGAAGCTGCTCCGCCGTCACCTGCCGATGGGCACCGGCTGGGACACGGCCCTGGGCTCCGAAAGGACCCAGGACAGGGATGCCCGGGGACAGGGATGCCGGGGACAGGGATGCCCGGGACAGGGATGCCGGGGACAGGGATGCCCGGGACAGGGATGCCGGGGACAGGGATGCCCGGGACAGGGATGCCCGGGACAGGAACCCGCCCGTCCCAGTCCCGCCCGGCTCTGCTCACCGGCTCCTCCATCGCGCCGCAGCCGTGACGTCACCGCCGCGCACCTGGGGAACCCGGACGCCACCGCCCTTGTCACGTGANCCGGGGTGCAAGTCCCCCCTGTGTACACCCCCTGCCCCGCCCGTGGCCGCCCCTCAGCAGCCCCTGCTGGGGCGTGTCAGTCCGGGGACACCGTGCGAAGGCCGGGTGCGGGCCAGGTGCCCCCGCGGGGGTCCACGGGGCACGCGACAGGCACAGGGCAGCAGGCGGCTGAGGTGGCACCGTCGCGTCCAGTAGAAGTGGCAAAGGTCGATGGCCATTAGCAGGAGGACAAGGAGCCCATAGAGCCCCACGAAAGGCAGGGCCAGCGGGTTCCTGCAGGGGTGGGGCACTTGAGGAGAGGGCAGCCGTGACCCTCCCACGGCGCAATGGTGCTGGGGAGGGCTCCGAAGGACACCACAGCCCCGCCCAGGAAAAGCCCCTGGGAGTGTGCCGGGGGCCTCAAGGGCCCCCCACCCTCGGCAGCATAGCTAGCTGCAGCCCTGCTCACCGGAGTAGACCAGGGCTAGCCAGGCTGGAGAGGTTCACTCCAGTGAGGGCTTCCAGGGCCAGTTGAGAGCAGCAGGACTTGAGAGCGTCCAGGCTGGGCTGGCAGCAGTAGCGGTGGCCGGGGGGGTCGGTCAGCCGCGGGCAGTAGAAGCCGGGGTGGGAGCGGCCATCGGGGCCCACGTAGCCCTCGCAGAGGTGCAGGTTCTGCACCAGGACTGCAGCGGGGAGCAGGGCATTGGAGAGGGCCGGGAACAAGTCCCCGCCACGGGGACCACGGAAACTGTGGGACAGACTGCCAGCTCCAGAGACACGGTCTTTGCCGTGATGCAGCAGAGCAGAGCCCTCCCAGTCCCAGCAGGGCTGAGCTGGCCTGGGCCGAGGGCTCACCAGTCCTGGGGAGCCTGGCTAACATGGCACAGGGGGCCAGCCAGAGGTCAGCACTCAGAGTGGGCTACACCCCACGAAGCAGCAGAGGCTGAGCAGAGCTCCCCCGGCACTGCCTTCTGGTGCCACGGCCCTGGATGTGCTGTGACCTCCAGTGCTCACGAGGCCTCGGCAAGGGCAAACACGGGCAAGGGCGGTGATGGTGGCAGGGAGGAGGGGAAAGCCCCCGAGACAGCAGGGCAGCCCCCATCCCCCATGCCGACCCCCTCCCTATGTCCCCTCTGGGGACAGCACTGAGACCCCACTGCAGCGGGAGTAACCCCAGCAGCACCACACCTGGGCCACCATCCCCAGTGAGCACCACCACCTCTCACTGCAGACCACTGCCTCCCAGCACAGACCCCCCAACCTCTGTTCTGGGCTGCCGGGGAGCAACCCTCAAGGGACAAGGCCCCATCAGGGCTGGGTTCAGGGAACAGGAGGGGCAGGGATGGGGCTGTACCTGTCCCAAGGATGCTGGGGAACAGAGCCGTGGTAAGGAGCAGCTGGAGCAGGTGCCCATCCAGCATCTTCCCGGCCAGCCCTGGGCAGAGGCAGCTCTGGCTCCAGCAGAGGCAGAAACCACAGCCCCTCCTGCTCCCGCCTCCATCGCAGCCTCCACCAAGAGCCGCTCAGAGCCATTAGAGCCTCCTGCACTCCTCTGTCCACAGGGACCGGGCTGGGGGCGGGAGCATCAGTAATGAGCTTCTGGGGCCAGCAGTAGGACAGCAGGCTCCTTTCCCAGCTGGATGCAAGGCACCAGCTGCCCTGTCCAGGGCCCCAGCTGGGCACCTGGGCCCATCCTGGGAGTCCCTGAAAGGCCACTGGACCAGGCCAGGGCACAAGGGGCAAGCCCATGGGATGTGGATGCGCTGGGGACTGTGCAGGAATCGTGGAATCACAAAATCATTTACGTTGGAAAAGACCTCTAAGCTCATCCAGTCCAACCCAACCAAGCCAGAGCTGAGGCAGTTCCCCACCTCACTCAGTCCTTCCCAATGCCCTCCCTGCTGGCACCCATTGGCAGTAAGTCCCAGGGGGCAAGGAGGCATGGCATGTGGTTCCCACAGCAACCAGGAGGATGCTCTGGTGACACGGTGTAATTAGCTGAGACTCAGCCACTGCAGCTCCAGCAGAGCAGACTGCCAGGCTCACTCTGAAAAGGGCCTAAAGGCTCTGGGTTTGGGGGAGGCACGCCCACACTTCACCCAGGCATTGCTGCCCGCACAAGGAACTGACTCCCATCCCCCTGGCTCCTGCCCAGCACCAGGCACTGCCTGCCCCCAAGCACAGCTGGGCCTGGCCATGCCATCAGGCTCTCACAGGTGCCTAGGGCTTCTGGCCAGATCTTCAAGCTGGCCTCCACCTGCCTCGGAGTGAAGCCCTGTCTCCCCACAGCACATCGTTCCCACTCCCCGGAGTGAGAGCCACAAACCACACATACACCAAGGCCCTTGGAAACAGCCTTGTGTTTCCTCTGAGCTCCAGGAGAGGTCAGTCCCAAGTCCACAGCACTCCTCAGGCAGCTGCCCAACACCACCAGTGCTCCTGGCCTCCCCTTGCTGCCCCACCAGTCAAGGGGAGCTCTGCATGGGCCCCTGCCCCAGCCATCAGGGTGGCCACACTCCTGGGCATCCTGCCTGTGACAGGGCAGCAGTGTCTGTCCCACCAGCAGCAGCAGAGCCCAGCCTGCTGCCCTCCCCAGCCATGCTCAGCCCATCCAGCACTGTGTCCAGCAGCATCAGGTCCAGCCCTGCCACAGCAGTTCATTCCAAAATCTATCTGAGAACATGGAACTAATAAATTAGAAAGTGGCGGCAGCAGCCTCTGCCAGCCTGGCTCCTCCTGCCCGTACTGCTGGCCCACTCCACTGCTGCACTGGTGCTGCTCCTGTGCTGTCCAGCCACTCCAATCCTCTCCTGCTCAACGCTACCCCAGGCGGATGCGGAACGTGGCGATTTCCATGGGGTCCAGGTGGATGTTGGTGCTGTTGGAGGCTGTGCCCAGCGGGTACATCAGCGTCAGTGAGGTGGGCTGCAGGGAGCCCAGCTCCAGCCCCTGGAACAGGCCTCCCAGAGCTAGCTGGGAAGAGAGCAAGAAGAGGAGAGGCCCACGTGAGGATGTGATGCCTAGGGCAGCACTGTGCCCAAGACAGCCTGACACGTGCCATAACTGCCATGCCGAGTCCCAGCCCAGCTCTGACCCAGCGGAGGTGTGGGGGCAGCCTGGCCCTACCTTGCCCTGGCTGGTGGTGCAGTTGAAGCCCAGGTTCTTGGCCTCCAAGCTGCAGTCAAAGCCTTTGCGGTGCAGGATCAGTGCTGCCTCAGCTGATGGTAGCGAGTCATCCTGCAGGGAGCTGGAGCGTGAGGCACAACTGGGGACAGCAGGGGCAAGACCCCCACCAGAGTCCCACCAGCCCTGGGCCGTAGCTCACCTCTGCCTGCAGCATCCGCAGGTTGAGGATGTGGAAGTCGCAAGGAAGGGTGGTGGCAAGGGGCACGAAGGAGCGCAGGGCTGGCAGGGCTGGCTTCCCCAATGCCACTGGCATGACCAAGGCCTCAGCATTCTGGTGCACGGAGGTGATGTGGCTCAGCAGGGAGGGGAAGCTGATGGGGCGCTCGTCCTGCACCTGCCAAGCAGCACATGGGTGAAGCGTGGGCCCAGGAAGCCAGGCAGAGCCTGGGCAAAGCCCAAAGAACCTCCATTCCAGCAGTGCCTTGAGACCTGCCAGCACAGTGCGCACAGAGCTGCCCCTGCCCAGGCAGGTCCCCCCTCCCCAGGCCCCAAACAGGACCCCGGCTAGCTGATGGTCAGGCTACAGACCTGCTACAAGCCTGGCTAGACTAGTGGCTAGCAGCTAGTGCACAAGACAGGGAGAGACAGCAGGGCCAGGCTGGCCATTACCTCAGGGCTGCCAGTCCTGGTGCCAGGGAAGCTCAAGGCTTTAAACATGGAGACCAGTTTGGAAAAGAAGCCGGAGCTCTGGATGGGTGGCACAGCACACGCATAGAGGGCAGCGAGGGGATTGGACAAGAACACTGTGATTATGAGGGCAATGTGGCTCCACAGGGACAGACCCCACTGCACGTCCTGCTCTCCCCATGCCCCCTGCTCCAGGCCCATCCCTGCCCAGTGCCAGCACAATGGGACAAGACGGGAGAGGACACTGCATCCCATCACGTGTGGCTTTCTGCAAATGCCTCCACCCTGCTCCATCCCCAGGCAGAGTCCAGCACCTTGTTGGCAGTGCTGCGGCGCTCTAGGAGGAGCCGGAACCGGTTGCAGGTACGCTTGTTGTCCTTCAGCCCCTGGCCCAGGCCCCGGTTGTCATCCTGCATGAGGCGACGGTCCAGGATCACCTCCAGCTGGCCTGTGGAGAGCAAGTCCCTGCAGCCCAGGCTTTACCAGGTGTCAGCCACATCCCACAGCACAGAGCCCCCAGCGACAGCAGGACCAGGGCACCCTGTCCAGCCTGCAGCACCCTCCTCCTGTGCTTCCCTTGGGGAGGACAGCCCTAGCTCCATAGCAGGTCCTAAGGCACACAGCCCTGCTCACCGCTGTGGAGGCTGGAGACGCCCAGGGCCTGGGCTGTGAGCAGTGTCAGGCGGCTCTGCATGTCCTGGATGTAGGCCATGGCAGGCATCGGGTAGAAGTTGGCCTGCAGCGGCAGCTTCCGCTGGTACCTGCGGGGCTGGATCTGCCAAGGGACAGAGATCAGTGGCCAGAAGTAGATCCCACAGTGCCTGGTGCCAGAGCACTGTACCCCTATGGGCAGCTGCTGTCCCTCCCCAGCCTGCTGCATACTTGGAAACCATTGAGGTCCGTGAAGAAGGTGTCATCACTCTCAATGTCAGTGCTGAAGCGCAGAGCCAGCTCCTTGTTGATGTGGTCACGGATGTCCACCAGGCAGGACACATCCAGGGACAGGCCCTCCACCCCTGTGGGTAGGCAGCGAGGGGCTGAGCCCCACAGTGCGCATCGCCCACTTCCCTGGGCCAGTGACACCTGGCACAGCCTCAAGATCTCACCTGGCACGTTGTACAGCCGCACCACGGTCTGGACATGCTGGTAGTAGCTGGCAACCTCAGAGAAGAGGGGTCCTTCCACCACCCGCACCACTGGGGGGTCCTTGGGAGCATAGGGCTGGGGGGAGGGATAGCTGCGCTGACACTGCTGCCTGAGGACAGTCCTATGGGCACACCTGTCAGCTGGCTTCCTGGAGTGGACCCTGTACCTTGGCCTCGCCGTCAGGCAGGAAGAGATAGGCCCCACTTTTGTCCTTGGAGGTCCTGGTGCCGTAGACGAGAAATTCACTGCTCACCCTGTGCCCCTGCTCCTCCCCAGCTGGGCGCAGGCTCTGCGGGTGTGGGCCGGCACAGCAGTAAGTGCATGAAGCAGCGGGACGTACTCCTCCCCTCCTCCGCCCTGTGCCCTGTCGAGCCCTGCACTCACCTGCAGCAGGCCTGTGCGCCCCAAGAAGCAGGCCTGCAGGTGCTGGTTCTCCAGGCAGAAGTCATCAGCAGCAGCCGGGAAGACGTGCAGGGGCACAGCCTCGGGCTTGTGCACGAGCACGTCCCGGCCATGCAGGTAGAGGCGTGTGGAGGACCTCGGCGTGGCGTGGCCATCCAAGGACTTGTGCAGCTGCAGCACACGCAGCCCCAGTGCGGGCAGGCGGGCCAGGACAGACACCTGCAGGCAGCATGGGGACCTGAGCCAGCCCCCGCCTCTGGGGAATGGCTGGGGGTCAGTGGGGCAAAGACCCTGCCGGCACTGCAGGGCCTCTGCTGAGGAAGGACATGCATGGGGACCAGGGGGTTCGACAGCTGTGGGGCAGCTCTCGTGTTGTGGGGCAGGGACAGAGCAGGGCTGCCGGTGTGTCCTGGCAGCGTGCAGGGTGGGAGGCTGGCACACATGGGCTGTGGGTGCGGGACACCCCATACCTGGTAGACACTGGGCACCACATCAGTGGCAGAGTTCCACACTGCACTCAGCTGTGAGGGCAGGGGCTGCCCCTCCTCGGAGAGCACACGCACGTGCGGGGAGTCCACCAGCACTGGCACCACGCTCAGGCGCTCCTGCTCCAGCGGGTTGAACACCACCAGGAACCTGTGCGGGGTAACACAGCGATGCCATCTCAGCCTCACAGCATCCCAGATATCCTACGCCCCACACTACCTACAGACCCACTGCACCTACCCACAGCTTCACAGGTACTCCCTCACTGCCTCCCCACAGTCCCTGAAGTCCCCAGAGCAAGGCAGGAGGCCCTACCGAGGTGAGTTGCCCAGTTTGACCACCGTCCTCTCTGGGAGAGAATCCTGGCTGGAGCGTGTCTCATCCTGGGGAAGAGTAGTAAAGAGTTGGGGTGTGCCCAACGCCCCTGCCAGCTGCGCCCAGGGATATGGGCACAATCTGAGGCTCTCTTCCTGGCCTCTGCAGCACAGAGTTGCGCCCGGAGGAATGGGGACAGTGTGTCAGAGTGCAGAGAGCCTGGGGCTGGTCCTGCTCACCATGCCAAGGAATGGTGCAGCCGGGTCGTGGTGGTATGTGTCCTTGTCCTCCAGCACAAGGTAATGCGCAGCATTGATGATGACACGCTTCAGGTTGGTGAGGGAGTGGAGCAGCCTGGGCAGAGGCAGAGTGAGCCACCTGGGACCATCAGCCCCATCTGCCCCAGAACTGCTCCAACGCCCTCTACATCTCCCCATGAGAGGGAGGACCTCCCCACAGCATCCCCATACCTAGCCATTCTCCCGGCCCTGAGCCCACCAGCCCCACTGTGAGACAGGCTCTGAGGGCGCCCTGGTGCCCACACTCACCGGACTCCATAGTCCACGGCAACAGCTTCCTTGGCAGTGCCGGCGATGGCATCGTGGTGCTGGAAGAGGCCCAGGTTGCGGCGAGCATTGCTCAGCAGGGCGTAGTCAGAGAGCGGGTACCTGCCATCGGCACTGGCATGGCGGGCGTGGGCGAGTGCCAGGCTATACAGGATCTCTGCCCCCCTGTGCAGGGACAGGGTCACTGAGGGTCCCTACCCTGGTGCTACAATACTGAGGGGGCTGGCCTGGGAGGGGGGCGGCAAAGGCACACACTGCCCTGGGACTGGGTGAGGGTTTGGCACTGTGTGCACCAGCCCAGTGTGTTGGCAACTGGTGCAGACCGGGGGCTGTCGAGTTCCCAGAGCCACCCTTCAGCCATGCCTGGCCACCCTTCATCCGTGCCCCCCACAGATCTCCTGTGCCCCCCGCACACCTCTTGTGCCCTAAGGACCAGCCCGCTGCCCCTCACCGGAGGTGGGCCTCCAGCACCCGGTCCAGGCTCTTGTAGAACGGCCGGGAGGTGTAGTATCCTGTCCAGTAGTGATCCTCCCGGTCCGCATAGGAGAAGAAATCCCCAGTCAGAACTGGGAACCCGGGTGGCCTCATCCCTGGCACAATGCCCACTTTCTTGTACAGGGCATCAAAGTAGTCAGAGAGCGTGCCAAACTGCGCCTGCAAGACAGCATGTGCAGCCCTGAGCCGAGGCTCCTGCAGTGGGGGCTCTTATCACCCCTCACAGGACCGTTCACCCCTCCAACTGTGCTCTGCTATGGCCTCCTGCTGCCCCCAGCCCCACAGAGCTCTCCACACATACCTGGACATGGAGGTCGGGCCGGGAGTTGAGAAAGTCAAAGATGCGCTGGTAGTTGAGGAACTGGGCGTCCCACTCCTGTGGCTTGTCATAGCGGAAGTCATCTCCCAGGGGCACCAGCAGCACCTTGCTGCGGTACAGCTTGGACTTCTTGCGGTACTGGTCCAGCAGCAGCTGGGCTCTGTGTGAGGGCCGGGGCATGAGGCTGGCCCCTGATGGCCCACAGGGCTGGGCATTGTGTTCTCCTGCCCCTGCCACACTCACCGCTCTGCCACATTCGCATCAGTGATGGCACGGGGAGGAACCTTCCAGGGGCAGTTGATCCGGCCCCCAGGCAAGCGCTTGAAGTCAAACTGGCAGCAGATCTTGGGGTCTGGGCCACAGGTGTGAGGCACATCGTAGCTGTAGAAGGGCATCATGTGGCAGAAGATGTCAGTGCTGGTGTCTGGATCTGTGGGACCAAGGACAGGTGAGCACCAGCAATGGCTCTCCCTTGTCCGTCCCTGAGCAGGGGGGCCCAAAGAGAGCGATCCAACAGAGGAGACCGTGCAGCTCAGAGGGCACAGCAGCCTCCCCCAGTGTGTTGCTGGACATGGGGGCAGGTGGAAAGTCACCCTGAGGCTGTCCCACAGGGCAGAGACATCACCTCCCAGTGCTTGGCTCATCTGCACTGGTAAAAAGCAGCTGGTAGCCATTCTCTGCTGCCACCTGCCCCACAGGGGCCCCTCTGCAGTCCCCTCCCAGAAGCCCCTCACCCCACGCCTGTCTCCACATGAACTCCAGGTTCTGGGTGGCAGCAAAGTGCTTCTTGATGGCGTAATGCACGCGCTGGATGAGCATGGCTGTCAGGTTAGAGCGCTTCAGCAGGTAGGGCATGGTAGAGCTGTACCCGAAGGGGTCTACGGCCCAGCCCGACCGCGGCGTCACACCTGGGGGCACAGAGACGTGTCAGCCACATGCTGGGCAGGCAGCACCTCGCATGAGGAGGGTCCAGTCAGGACCTGGAGGCCTGCAGCATGTTAGGCAGGCCCCCAGCCTTCATCTGCCCAGCTCTCACCAATGTTCTTCTCCAGCCACTGGTGCCCCTCGATCAGCTGGTCAATCATGGCAAAGTAGTGGGAATTGGCCTCATCAGGCATCACCCAGCCGCCTGTCACCATCTCTAGCTGCCCATTGCCCACCAGCCTGTGAGGGGGACACCCAAGATGTGACCAGAGCCCTGCATGAGCCACATGTCCATTGCAGAGTCCCCCTGCCCTGAGCCACCTACAGTCTACTTGCAGCCCCCATGGCTGCCACTGCCATTGCCCCCTTGTCATGCTGTCCCCACACAGAGAGTCATCCCTCCACAGCCCAATGCCAGCCAGAGGCCATTCCCACACACCCTCCACTGTGTCCTCCATCCCCAATGCTCTCAGGGCAGGGGGCAGACAAGGGGACCCTGTCTCACCACACAATCCTGCTATCCAGATCTTCCACCCTTCCATGCCCTGGGCCTTGCACACTAGTTCCCCAGCCCAGTCAGCACAGGGAGGGGCCCAGGGCAAGATCTGTCTCCTCCACCTCTCACTGCACAAGGCAGTGGCTCCAACATCTGACAGCACTGGGAGGCTGCTGGCAGTTTGAGGGCACCCCAAAGTGCGGGGCAGTGCAGGGCCCATGGCAGCCTTCTAGTCCCTAGAGCGGTTTCCTCACACACCCTATGCTCTCAGCCTGCCTGGGAGCCAGCTGGGCAGTGGAGCCAGTTGGGCAGCCCTACCTGCGCACAGCAGCCCGCTTCTGGGCACTGATGTTGTCCCACCACTTGGAAAAGAAGGAGATCTCAGACCAGATGAAGCGCCGGCGCGGGTCCTCCTGCATCTTCAGCACCATGCTGTTGAGGATGTGCTGTGTCTGGTCGTAGTAGTACTTGTCGAAAGTCTTGATCCAGCCTGGCAGCACAGGTGGGGGTCACTGTGGGGGGCCCAGGCTTCCCTGCCAGCACTGCATGGTAGAAGGGGCTGGGCCAACTCCTGCTTCTCACCTGGGTCATTGTGGGAGTGCGGCACCACAAACACCTGTAGAGGCTCTGTGTCCCATTCATTGGGCTCGTAGGTAATGTCGAAGCCCTGCTTCCAGACACCACCGTCCTGGTTGTCGAACGGCAGCAGGGAGTACACGGCCAGCATCTGTGAGTAGGAGACAGTGCTGAGAGACCCCTGAAAGAGCAGAGCCAGGACCCCATGCATACCCAAGTATGGACCCCTCACGCTAGCAGAGCCACCAGTCCCTCACCTGCAGGTCTGGGCTCTGTCCTTTGCCCCCTAGGGCAAACTGGCAGTCTTGCGGGGACACGGAGAGGAAACTTGGGCGATTCTCAGGGGGGAGCACCCAGGAGCCATTCAGGGGGTGTTGGGGCAATGCCGGCTGCCCCTCTGCATGGGCTGTCAGCTCCAGCACCGAGTCCTTAATGTGGCTGATGATCTCATGGTTCTCCTCTAGCAGCTGCTCCAGCTGCTCGATTCGGTTCTGTAGCACCGAGATCTGGCTCTGGGGGCACAGAGGGCAAGCGAGGGGCAGGAGGTCACCCACAGCTGTGGGGAGCCAGTCTTGGCCCTGGCATCGTAATGCCCAGAGGCCATGGCTACCTCCCCATGAACTTCCCTGGCTGAATGTCCCTGTTTGTCCCATACCAGGACCCCTCTCACTCACCACAGACCCTCCAAACTCACCCTGGGGAAGTTGCCCCCGCTCTGGTGTCGTGTGGGGTCATGCTGCACCCGGTCCAGCATCAAGTAGAGGGAGAAGACAGCCACGCAGAAGATGGCAGCTCCACACACTGTCACCTGCTTCTTCAGCTTCATCCCGAAGGGATGCAGGGACTCACCTGAGCCGGGACCGGGGGGGAGCCAGGTCGGACACCGCAGCCCCTCACCGCGGCCTCCTGCCTCCTCCTCCAAGAGCCCTCACCGCGTCCTACTTGGCTTAATCCGATGTCGGATATTTATATCTGCAGATGGGGCCGGGCCGGGGCCGGAGAGGCCGCGCGGCCCCGCAGAGCTGGGCAGCGCCCGGGCCCGCCGCGCTGAGGGCCCGCGGTGACGGCCCGGGCCGGGGAGTGACGGGAGAGGCCGGGCCAGCACCGACGGTGACACCGCCGCCACCCGCTCGTGCCCGGGCGGCTCCGCAGCCCGGCCCAGGCCCTCACATCGCCCGCCTGCGCCCGCCGGGATGGGCCAGGCCAGGCCAGGCCCCGCCCCGCGCTCCGCCCGCCGGGCCGGCCCCGCGGAGGCGGCACCGGAGCGCCCGGGCCCCGCACAGCCCCGGAACGCCAGCAGCCATCCCCAAGCCCGCAGCCGAGTCGAGATGCCGGTGCCGGTCCCGGTACCCTGTCCCGGTGTGCCCCATGCCGGCGTGCCCCATCCCGGTACCCTGTCCCACGGTCCCGTTCCAGGTCTCTGTGCCAGGGCCCTGTCTCAGTACTCCCCGTGCCAGTTTCCTATCTAAGTGCATCCTGGTACTTCTTGGCACCCCATGCCAGTGCACCGCGTGCCCTGTGACAGTGCCCTGTCCTGGTGCATCATTTCAGTGTCTTGTCCCAGTCCATGTCCCAGTGCCCCATCCCAGTGCAGTGCAAGTCTGTGTCCCCTCGCAGCTCCTAGATGCACAGCTGCAGAGCTCGTGTATTTATTGTACAAGATGAAGCCGGGCAGGAGCTGTGGGTGCCATGTCCCACCCTGGGGTATGCAGGAGCCCCTGCCCTGGGCTCAGGCACCGCACAGCCACCCCGCAGTACCCACTGCCCAGACAGGGCCCTGCTGTGCCCCCGAGCACTGCCTGGGATGCATCCAGGGCCTCTGGGGCTCCGTGTCACCGGTGCCTCTTGCGGATGGCAATGAGGTCCTGGTGGATGGTGCTGAAGCTGGGCCGCTTGTGGGGCTCATACTCCCAGCAGCGCTGCATCAGCTGGTACACCTCCTCAGGGCACTGCTCGGGAGGCTCCAGACGCACACCTGGGCAACAGGGACGGCGATGTGGATCACTGGCCCCTCACCCCCCACAACCTGTCTACCCCATCCCACAGGCACAGCTCCACAGTGCTGGACCCACAGCTCACGGTGGCTCTCAGGAGCCAGCCCCAGCCATGTCCCCTACCCTGCTCCACTGCCTCCCGCGTCTGCTGGTTGCTGAGGTTGGCATAGGGGACGGCACCCAGGCTGAAGGCTTCCCACAGCAGGATCCCGAAGCTCCAGACATCACTCTCTGAGCTGTATCGGCCTGGGGACACGGGGCAGGACGAATGGTGTTGGCAGGGGACACGCATGTCATCACTGCCCAGCTGTGCCCATGCTCCTGAGGGCTGACGTGCTCGGGGTCTCTGCCCCCCTCCCCAGGACCAGGTGGGAGTGGGATAGTGCCAGACTCTTGGCTCCCAGACAAGCTGCGGGGTGCCAGGCCATGCCCAGCTCCATCCTGTACCATAATTGAGTGCTTCAGGGGCCGTCCACTTGACAGGGATTTGCTTCATCCCCCCTGTGGAGGCATAGATGCCATCCTCCTCCTCCCGTGACATCCCAAAATCACTGATCTTCAGGGTGTTCCTCTCCGTCACCAGGCAGTTGCGAGCAGCCAGGTCCCTGAGACAGCCCCAAGCAATCAGCCGTGTGCCCAGCTGTCCGTGGGGCTCTGCCTGGCACGGGATGGGGTGGTGAGGATTCCAGGGCTCCCCCTGTCCTGCCAGGGCCCACCTGTGGATGCAGTGCTTGCTCTCCAGGTACTCCATGCCGGTGGCAGCGTTCTCTGTCATCTTGACCAGCTCCTTCACCCGGAGGCGGGCCCCCTCGCTGCGCAGGAAGGTCAGGAAGTCCCCGCCTGTGCCCAGAGTGCAGAGGCGGTGGGTGCCCAGGCACAGGGGACAGGCTCACCCCGTGTGTGTGGGGACCGCGGGGCCGGGGCCGCTCACCCTGCACCAGCTCCATGACAATGTAGATGGGCTGTTTCTGCGTGCAGACGCCGATGAGCCGCACGATGTTGGGGTGCCTGTACTGCTTGAGAATCCTGTGGGGACAAGGATGGGCACTGTGAGTGTAGGGGGGCCTGGCTGCAAGCCACCCGTTGCCATTCCCAAGGCACTCTGCCCAGCCAGCCCAGGACACAGCCCTCAGCAGGAGGGTGCTGCAGTCCCAGCAGGGTCAAAGAGCTCCAAGAATGGACAGACGTGACAGAAGAAGCCCAACAGCCACACGGACCTGGCTTCCTGCAGGAACTTGGCCTTGATCTCGGGCGGAAGGGTTTCCCGGCAGGATTTCACAGCAACGGGGGAGTTGTCAGCACGCAGGCGTCCGCTGAACACCTCCCCAAAGTTACCCTTCCAAGATACAGGTGCACCAGGCTCAGCTCACCGTGTGGCCCAAGGCAACCCTTGTCCTCCTGCAGACCCTGAGAGGACGGCCCTGCCCTCCTGCAGACCCCACAGCACCCCATCTCACCCGACCAATGCGTTCCCCCAGCAGCACGTCCTCGTGGTTGAGCACCCATTTGTCCTGCAGCAAACAGGCATCAGTGAGCTGCCCCTGGCCCACATAGCCCTGCAGGCCCTGCTCAGGCAGAGCCCCAGGTCCAAGTTCCCCTGTCTAGCTGGAGAAGCATGTCTGTGGCTCTCAGCCCAGCCAACAACAGGAGAAAGAGCTGGCAGGGGGCCCCGTCCTCCTCCCCACTGCCTGTATCACCTTGGGCACAGCCCTGGCCAGGACAATGCCACTCTTGCGGGTGATGGGCTGCTGGCTCTGCAGGAGGTGCTGGATGAGCAGTGGAATGGTGGGGAAGCTGTCACCCTCCAGCCGAAACATGTTCTGCAGGGAGGGAGGCCAGGAGGTTGTGATGGGCAGGAACCTGGCCTGCCCACACAGGGCCACCCCAGCCATCCCCACTGCTTGTGGTCACTCACACTGACAGCCTGGATGATGAAGTGCCGGGGCTGCCCATCCCACAGCACGCTGAGCACGTACTCCTGCTTGCCCTGGCTCTCCCGCACCAGGAAGTCTCCACTGCAGGTCAGCAGCTCCTGCACCTCCGAACGTGGGATGGCCCCGTGGTACCAGACCTGCTGGCACAGCGGCTTCTGCACATCTGGGATTAGGGGCACGGGGGGCGGCAGCTGGAAGGAGACAAGGTGAGCACAGCCATGCACACTCCTGAGTTGTGCTGGAGGTGGGGCAGCAGCAGTGTCTGGAAGCTGTGCCCAGGGCAGGTGGGAGCAGAATCTGGAGGTGCTGAAGCAAGGGGGGCTGTGTGGCCAGAAAGGACAGGACAGGCCCAGCGAGGCAGCTGGGCGGAGAACAGGGTGGCTGGAGGCACCAGGGACTCACCGAGTACTTTGGGCTGAAGATCCCTGTGATGTGGTTCTTGAGGGTCTCCAGCGCACTGGCCCCGCTCCGCTCCTGCTCCTGGAAGGAGGCGTGGGCTGTGCACCAGCTGTGCACCCCATCCCTGCAGCTTCCAGAGCACAGGAGGCCAGACTGACTCACCGTGGAGGAGATGGACTGCCGATCCTCTGGCAGAGGCAGGGCAGGCAGTGGGTCCCTGACGCCCAGCTCTGCCAGCTTCCTGGCCAGCAGGTCCCGCTGCACCTGCAGCTTGGCCTGGGCACAGAGGCAGCCCTCGAGCTGCTGCCGTGCCTCATGCAGCCCTTGCCGCCTGCCCAGCAAGTGCACCCTGGGAGGGGAGGGGATAGTCAGCACCCGCTGCCCTGGCCCCTCGCCCCCCTCTGCCGCTCCTCACCGCTCCCCGGGGCTCCGACCCTGCTCCTCTTCGTGGATCTCTGCCTTCAGCTCCTGCATCTGCTGCTCCTTGATACTCACGGCCTCTGTGGCGGCCACCAACTCCTCCTCAACCGATGTCAGGCTGCAAGAGACGCGTGCCAGCAGGGGGCTTAGCTCCTGCCCTTCCCCTGCCCCTGCCCAGTCCCACTCACCAGTGCTGGACACTTTCAAGGGTCAGCTCATTCAGCTGCAGCTCCCCCGGCACCAGGTTTTCCGTGTCCTCCAGCAGGCTCTCATCAAAGGACACGGTTGGTGGCACCTCAGATTCGTACCTGTGGGCACCCAGCACAGCTCTGCCTCCACCTGCCCCGTGCCGGCCGCTGCCACCCAACGGCAGCAGGGCCGTACCCGGCAGAGAGGCTGCGGCTGCGTGGAGCCATACTGGTGGCTCTGGATGAAACTGCTGTACTCAGTGGCAGGGTCGATGGCCTGGATGGCACTGGCAATCTCCTGGTGCATGGCCAACAGATCCTCCTGTACCAGGCTGCTGATGTTGCAGTATTCCCTGAGGATCTCCTTTCTGTGGGAGCACTGCTGGTTCTGGGAGGCTGTGGGGCTGCCCAGGGGTAGGAATTGGGGTGCAGGGCTGGCAGTGGGGCACGGGGTGGGCAGCAGGGCAGGCAGGGCTCTTACAGGACGAGGACCATCTCCTGCTGCAGACTGTAGAGAGACTGATGCAGGCCAGGCAGCACCCGCTGGTAGTGGTGCTGGTGGTGCAGTGCAGCCGCCTGCACAGCCAGCACGTACTGGTTGTGCAGGGCGTGGAGCTTCCAGAGGCTCCGCACATACTTCTCCTTTGCCTTGTCCCGCTCCTTGTCTGTGGAGAGAGGCTGTGGAAAACCCCAACCACCAGCACATCACCCGTCCCAGCACCGGGGCGGGGGTCAGAGGGTGCAGGCTGGGAGAGGGTCCCAGGGCGGGCAGGGGGACCAAGTCTGGGGTGGTTACACTGTGACACAGGGATGCTCCTGATCCACAGTGTGGTGTCTCAAGGCCCCCAGACTTCTGCCTGGCTTCTGAGGGCCAGGCTGGGCTCTCCTCTATGCTGCCCAAGCTCAGAACCCCCACCCGCTCCAGGCTGGGCTGTAGTTTCCACAGAGTGCGGGGTGCTCCAGCCATCCTTGACCCATGAGGGAAGCTGGGAGGTCACAGAGGGGACAGGGGCCAGGCTGGCACCTTTGCTGGCCTCCTGGTACTTGCGCTTGGCCTGGGCGCTGTCACGTGCCAGGCTACGGTACTGTGCCTTCAGCTTCTCCATCTCCTGCTGCGTCGTCTGGAGAGGGACACGGTCAGGAAATGGGTCCAGCACATTCTCTTGTTCCCCTGCTGGCTCCAACATACCCGGCTGTACTCCTGGCTGAGCTGGTGCCACTGCTCGCTGAAGGCCTTGCGCAGCTGCTGCTTGTCACGGATGAGCAGGCTCAGCTTGGCCAGCGGCCCCGCCGCCAGCTCCTCCGCGTGCCGCCGCAGGATCTGGCTCAGCGTCTCTGTCCGGCTCACCAGCACCCACCAGGACTGCAAGAAAGGAGTCAGGGATGGTGTGGAGATGGCATCCTCCAGCACTCACCGGGCTCTGCAGCGCGCAGTCCTGCTCTGAGGCATCCCTACCTTCTCAACCTGACCACCACGGTCGCCATGGAGCTGCCAAGCGCCCTCCTGCTTTTCCAGCTGGGAGAACATATGGTGCAGCATCCCTGCATACTCCCGGTCACTCTTGGCCCGCTGTGACATCCACTTCTTCATCAGCTCCAGGAGGCGCAGCTCCCCGTCCTGCAGCCGCAGCAGTGCGCTGTGCCCCTGCGGGCACCACAGCTCCGGCCCAAAGCCCATGGCACCGCTGCCCGGCCAGCGGAACTCTGCGGGGCACCGGGACAGCCTGAGCCACAGCTGCTGCCCTGCACGCCTGCACCAGTGGCCGGGGCCCTTTGCATTTCACACCCTCCTACCCCATCATCCTGTCTGTGCAGCAGAGGCGACTCTCCACACCCGTTGCAAACAGCCTTGCAAAGCATATTCAAAGCAGCAGGATGAGTGCTCCAAGCTCTGTGGGAGCTGGAGCCTGTGGGGATGGTGCTGGGAAGGAGGAAGTGTGGAGCCATACACAGCAGCGTCACCTCTGCCACGCACATGGCTGCTCCCCAAGGGCAGCGCAGCCGTGCCCCGCACCCCTGGCAGGCACCAGCCCCTCCTCTCTGGCAGCTCCAGTCCTGTCCTGCCCATTGGTACTGTCACCCCTGTGCTCACAGTGTGGGAGCTCCCTGGGGCTGGGACACTGGTGGGAAGCCAGCAGAAGCAGAGGAGGATGCTGAGCCTCAGAGAAAGGTGCTGAACATGGACATGTCCCAGCATGCAGGACTCCAGTAAGGCCATTGGGAGCCAAACTGATCCCAGTGGCAGACCCGGGTGCCCTACCCTGAAGCAGCAGGAGCAGAAGAGTGCTGGGGCACCTCCCTGTGCAGCGCAGGATGTCTCCTGGCACAGCCCTTGACCTCACCAAGACCTACCTCCCCCAGCCCTACAAAGGAGTCCCCCTGTCTCTGCTGGTACCTCACCAGGGCAGTCCTTCCAACCTACAGTTGTTCCTAGGTCTTCGTTGTGAGGCTGCAGCTGGCGTCCTGCTGGGGCCGGGACTGGAGCGGTCTGGACCCGGTGCAGCTCTGGCTCCTGGGGAGGAACAGGAAACCCAGTGCTGACCATACAGCCATTGCGAGATTTCCTGTGCTTCCTCCCCTCCCTGCCAGTCCCCGCACCAGCAGCCGACGCCAGCACACAGTTCTGCTGCAGCTGGGCAGTTCCCAGCCCCAGCACCCCTCCCAGCTGTCTCCCACCAGGGCCTGACACCACCAGGCCCAGCCCTAGGGCTCCACTGCTCCTGTGGAGCCTTCACTCAGCACCAGTCCCACCCAGCAAAGCCCCCTCAGCCATGCCTGGTCCTGCTGACTCCTAGTCCCGCTCCATGTTCCTGTGTCTCCAAGAGACTGCAGGACCCGGGGGATCCTGAGGACTCTGTGCAGCCCCACTGAAGTGTGGCCACCCTGTCATCATCCCCAAGCCTGGCCCTTGTGACCATGAAAGGCTGCAGGACAGAGCACCCACTGATGGACACCCACAGTGCCATCCATGCCCCAGCCCTTGCTGCCAGCCTGCATCCACATAGCTAGGACCACACTCCGTGTGGCAGCCCTGGCCACCTCCCCTTCAAAGGTCCACTGGTGCCACGGTGGCGCTGCTCAGCCCTGGCAGCTGCATCACACAGGGACAGCTGCCACCACCACTGCCACTGCCCAGTGGCACAGACCAGGTCAGCTCTGCTCAGCTCAGCCTAGTCACCGCCTGGGTGTTTTGGCCTGAGCCCTCTCCTGTGACTGGCAGGGAGGCTCCAGCGCCAGAGGAGTTTCAATGTCACCTACAGGACACTGCCGGGCCGATTCCAGTTTTAGAGGAAGTCAAGGAAAAAGCGTGTCAGCCGGGAGCTTTGCTGACTCGCCTTCCTGTAGCCGAGCAATGTGGGGTGGCCACGTCCTGGAGCAGCTCCAAGGCAGGGGCTGCCACCGTACCGCTTCTCCCACCACATCCCTTCAGCATCCCCCCAGGCAGCGTGGGTCCCCTCCCCGCCCGGGCCAGGCTGCTCCTGGGCGGTCAGCGCTGGGCGGCTCTGCCTCTGACCGCAAGCTCAGCAGCTCTCTTCGGGAGCCCCGATCGCCGCCCGCCCCCAGCCCCGCCTCGTGAGAAGGGGAAGAGCAGGGTGAGCGCGCTGCAGTCTGTGCATGCCACGGGCACCTCGCTCCTGACCACAGGAAGCCGCTGCGGCCCCAGGCACAGCGAGGCCGAGGGGCTCCGCAGAGAGGAGCTGTCGCTGTGATGGAGTGCAGCCCCAACGGGCTCTTCTGTGGGGGCCGGGAGCCCGCGGGGGGGCTCGCTGAGGCTGGGGTGGGCAGTGTCTGCATCTTAGCCACAACACGAGTGGGTCCCAGGTCTCCAGCCTGGCCATTCCTGCACCGGGGGCATCGTGCTCTGGCTGCAGGGTGGTGCTAAACTGTGGGGAAGGGACTGTGCCTTGTGCTGTGGGAAAGGGGTGCAAGGCGCCCAGGCTTTTCACATGCACATACACACCCACGCAGCCAGCTTCTGAATTAGCTGCCCTCGATGCACATCCCCATAAGCAGCTGTTTCCCCATGCTCAGGTGAGGGACATTCCCTGCCTGTCCCCCACCGCATCTCCTGCCCAGAGCACCGGCTACTGCTCACAGCCAGGGAAGGGCAGTCCCTGGCCCCAGAGGAAGGTCTGAAGGCAGGGCTCCAGCCCACCCCCACATCTGCAGAGCAGATCTGGGTGCCCTCGAGGCCCACAGTCTCCACGGCCAGGCCACTGCCCCAGCCGAGGCACCTACAGCATACAGAGCACAAGCAGGGGAGCTGGTTTGCATAGTTCTGAACATTTAATAACTCAGTCTCTCTAGCGTTATATCCACATCCATTAAATTAAAAACAGGCTCAGGAGGCAGCTCCCGGCTGATTAAATTACAAGAAAAAATTACTGTGCACCAAAAAGTTGTTATAGAAAAATAGTCCTGTGGCCCCTGGCCAGTGGCTCCGTCCATGGCTGGTGCAGGTGGGAGCCTACACCATGGCCCCAGTGTGCGGCGGCGGACGGCAAAGGGGCTCGTGGCACTGGCCCCCAGCCCACAGGGAAGGGGCAGCAAGGGGAAGGGCTCCAGCGGGGAGCAGAACAGATTGTCACCAAGTGGGGGCAAGGCACGTTGGGGGGCTAGGGCTGCAGGAATGCTGGGCACTGCCCAGCACAGGCAGGATGCAGGCAGAGTTGGGGCAGCGCTGGCACTGGCGCTACCTGACAGTCCCAGCCAGCAGCACCTACAGCCCTGCCCAGGGGCAGAACACGAGGGGCCCGAGGCAGCCCCCCAAAGCAGGGACTGTGCGAGGGATCCCTGCCCAGGCTTGGGCTGTGCCATGGGCACAGGGTCAGGCGCTGCCCGGCCTGATGCTCCCCGGTGCCAGGGCTCCTACCCGCTGCAGGCAGCGGAGATGGGATGGGCAGGCAGTGGGCAGCAGCAGCTGAGGCCTGGCCATTATTGCTGTTGAAGGGCACGGGTGGAAGCGGACAGCCCAGGGGAGGTGGCAGGGAGCTGGGACACAACGAATTGAGCCTGGGACGCAGCTCCGCAAGGGCCGAGGGTGGGAGAGGCAGGGTGATGCTGTGGCACAGGCTGGGCTCAGCCCTGGGGGCAGAGCCACCCCTGCCCCAGCCACCCCACCTTGAGCCATGGCAACCCAGGGATTTCACACGCTGGAGAACTCACAAGACCCCAAGCAGCAGCCATGTACCCAGTGTGGGAGACACTGCTGCCCATGCAGGGCCAGGAAGTGTCAGGAGCCCTACTGCCACCACACACCCCGGCATGGGGCACAGGATGGACGCAGGGCCAGGAGAGATGGTGCAAGACTGGGACGGTGCTGTGCTGGGGATGGTACCTGCAGGACCGTGCCTGGCCACCCAGACTGGGGCTGAGGGACGGTGCCAGTGGGTGGGAGCCCCGGGCTGCTGCAGTGCAGGAAGGGGACAGGGCAAAGTCCAGGGCCCCTCAGCCTCACCTGGCCCAGCCCTGCGGTGCTGGGCAGGGAGGAGGGAGGGGCAGGAGGGCTCATCAAAGGGCACTTTGGTCTCTGATGAAGGCAGTCCTCTCACTGTGGGCCTCATAATCCTCACCGTCCGACTCAGAGGGACCCTCCTCCTGCCAGATGTCAGAGGGGAGCCCCTTATAGGAGATGATCCCGCTGTCCAGGGCATACACCTTCACACCCCGCAGGCTGAAGCCTGAGCGTGCTTGCAGCACCAAAAAGATGGTGACAAAGATGATGACGATGAGGATGCAGCTGAGGCTGGCGATGAGGACAGGCAAGTTGACCGGAGGGGGGGCCTCAGCTGGTCCCTCGCCATCTGCCAGGGCAGGGGATGCACGGCTGCTCTGTGTCTGGTGGGAGCAGGAGAGGTCCAGGCTGCTGAAGTGAGAGTGTGCAGGACAGGTGAGGCACTGGTTGGGGCCAGGTCCCGCACAGGTGGCACAGGAGGGGTGGCAGGGCAGGCAGAGGTGGGGTGCAATGGGCTCCACGCTGTTCTCCAGGTTGTAGTGCGTGCTCTGGACACCGGGTGCGAAGCCGGGAGGGCAGCGCTTCAGGCAGCTCTTCTGGTGCAGGTAGTACCCCTCCTCGCAGACTGTGGGACAGGCAGGGTCAGCATGGGCCGGGGGCTGCCTGTGCCAGCATTCCCTCCCTGCCGTCCCCATACTCACCCACACAGGTCTGGCTGGGGGTCAGGGTCTTGCAGCCACTGCTCTCCAGCTGGTTGGAGAGGCTGGGGGAGTCGGTGGCCGTCCCATACAGCACGAGTGTGAACTTGGTAAGCGTGCCTGCAACAACGCAGGGTGAGGACCACAGAGGTGCCCATGAGACCACCCATACCCATGACAGGCACAGCGAGGGGACTCACTCTGATCCCCCACCCCGGCTGCCAGGGCACAGCAGGGTTGTGCCCACCACTTGAGAGAGTGTCTCTTGTGGGGCCGTGCCCCTGCACAGGAGTCCCAAGGGGCAGGGGGTCAGGTGAGCTGGCACAGGTTCTCCCTCTGCCTGGACTCCCATTGCCCCAGAGGGGCTGCAGCACCATCCCACATGCCCAAGTCCAGCCTCTCCCCAGCAAGATCAACCAAAACATCCAAGATGTTACTGGCCCCTCAGCTCAGGAGCAGTGGGAGGAAGCTGGGCGACCACACAGCTTGCATCCCAGACTTGGAGGGAGGCAGTTGACAGGGAAATACACCCCTACCGTAGTTTTTGGCATCGCTGGTGTTCTCAATCTCCAGCACCCACTCCCCGGAGGGGTCCTCATCCCACGAGTGTGTCGTCATGAAGGCCCAGTCATTGAAGCCATCGGCCGAGAAGTCGTGGGGCCTGAGCAACAGAGGCAAGATGTGGGTGTCAACATATCCCAAACTCACCTGTGCCAGCCTGAGCCAGGGGCCAGTCTGGGGCACCCCAGAGCCCAGCACCCACCTGGCAGCCAGAAGGGTGGAGCGGGTGCCCATGGGGCTGACCAGGTAGATGGCCAGGTCCCCCCGCCGGTTGTAGGACAGCGTCAGCCTGGCCTGCGCATGCTCCAGCCGGCTGATGTAGTTGGCTTTCCCCAGGCAGGCATCCACTTTCCGCCGTACCTCGAGTCGCTTCCCGATGTCCCTGCCGAGGACAGGCATGTGTGAGGCCAGCCCCAGACCAGGGGGACAGTCTGCCACAGTCCCCCTTCCTTGCTGTGGGGCTCTGCAGCTGTCCTGGGGACTGGGCACCAGGGCAGCTAGAGCAGGAATCAAATCCACAGTGGGTCAGAGTAGCACCACCACTGTACCATTCCCAGACGGGTGCAGGCAGGAGAAGGGGTGCCCCAGCTCCTGGGTATGAGGAGGGGAACTGCACTGCCCAGCACTGCCTCCCCATGCGCCACTCCACGCAAGCCCTGAATAGCCCTGTATTGGTTCTGGTAGCCAACCCAGGACAAGGCCCTTTATTCACACACCACGGGCCAGCTACACCCTGCATGGCACAGCCACGGATGGGATGGGCAGAGCTGTCCCCATCCTGCTGCTGGTGTGTAGCCGCTCTCCCCACGATGCTGGCCCTGGTGCCAGCACAGGATGTGCCTGCTGTATCCACACAGGGCTGGCTCCCCACGTGGGTCAGGGCAGGGCCCAGCCCTAGCTCCCTTCATGCACAGGAACACGATCCCCCCACCCAGGAGCCCCTAGGGAGTGCCCTGACCACAGACAAGACTGCACATGCTGCACTGTAGCAGCAGCAGCCAAGCAGGAGTCAAAGGAGCTTCTGTCTGCCCCCTGAAAAGCCCCTCTGTCCAGGATGACTCGTGCTGGCTGCACCCCAACCGCAGCGCCCCAGTCTGCCCACATTCACTGGCCCAGCCCCACAGCGGGGAGGCTCATCAGTGACGTGAGAGCTGGATGGCTGGAGGTGCCTTTCTCAGCTCTCCCCAGGCTCTCAGCAGCGGTTCAGTCGCCAAGATTCTCCCCACTCCTTGTTCTGGGCCCAGAGGCTCTCAAGCTCCTGTGCAGAACAGACGCCGAGTGATCCTCTCCTGGGCTCACCAGCCCGTACCTGGGCTCTGCAAGGATGTCAATGACACACTTCCTCTGAGGTCCCACCGTGGTCCAGTTCTTGGCCAGGCTCACCATGGCCCCGGCATCCAGCAGGCCGTAGCCATACGAGTGACTGACTGTGGACAAAGAGGGGGTCAGCGCCACTCCTGGGGGTACCCAGTGGGAGATGTTTGCCTGGCCATGCTGTATGCTCACTGGGCCCCTCCTGCCTCCTTCATCCCACAGGGCTGCCAAGGCACTCTGTCTCAGCACCCCAAGGCTAGTGGTACATGTGGGACTGGGAGACCCTGGTTCCACCCCAGTACCTTTGCGCCCAACGCCATTGGTGACCCAGTCATTGGCATTCAGGTGAGCTGGCTTTGAGGTCTGCACCACCAGGTGCTGCATGTCCCGCCAGGTCAGGTTCTTGCTACAGGGAGACATGGAGCTCAGGTCAGTGCTAGCTCCTGCTGGCCCCAGGCAGGTCCACGTCCAGGTGCCACTGCTGCATGGGGCCGGCACAGCCCCACCGTCCAGCCCCCTCTGTCCATCCCTTACTTGGCCTCCAGGGCGAGGGCGATGATGCCAGCGGCCAGGGGCGCTGAGGCCGACGTCCCGGTGTGCAACTCGGTGCACTTCTGTCTGAGGTCAGTCGTCACCTGCGAGGAGGAGTGCCAGGGCAGGAAATGCTGCAGGCATGTCCCACCCCCTGAGCCCCCGGCCTGCGGACAGCAGCAGCCCCCACTCACAATCTGCTTCTCATTCTGGTTGCCGCTGCTGTAGGTGGTGGCAAGGGTGGAGGAGCAGGCCTCGCTGTACCAGGGCACATTGCCGTACTGGGTGGTGCTGCTGATGGACAGCGTGTAGATGCTGTTGGTGTAACCGTCACAGTTGCAGCTGTCATGCTCGCGGCCCCCATTCCCAGATGCCCAGACGAAGATGGAGCCCAGCCCGCCTCGGCCCTAGCAACAGAGGCAGGGTGAGGGCAAGCACCAACACTGCCACACACAGGAAACCCCAGGCTGGAGCTGGGGACAAGTGGGTGGTGCCAGCCTGAGTCGAACAGACACAGCAGATGCAGGTGGGACACGGGGGACAGCATGACACCCCAGTCACAGCCCACCAGCCTGGGCGCCCTCACCACCACTATGCCTATGGAGGGCGCCCAGCACCTCGGCAGACACTCCAGGGCTGTCCCAGGGGGTGACACACCAGGCAGCAGGAGGCCCAGACAATGTGAGGCTTCCAGGAGCCCGTGTCTTTTTCTGCTCAGAAGCCACCTGGCCTGACTCTGTCTGCATGGGATTGCAGTGCCTGGAAGAGCTGTGGGAGCTCACAACACAGTCCTGGCCATGTCTCAGCACCCAAATGTAGCAGCTGCCCTCGCAGAGGACGTGACAGAGTCAGCATGGCACCACCTGCATCTCTCTGCAGGGAATCCTGGGCAGAACATGACACAGCTCCCCAGGCAGACGACACTGCCAGCACAAAAGGACAGTGGGGGAGGATGGGTGGAGGAAGCGAGGGTGAACAGCTGGCACAAAACCAGAAAAGAACCAGCAGAGGGCTTGGGAGAGCAGGGAGAGAGCATCCCACAGAGGAGCCCTCACAGCAGTGAGATAACACCACATGGGAGGAGTCCTGACTCACAGACATCACACAGGAAGAACAAGAAAAACTAACAGAGCCTGATCCTAGAGATGGGCTGGAAGATGGCTCATCCTGGGAGGGCCAGGGTAACAACCAGGGCAGGCAGAGGGAAGGGAGACCTGGGGGGAGGGCAGAAGTAAGGCCAGTGGTCCCCCAGCAAACCCTCTTTGTCACCTGGCTGACCCCACGGAAGAAAGCCTCCTCTGCCAGCCGGGCCGGGCCATCCACAGTCTTGCCATCATCCTCAGGGCCCCAGCTGGCACTGTAGATGTGGATGTGGTTGGGGTTGAGACCCAGGGAATGGGCCTCCACAGCATCGGTCACCTCCCCATCCAGCATGCGCACACCTAGGGCCAGAGAGCAAATGTCACAGGTGCCGCTGGTGAGAACCCTCCAACCCCTGCTGCCACCTGTGCCACGGGCTGTCACAGGGCTGCTGCAGCCAGCAGTGCCAGGGTCCCCAGCTCAGCTGCTGCTCAGCCACTCAACACCCACAGGACCCGGCGCAGGGCAGGGCAGCGCAGCACCCACCTCCGATCCTGGCATTGTACGCCACGCCAACACCACAGATCCCGTTGTTTGCCACAGCAGCCACTTCCCCAGCACAGCGCGTGCCATGTCTGCAACCGAAGCAGGATGAAGCATGCTCATACAGGCTGAGAGCAGCACAGGGGTCGGTACCAGCTGCAGCCCCAGCAACCCCCACCTGGGCTGCCTCCTGTCCCCTCGAACCAGGTAGCCAATGAAGGCTCCTCCATCTGCCCTCCTGCTCCAGAGCCAGGGCACTGAACAGCCCACGCTGGCTCTGGGCAGAAAAAGGATGCTGCTCACATCAAAAAGGGAGGTGCAGGGTTCCCCATGGGGGAGAAGTATGCTGCCACCCTTACAGCTTCCAGCAGCCCATGTGGGGTGGCACTGCACTAAGTCCCTGCCACACTTAGGCTCAGTATCATCACCCCTCCCTCAGGCCTCACCTGTTGTCATTCATCTGCGTGTAGCGGGGCTGCGGGTCTGGGTCCTGGTCATTGACGTCAAAACTTGCCCCTGGGTCCTGGAAGACAAATTGGACACTCAGAGACTGTCTACCTTATCCACTGAGCTCCACTGCCCTTACTCCATGCCTGCACTCCATGGCCTGAGGCTGAGCTGAGCAGGGTGGGCAGGCTCCAGTTCCACCTCGGTGGGCACCAGCCTCGTACCTCACAGCTCTGGGGTTGCCCTGCATGGACAGAGCTGCCCAGACCAGCTCCCACGGGACTCCACCCCAAACCATCACCCCAACTCACATAGTTGGCCTCCAGGTCAGGGTGGTTCTTCTCAATGCCGTCATCCAGGATGGACACCACTATGCCCTTGCCCGTGTATCCCTGTTCCCAGGCCTGACGCACGTTCAGGTCCCGCTGGTTTGTGTTGTACTGCCAAGAGAAGCCTTGGCACTAGGAGATGCACCCAGCCATAGCCACTGCGATAGGTGTGTGCCCAAAACCCACCCAGTTCTCACCACTCTCTTCTGTGGGTTGTGACAAAGAACCCCAGGGACCTGGGCACAGGGTTGGGCACAACAAGCTGCAAAGGGCTGCTCTGAAAGCAAGACTGAGACCCAGCCTGTGCTTGAGTCCCACAGACAAGTCCCTTTGCAGAGATCAGGCTTGTGCCCAAGCTCCAGGAAGCAGGCAGAGGCATGGAGCCATTCCTGGGCCAGGCAAAAGGCTGTACCCCCTAGTCCAGCCCTGGGCTCCCCCCAGCCCTCCCAGCACTCTAGTCAGGAGCCACAGCTCTGTGAGCAGACCCTCCTCCCTGGAGTGTTCCCATAACACAGCACTGGGTTGCTGCCCCAGGCTTTCCTCCTTCTCCTCCTCCTCCCTCCTGCCAGCCTAGCAGCTGCTGCCTGCCAGCAGTTCCTAGGTTGCCACATCTGTGTCCCCAAACTCGCAGCTGCAGTCATGAGCACAGGTCCCTTCCTCGCCCGACACTCACCAGGTACCACTGCTGTGGGAACTTAGGGTCTGTGGGCTCCATGAAAACGTCTCGCTTGCTCCTGCGCTTTGCCACCTGCTGCTCCAGCCACTGCACCTGAGGGCAGAGAAGGTGTGGGGTCCCCCGCCGACTCCTCAAGCCATGAGTTCCTCATGACTCCAGCCTGCCTGGAGGGGCCCTCCCCGGGAAGCTCACAGTCAGCTCTGGCCTGGCAGAGCATTGGACCTGTCAGAGCTACTGCCACCCCCAGTCCGCCCCCCAGGCCCCCTGCCTGGCCGTGCCCTGCAAAGGCTGTGCTCCAGCGGAGCAGGACAGCCAGAGTGCTAAGCTCTGCTGAGACACAGGCTGCCAAGAGCTGCCACGCCACACCATACGCCTTCCAGGGCCTGCGCTGAAGCCAGAAGATGGGGAAAACAGCAGCCCCCACACACCACTGCTCTGGGATCTGTTTATTGCCCTGCACACCTTGTCCTGCATACAAGTACACAGAGCTCTCCCGGGAACAGAGGCTCTCCTGGGCCCTGGGATTGCAACAACCCACGGGCCAGTGACACTGGCTCCACCAATCCCCTGTCCTTGCCAGACATGTGGTGGGCTCCCACCTGCCTCTGCCAAGGAATGGTTAAGGCAGCTCAGCCCTTGTGCCCGGCACTGGCTCACGTGCCTTTGTGAGGTGCCCGGGAGCGAAGCCAGGCTCTCCTCGCCCGTACCTGCGGTTCCCTGGCCAAGCGGCTGTGCCAGGGCTGGTGGGGCGAGAGGGAACGCTTCGCCACGCCGCGGTGCCGAAAGTGGTAATAGTCACCAAAGATCTGCAACAGAGAAATGCTGCTCGTGGGACAGATGTGACAGCCTGGTCTCCTCGATTCTCTCCACTCCGTATCTGCAATCCTGAGCTCCAGGGCTGCCATGCATAGGCTGGGCCCCCATGCACAGGCTGGAATCCCCCCACTCCAGAGCAGCTGGTGAGGCTCATGTCCTGTACTCTGGGCAAGACCTTCTGTGAGAAGCTGTGGCAACCGGTGACAAGGCAGCTGGGAAGACCCTGGAGCAGCAGAAATGCAGCTGCTATGCACCTTACCCTCCTGCAGGTCCCCACGTGGCAGCAAGTCTCACATTGTCCAAAAAAATTGCTGCCCTAGCAGGAAGACCCAGGCAAGCAGTGGCAGAGAGGGATAGGCCTTTCAGAGTGAGCCTGTGAGAGACACCAGGCTCAGGAGACAAATCCAGTGCTTCTCTCCCAGCGCCACCCAGCTCCTCCTGGAAGAAGGTCCAGTGGCTCCAGGCCTCACACTCCAGGCAGTCCTAGCCACAGCAGGGTCTGCACCAGCCTCTCCACCTCTGGACGGGCTGCTGGCTTCTCCCCAGGTGCCCCACTGGAACACCGTCCCAGTGCCAGCCTCTACCTGGGGTACAGTCAGTTTCAGTGGGGCACAGCAGGGGGCATGCAGGCATCCAACCCCAGCAGGGTCCAACTCCCACTGCCAAGCAGCCGTGCTGTGCTCACCCCAGCTCCACTCCCATGTGGAGACAGCCCAGACTGGCACTCCAGCACAGCCCAGCTGGGGCAGGACAGGAATCCAGCACAGCTGGTGGGGCCAGGAGGCCATTCTACCAATCAGATGGTTATTTTTAAACCCCAAACCCTCTCCAGTGCTGTCGTTTCCGTATCCTCTCTCGCACATCCTAGGGCTGACAGACACAGTGGCCCCACCCTGGCCACCCAGGGCCTCCCAGACCAGCAGTATGCCCTAACCGGGGAGAAAAGGACAAGCACGCACCCAGCCCCTTTTAAGTCACAAAGCCCAGGCAGCAGCCAGAGGCAGGATCCAGCTGCCCGAGCTGTGCCAGGGCTGGAGGGGCTGGGCTGCAAGGGCTGCAGGAACATGAGGACATCTCACCTTCCTCCATCTCAGGTTGCCCCAGAACAGTCTGTTTGGGGCTAACAAACCTCCCTAGCTTATTAGAGCTCTGCAGATGTGCTGCCAATTTGGACAGACTGGGCCGAGCAAGGTGCACCCAGCTGTGCACCCTCAGGCCCAGGGCAGCCGCCAGCTCTCCCAGGTACGCACTTCACCCCAAACCCTGGAGCCGTTCCTGTAGCACACCGTGTTCCCCACGACAGCCCAGGATGCCTGTCAGTTCAAAGCCCTTGAGGAGGTGTCAAGGTACAAAGCCTCTGCACAGGGCTGGCGGCGGAATGCAAGCTGCAGGCTGATTGCCCTCCCTCAGCATCCCTCACCCCCTCCGGGGCTATGGACAGAGCCCGGATTGTTCCTGCACACAGATCACAGCCCTGACTGGTCATCCAACTGGATTAGGTCTGCACTGACACTGTGGTGGCAGCCAGGAGCTGGCCAGCCCACACACTTCCACCCTAATCTCACCGTCTCTGCCCTCAGCAAGGACAAAGCCACCCCCCAGCACCAGGCGTCCTTGGTGCCAGTTCAGTGCTGCTGCCTGACCCCTGGCCACAGCTCACAGGTACGCCGGCCAGACCCAGGGCTACAAGGCTGCCTGTATGCCTGACCATGGCCCCGGGAGTGGAGCAACATGCTGGACCTGCAACCCAGTGGTGTGGGAGACAGGACCACTCCGTCCCAGGATGGCACTGTCCTGCCAGCACAGCCCAGGGATGGCACCATCAGTGCCCTTCCCCAGTGACCTCAATCCCAGCAGTGGGGCGCAATGTCTGTGCTCCCTTCTCTGCACAATCCCAGAAGTGCAAACTCCCACACACCCACCTCACTGCCACATGCAGCCCTCACCTCTGACCCACAACCCCCCACTGTCCCCTGTGTCCTCTTCAAGCCCCCTGTGTCCTCCCTCAAGCCCTCCCCAAGGCCACTGGAGCCAGTCATGGGCCCTCTACCTGAGGTGCCACTGGCTCCCACTCCATAGGCAGCAGTGCAGCCGGGGCTATGCCAGGACAGCACAGCTTTGGGGACAGTGTCCACGCCCCAGGCTGAGGCCAGGATCCTCTCAGACAAAGACACTGGAGCCCTCTCACTGGGGCACTGGGCTGCACATCCCGTCCCAGTGGCACACATCCCCAGGAGCAGCAGTCCAGAAATCCGCGAGGGAAAGCCAGGCTCTTTCCAGCCACACTCTTCCCACTGGACCGCCACAACCCCTCTGCAAAGCCCTGGCCAACCAAACCTCGTCCCACAGTGCAGACAGTGGGACAGGCTCCAGAACGGGAGAAAACGTGCCCAGACCCGTGCCCAGAAGCTCCTGCCACAGCCTGGGCTGCTGCAGCATGTGGGGCTCTGCTTGCAAGGGCAGGCTCACTGCTGCGAGGGGATGAGGAGCCAGAAGAGGTGCCAGCCTCCAGGCCCAGAACCACAGTGTGGGGAGAAATCAAGGGCAGAGGTGGCACAGAGCCTCTGTGGCTCACAGGGATGGAACTCTTGACAGGCCTGGGCTCTCAACTGAAGTACGAAGCCCTGCACTGTGGAGATGAAGCCAGAGAACTAGTGCCCCTTGGCCCTGGCAGCCAGGCCTGGGACCAGGCACCACAGCATGATGGCAAGCACTGCCAGGAGCAGGCTGATAGTACCTCAGCCCCATACCCACTTCAAGGGGTCTCATCAGAGCTCCAGTCTGGTGGGACATGACACTCTCCCAGTCCCCTGTGCATGGCAGCTGCCTTGGCCTGACAAGTTCTTTCCCCTGAGATCTGCTCGGAGCCACTTCCACACTGACAGCAGCTGCCTAAAGCCATGCCATGGCCCACCCAGCACGGACACCCTCACTGGGGCCTAGCCACAACCCCCACAGTTCACTCCTATGGCACAAGTCCCAGAGGGCCCTGAGTACCCAGTGCCCATGCAGGGCTCCTTTTGTGTGGCAGAACAAGGTCCCGCCAGCTCCTGCAGCAGCCACCTTCCCACTGCTCCCAGCAGCTGCTCACAGCAAGGTCCTGACAACACAGCCACCAGTTGTGCAATTTCCTCTGGGATTTCACCCTGCACTTCCTTCCTGGAGAAACAGCTCACTCCCAGCAGAACCACACGCACTGCCTGGTCCCTGGCTGCCCGCAGAGAAAGCTGAGCGCTGGGGGGACCTGCTGACACACCTTTTGTCAAGGACACTTTGGGGGTAAGAATACACAGCTCTGGGGATAGCTCGGAGGTGCTGCTGCCATCCTGCTGAGCCAAGGCCATGCTGCACTGGGCAGCTTGCTGCGGGGAGCAACAGTGGAATCTGGAAGCCTTCTCATCCATCACCACACAGCACTTCCAGTCCAGTTCCTTCACGCTAGGATGGGCTTTTCCTCCTTCCCCATCCAGCAGGCAGTGTGCCGCACCACACTGTGCCATGCCATGTCACCAGAAGGTCCCAGTGACAGGGGGAGGCCCTGGCTCCATACAGGTAATTGCCACCATCGAGTCAAGGCAGCAGATGCTGGAAGGCCACATCAAACAGGCACAAACACAGAGGCCATGCTGCCAAAAAGAGCAGGCCCCAAGCCAGCTCTGGGACTAAGCTCAGCACTTGCCCAGACCATGGCAGAGAACACTAGTTCCATGAGAAGAGGGAAGCAGGAGACTTACCGGGCCTAGGTTGAGGAATCCATGCTTCCTGGCCAGCCTGTCAGCCTCCTGGGGTCCTGCAGGGACGAGCACAGCCCAGGTGTTGGTGTAAATATGCTGGGCCAGCACCTCCTGGTCCAGGAGAGTGAGGGCAACCACCAGAGTCCAGAGCAACAGCAGCGAGCAGGGCCTCAGATCCATCAGAGTATCGGGGTTCCTCGAGCTGGGGAGCAGGAGAGTCCCAGGAGCAGGAGGGTCCTGGGAGCAGCAGGTCCAGCAGCCTCCCAGCGTCAGCGCTCCGAGGCACACCGGCCTCTCTGCCCTACTGGTCCCAGTTCAGCCCAAGCCCACATGGGGCCAAGCCCACAGAAGCACAGGAACAGACCGTCCAGGACAGAAGCACGATCTGTAGAGACAGGACAGTGGTCATGCCCAGGGCACCTTTCCTCAGACCTCGGGAGGGCAGGCTGCACCATGTTGAGACGTGGGTCAGCTATTGGGCAAGGGGGCCCTGGCACACAGCACCTGCTGCCCCCCATGGCACACGGACAGCCAAGGAGCTTGGCAGTGTGCCCACACGTCTGCTCCTGCATGGAGATGCTGTTTACCTTGCCTATTACCCAATGTTTGCTTTTAAACACAGGGAATTAACCAGGAGGAGACGAGGGCACCAAAGGAGGGGACACTGTTCCTCCTGCTGCCACTACCCCTGCTCCAGCTGGGATGGGACCATCTGGGTACAGAGGTGGGAACAACTGGGATGGGAGGCTGCCTCTCCAGTCCCAAGGGGAGACCAAAGGAGTCCCCAGGTGCTGTGTGAGGAATCCCAGCAAAACGAGAGATTGGAAGGAAAGTCAAAGCAAGCTCCTGATCTCTAGCAAAGCCCCAGGCTCCCATCTCCACAGCCACTGACCAGGCAGCGCCCAGCAGCCATGGCAAGCATTGCGCTGCCTGTCACCAGCAGCAGCTCAGCTCTGCCCTTCCTCTGGAGCACAACATGGTGACACCGGTGTGACTCATCCCTGCAACCCGGTGGAAACCAGGACCAGGAAAAAGGGCACACCGTCACCTCCAGCGTGAACCCAGGGATGCCCAGGAACAGCTCACACTTTGTGGGAGGGCAAACACAAGAAGCTTGTAGGGGAAGAGCAGGGAGTGACCCACCCAGTGTAAAGGAGCCCACGACATGATGGTGCCAGGGTGAGCTCCACACCCGGAGCTCCAGAGGGACCCTGGAATATCTGGTGATGCTTCAGAGACAGCCGGAAAGTTGAGAGCCGGCAGTGCCCAGAGGAGCCACATCCTCCTCCGTCCAGAAGCGGCCACAGCGAGCTGGCAGCCTGCGGCGCTGCCAGGGTGGAGAGCTCCGAGCAGCCGCCGGAGACCCCGCCGTAGGCTACGGCACAGACAGTGCAGCGACTCTGGCACAACGGGGTTTTCCCATCAGCGAGCACACCTCGGCCAGCCCCGCCGAAGCACCCAGAGCCGGGAGCACCCGCCGGAGGCTGTACGGGAGCCCGGGGTGCAGGATTGCCAAGGCCCACAGCACAGCACGGCACAACGGAACGCTATCTGCCCTGGTCTACCAGTGTACGTGCCAATATCTGGCCCCCAGGTCGGGCAATTTTCCCACCTCGTTGGTCCCGGCGCCAGCAGCCGTCCCGGTCCGGCGGTGACCGCTGCACGTGGGGACAGCCTGACCACCGGGGGAGAGCCCGGATCCCGCGGCGCCTCCCCGCCGCCGGCGAACCACCGCGTGCTGGGACAGCCCGGCCGCCGCACCCAGCCCGGAACCGCGCTCCCGGCTCCGCACCGCGGCCCGGCCCGTGCTCGCTGCCCAAGGACCCGGCACCGCACAGCGGCAACCCAGTGGCCCCGGGCTGAGCGGCGGGCCCGGGCCTGCGCGCGCGGGACGGCTCCAGCGGCGGAGTTCCGAGCGGCGGGGGCCGGGTT
>VWZV01013184.1:58729-75847 GCA_013397155.1 Irena cyanogastra
GCTCCCTCGGCACGGCACGGCCCGGCCCGGCCGCCGCTCTGCCGGGCGCCGCCGGATGCCGTCACCGCCGCCCGCCCCTCTCATCCCGTGCTGCATCGCCGGGTCCGGCACGGACCCCCGGCAACCCCTCCGCGCCGCCCGCCCGGGGCACCGCCAGTATCGGCGCCGTTCCCTGTCGCCAATACCGGGCACGACCCGGGGCTCTGCAAGGCCTCTCCTGCAGCCGAGCATGGGGCTGTCCTTGACACTCGGGGGGTACGCTATGCCAGCCCAGGCAGGAAACCCGGATCTGCGCTGTGAGAGCCGTGAACCCCCGCCAAGGGCCCTCGGCAGTGACCGGGGCTGTAAGGGTGCCTGCAGTGAAGGACACGCAGAAGATGCCCCGTCTCCCAGCCGGTGCAGCGAGTGGTGCGTTATGCTGCGACACGGGGCTGGCAGGACACGAGCCCCACCAGATTAGCCTGTTCCAGCCCTGGCAGACCCCGGAGTAGGGAGTTCGCCAGCCAGGCTGCGGGAGTCGCACTTCCCATGAGGTCCATATCGTGGGGCTGCAACCCCAGGTCGGTGTGCAGCAGCCTGACAGACAAACTGTAAGGAATAACAACTGGTAAGGAATAACACAAGGAAAATCTATCAGCTCCGTTTCAATAGAGAGACTTCCACCAAAGAGAAAAGGTGAGAAGTGAACCACAGCTTCAGTCATTAGTAAAGAACAACCCACTGTGGGCATGGGACCGTGTCATTAGCAACACAAATGCAGCAGAACCCCAAAGTGACCTGAACCCAAACTGACCTGAATCCTTCACACCTGTGATGAGTGTGGCAGCCCGGGGCAGGTGCAGGTCCTAGTGCTCTTTACAGGAAAAAGGAAATCACTCAGATACCATGATTGAGATCGTGAAGCATTAGCAATCACACAGGAAACAGTCACCTTGGTAACCAAGATGCTGAGAACAGCCCAGAAAATCTAGCACAGGGCAGGTTGCTGTGCTAAACTGGGTTAGTTCTGCAGGGCAGCACCCTGGCCACAGGTATTCAGGCTGGGCCAACCCTGGCATCCAGCCCCAAGTGCTGCACCAGAGACCACCAGCCACAGGGGCTGTGGTGCCCAAGGCCCAGCTTCAGGTCCATGGTCCCGCCAGGGGGAGAAGGCACCCACCAGACAGGCAGCACTCACCCCAGTGTCACTGCAGCATGCTCAGGAGTTGTCGCTGTAGCTGGCAAGCCCAGGCCTGCCCTTGGGGGCACAGGGAGCCAGCTGTGCCCCATGGGGTTATATGGAGGATGCATAGACAGGGGCAGGTCCAGAGCTGGAGTCCGGACCAGTGGTGGGAGGGAGGATGGGAGGCGGGCTGCCTGCCCCACCCATGAACCTCTTCTCTGGATGCCTCCTTTGGGCGCTGGCAGCCGTGCCTAGGCAGGTGAGGAGCTGCTGCACGCGGCCCTGTGCGGTGCAGAGAGGAGCTGACAAAGGGCCCTTGTCACCACGGGCTTATCGCGGTGCTGCGGGGCAGGCAGGCAGGAAGCACCGCGCTCTTACGCAAATCACTGGCCTGGGACCTGCGCTGACCCCGCAGCCCCGCCAAAGAAAACGCCTGCGTCGGGAAGTACCTGGCTGCAGGTGGCACAATGGCACGGATGGTGAGGAGACCTGCTGTCCCACCAGCCCCCTGGGGTCCAGCTGCAGAAGGAGCAGAGAATGGGGCCACCAGCATGGATCTGAGCAGCTGCTGTGCCCCACTCCCCTCACAGGGCTGCCGGGCACCCCTCTCTGCCCCCACGATGCAGCGAGGAGGTGAAACAGCTACTGCTGCATATCTGCCAGGATCATGAATCCTGCTCTCAGACTTGGAGACCATGGCTCACAGGCAGCAGCGCAGCCCAGGAGACAGGAGGAGCAGCTGCTCCATGCGGCAGTGCCCAGCAAACTGGCAGCACTACTGCCAGCCAGTTGTACTGTCCCGTCCTGCAAGGTCTGCCCTGCCAGGATCCCCTGGGTTCTCACTACAGCCACAGGGGCCAAACTGCTCACTGGGGGTGGGAGAGAGTGCCCCACACTCCCCTTCACTGAGCACACTGTGGTGTGGCTTGGCTGCACACACAATCAATAGAAACCCACTTTTGTGGAAAAATCAGGTTAATTTTTAGCTTTCAGGTTGCAGAACACAACTGCCCATCTGCCCAAGCTCCCTGGGAGACAGAGCAGCACGGGGCTGCACCCCTGCCTGCAGGCACCCTAGCTTGGGAGACCTGCAGGATTTCAGATGAAAGCAGCTAGTGAGTGGGCAACAGCAGGAGAAGGGCAGAGAGCCCACACAGAGAAACCAGCAGAGAAAACCAAGTAACAGGCAGCAACAACAGGCAGGAACATCTGGACACACCAAATAAATACCAGAAGGTTTACCCAGCACAGAGCAGCCTGCTCTGCTCCCCATGCCAGCAGAGACGAGCCCATAGCTCCTCTGCTGTGCTGTCCAGCCCTCTCCCTGCACGCATCCTCACACTCTCCCAAAGCTAAGGCTGCAGTCATTTTCCCTGGAGTCTCTGCAGTCCATCCCCTCCCCTTCACACTGGATTAGGCCCTTTGGTGCCCAGGGAGCTGGGACTGCTGTGGCCCAGGCAGGATCTGTGCTCCACAGGGTCCTGCTGGCTCCAGCAGCTGTATTCCTCTCTGGCTCCCAGACACAACACCTCACTATAGCCACATGCAGGGACTCAGGCCCAGCCCAAACACCCTGACCTTGTCCTGCAGTACAACTGCAGACACAAACAGCAGCTGCTCAAGGTGGGTTCTGTAACTATCTGCCTTAGGCTTTGTCAGCAGCAGTCCTAATGCTGCCAAGGTATCAATCCACAGCCTAGTCTGGCTCTGCCCCTGCTCTGGGCTGCGGGACGTGCCCTTCCACCACCTGTCCTGTGACAGCACCCTGTCATCACCTGCTGTACAGGTGCAGGGATATCCTTGCCCAGCCTAAGTCCATAAGGTGCCTGTGGGACTTGGGGCATTCCACACAAGTGACACGCACAGGAACACACCGGCAGGGAACACCAGGCTGGGAGCCCACCTGCAGCCCAGCAGTAGGAATGCCATGGGCTTCAGTGGGCTGGGGAGGGGGACACAAGCACGGACACAGAAACCCAGCCCAAAGACCTGCAGGTGTGGCTAGCACAGCACTGAGGGGCAGACTGGTCCATGCTCCAGGCTCACTCATGGAACAGGTGCCAGCCTTCCATGGCCTCACACCACCCCAGGAACGAGGGGCTCAGCCCCACGAAGTGCCTCCCACCCCGCTGCAGCCCAGCTGCCAACTGCCAAGCACTGCAGGGCCAAGATGCCAGTAGCCACTGCGCTGGGGAAAGGGAACACAGGGCAAAGAGACTTCACAGCAAAGGGCATCTTCCTGCCATGGCCTCCAGCATCTGCAGCCATAGAACTGAGACAGGCTTGAAGGCATTTCCCTATTTGCCCAGGTCTTTAGTTTGGCTTCACCTGACTGGGACAATATCTGCTTTGTGTGCAATCCCCAAGCTTCCTCTTAACTACTGTTAGCCAATTGTTCCTCCAAGCTCTGTTAAAGCTTATTCCTTGCCATGTGGCACAGGACTCACCAGGTGGGAACACACTGTGACAACCCTCAACATTAACAACATAAACACAGAGTGGGTGCTCTGGTTGTCACCTGGGTGCAAAGGCCAGAGCACACCAACAAGCACACAGATCCACTCCTGCTCATTCCTGGCAGAGGCTGTAGGTGCTGTAGGATTATAAAAGCACTGATGCCTCAGTTGCTCAGGCAAACCACCAGCTTCCGGGCATCATTTCTGCCTGCAGCAGAAATGAGTCTGTATGGAGGGCACTGCAGGGACACCCTTCTCCAGAACTAGAGCAGGGACTGAGTCAGGACGCCAGGTGCAGCCAGCCAGTGCTGCAAAGGGCTGGGCTCACCTGTCCCCATGCCTGGGGCAGCCACTCCCACCTGCAGCCCAGCCAGATCGTGGTCATCCAACTGGATCTGCCCAGCCCTGGCATCTCTGTAGGCCAAGGAGAGTCCCTCAGGAGAGAGCCAGCCTCCATGGTGGCCTTGGGACCGCTGCAGCCACTTCTGCAGATTAGGGTGCTATTGCTGCCAAAAATTGGGTTTGCTCTCCCCTAGACTGGCTGCAGGAGATGCTGCCAGAGGGACATCTCCCAGCCCAGACCAAGGACACCAAAAGAAAAACACTTCCCTGCACTCCCTTAGGGATTGTGCTCCAGTGCTGAACCACCAACTGGAAAAGTACATGTGCATTGGGCTTTCCTGGCTGCCAGAGATGGCCTCACCCCACATGGCCTCTGCCACACAAGCACGAGAGCACCGGCTCCACTACTGCCAGTGAACTGTTAAAGCATGGCTCTGACTCCTGCTTCCTAAATTTCCCTGCCAGAAAGCAGATTTCATAGAAGATAAAACCTCTTCCTTTCTTCGTAGAAGCCAGCAGAAGGTAGCAGGCAGAAAGTGGCAGACGTGGCTGTAGTGGTTTGTGACGCAGTTTTACCAACTTAAGAGAAACTATTATCTTCTGCGGCAGGAGGCGCGCACAGCGACAGCCCGCGCTAGCCACTCGCTCGACACTGTGAAACCTCGCACCCCTCGGAAGATGAGACCCGCTGACACAGGCAGCACCCGGCTGCTTACGGAAAACCCCCAAGAAGCAGCCGTGGCCCTGGCCTTTCCCCACAGACACTTTAGCACACCCACGCCGGCGGGACTCCCAGGAGCTCCCCAGCCTTGCCGCGCAGCACGGCCGAGCTCCTGCCCCGCCGGCAGCAGCCGCGCCTCCCGGCGCTGGCCAGGCCGACGGCTCCAGGGGCACGCGGCGGCGCAGGAGCTGTTCACCCTTGCTGCCCGGCAGGCGGGGAGCCGGGCAGCAGCGCTGCGGCTGGCCGGCAGCGGGCACAGCAGGGAGACTGGGGCCACGGCTGGCTCCGGCTGTCGGGAGCAAAGGCGGATGGGCGGCTCTGCCCCGCTGCAGGCAGGAACTGCTGCTTCAGCAGCCCCCGCGGCCGCCAGCCCCCTCTCTGCCGCAGCAGCCGCGCGGGCAGCGGGCACAGCACACACCCACTAGCCCCACTGTGCACCAAAGCGAGCAGCGGGTTCCTCAGGCTGTGCGGGGGCAATTCGGGTCAGCAATTTGCTAGTCGGAGGACGTTTCCCCCAGCTCAGCGAGTTACGGGTGACCCTGAGCCCTCGGTGCTCCAGCAGCGGCCGGCTCGGATCCAGGCCCACACGGAACACTCCGTGCCACAGAGGGTGGGCGGCAGCAGGGACGGCCGGGCCTGCAGAGTCCCACCGCCGTTCAGACACCCCGGGCGAGCAGCAGAGCCCTATCGCGGCGCTGCCCGGTGCCCCCGCCGGCCGATGGCCGCTCGGCCGGCGCCTCGCCCTGACGCCGCTTGGGGGGAAACCCGCAGCCGAACGCGGCTGGCGAAACGACCGGGGACTCGCCGTGCCAGCCAGCCGCAGGGCTCGGCGCACCCCGCGCCCGGCCATGGCAGCAGGGCCCGAGCCCGGCCCCTCGGCAGCGGCCCCGGGCCGAACGTCACTTCCGGCCCCCGGCACGGTCCCCGTCGTGGCGGAAGCGGCAGAGGTTCCGGTTCCGGGTGAGCACTTGAGGCGCCGTTGTAAGCGGCTTTGCTCGGCTCCGCTCGGTCCGGCCCGGCTCGGCCCGGCCTCCACCCGCCGCCACCATGTCGGTCCCCAGTGCCCTGATGAAGCAGCCGCCGATCCAGTCCACGGCGGGCGCCGTGCCCGTCCGCAACGAGAAGGGTGAGCTGGGGGGCCGGGGCTCATCGGGGTGGCCGGATGGGCGCAGGGCCGCGGCTAGGGCCGGGACGATGGGGGCGCGGGGCCGAGTCCCCCGGTGACGGCCCGGCGCCCGCAGGCGAGCTGTCCATGGAGAAGGTGAAGGTGAAGCGGTATGTGTCGGGCAAGCGGCCCGACTACGCGCCCATGGAGTCCTCGGAGGAGGAGGACGAGGAGTTCCAATTCATCAAGAAGGCGAAGGAGCAAGAGGTCGAGCCCGAGGAACAGGAGGAGGAACTGGCCAACGACCCCCGGCTCCGGCGCCTCCAGAACCGCATCGCCGAGGACGTGGAGGAGCGGTGAGTGCTGGGTCAGGCAAGAGCTGAGCCCCTTTTGCCTGCCTGGGGCTGGGGGGCTGGGACTGCTCTGGTGTGTTGCAGGGAGAAACTGCACAGGGCAGGAGCTGGGAGCATTGTCCAGGCAGTGCAGGAGCATCTGTGACTTCTCATAGCCACACTGCACTGTGCCTCAGGCTTCTTTCCAACCAGAAGCCAGCCAGGCTCAGCCTATGTCCAGGTGTGTTTGGGTGGATGGTACCAAAAACAGGCACCAAAATAGAAATTAGTGCAGCATGCTGAGGCTCAGGGTAGTGAGGAAGGATGGTGTCTCTTGAAATGCTCTCTGCTCTGGGCAGGGAGCACTGAGTGCTGTTCGCCTCCCATGGAGCTGCTGTTGTTTTTTTTTTCACTAGCAAGGAGTCCTCTCTCATTGGGAACTGTATTCTTCTTTGAAGCATGGACGGGAAGAGCTGGCAGTGCCCAGCCACTGCATCCTCTTGGGAGAGAACGTATCAGTTCTGGCCATGTTTGGCAGTCCCCGTGCTTACCACGGCCTTGCTGGAAGCGATTTGTGAACAGTCACTGTCCTGCAGCCCCCTTCTGTCCCAAGTGCCATGCCTTAACTGGGGTCTCTCGCAGGCTGGCAAGACACCGCAAAATCGTGGAACCCGAGGTGGTTGGAGAAAGCGATTCAGAAGTGGAGGGGGGAGAAGCTTGGCGCCTGGAACGGGAGGACACCAGTGAAGAAGAAGAGGAAGAAATCGATGATGAGGTGTGTTTGTAGAGCTAGATAATGGGCCTAGGAAAGCTGGAAGGGCACAGGCTGGAGCTGCCCTTTGCATGGATATGTGGGCTGTCAAATGTATCTGGACAAGTGTCACACCTAGCCGTGACTTAACTGATGGGTTACCATCCTGTGGCATGGAACAGGACACTGGGGGAGGCCACACCATGTCCAGAGAAGCAGGTACGTCTTCTCAAAGCCAACACTCCAGGCATGACGTGTTTCACAGGAGAGAGAGAAGTGGTAGCAGGGCTGGCCTCTGACTGCTCTGTGCTTGTCCCCATTAGGAGATCGAGCGTCGGCGTGGGATGATGCGTCAGCGAGCACAGGAGAGGAAGACTGAGGAGATGGAAGTGATGGAATTGGAAGATGAGGGTCGGTCTGGAGAAGAGTCTGAGTCAGAGTCTGAGTACGAGGAGTACACAGACAGCGAAGATGAAATGGAGCCACGTCTCAAACCGGTCTTTATCCGCAAGTAGGTGATGGAAGTGCGTGGGCTGGCCCTGGATCGTAATCGGCAGAAGCTGGGGCCTAATGGGACCTTGCTGCCGTGGTCTCTTCTCACTGTGAGGAAGCCATTCACCTCCTTGGGGTGGGACGGGATGGTCACAGCCTGGCAGGGCACAGCTAGGGAGCAAGAAGCTGCACCCACAGCCCCATATCAGTTGCGTTAGGTTGCTGTGGGATCAGGCTGTGGAGTCTGACCAGAGCTCTTAGGCAAGGGACATAAGGCAAAAGGATGTGGTAGTCCCCAGAAAGGGGAGAGCCCTGGGACTTGACTTGTCCTTGGACTGGGCAAAGGCTGAGAGCAGCTGCAGTGTGGGAGCCAGCAAGAGGCTGAGCAGCTGCACTGGCTCATGGGAGGGCTGAAGGCTGTCATGGCCCTGCTTTCAGGAAGGACCGGATCACAGTTCAGGAGAGAGAAGCAGAAGCCCTGAAGCAGAAGGAGCTGGAGCAGGAGGCGAAGAGGATGGCAGAGGAGAGGCGCAAGTACACGCTTAAGGTGCGGAGGGGTGGGCTGGAGGCTGGAGGGGGCAGTCACTGCAGCAAGCTTAGCTTGGACCTTACTGCAGATTGTAGAGGAGGAAGCAAAGAAGGAGCTGGAGGAGAACAAGCGCTCACTGGCAGCACTGGATGCACTCGATACAGATGATGAGAACGATGAGGAGGAGTATGAGGCCTGGAAAGTCCGTGAGCTGAAGCGTATCAAGCGAGACCGCGAAGAACGAGAAGCGTAAGTATTGTCTGGTACACCGGAGGCTGAGAGCCCACAGGCAGTTGAAGGACCTTTTCCTCAGGCTGCCCTTCGGCAGCAGGGTCCCCGCTGGACTGAATGCCCAGAGCCCCTCCTGCCCGCCCTTGGGGTGCCTTTGCTCCCCAGCAGTAAATGTGTAAACTCTCAGGTGGTAGCTGGTGACAGCCTCTCTCGCAGGAGATGCTGTGGGGACACAGGGTCTCAGGGGCTTCTCTCCCACCCAGCATGGAGAAGGAGAAGGCAGAGATCGAGCGTATGCGGAACCTGACAGAGGAGGAGCGCCGGGCTGAGCTCCGGGCCAATGGCAAAGTCATCACCAACAAGGCAGTAAAGGGCAAATACAAATTCCTGCAGAAATACTACCACCGCGGCGCCTTCTTCATGGTGAGTGTGCTGAGGGCCAGGCATGGCTGCACTGGCTGCAGGTGTGAGACTGCAGGGCCACCTTTTCCCTGTGGTGGCTTCCCCTCTCCCACGGTGCCCTGGGGCTGGGGGTGCTCTGGGACAAGAGCCAACCTTCAGAGGCAGCATGGGGCTGAAGCTGACCCAGAGTGACCTCACCAGAGTATGTCAGGTTTGGGGTTCCCAGTTGAAATGGAGCTGAAGCTGCAGAGCTGTCCCTGTGCTGCTGTTTGGGCTGACAGACCCAGCCAGAACCAAGTCAGCTCTGCATGGGCCACTGGGGAACAACGTTCACATCCCCCACTCCAGCAGGAGTTAATAGGGCTGCAAGTACTGTGGCAGGCCTGGCAGAGCAGCAATATGACCTTCAGGCAGCTTCTCCCACTGCTGCCAAGACTGCTGGAACCTTTTAGGCTGAGCAGCTGTGTCCTCCTGCAGGATGAGGATGAGGAGGTGTACAAGAGGGACTTCAGTGCTCCGACCCTCGAGGACCACTTCAACAAGACCATCCTGCCCAAAGTCATGCAGGTGAGTGTCATGCTGGCAGAGGGTGCCCCTGGGCAGGAGGGAGCAGCAGGTCCTGCATCTTCCCTGAACAGCTGCTCACAAGTTCTTCTGCTCTCCAGGTCAAGAACTTTGGGCGGTCGGGGCGGACGAAGTACACACACTTGGTGGACCAGGACACCACCTCCTTTGACTCTGCCTGGGGCCAAGAGAGTGCACAGAACACCAAATTCTTTAAGCAGAAGGCAGCAGGGGTGCGGGACGTCTTTGAGAGACCCTCGGCCAAGAAACGAAAAACGACCTAAGGACACGGGCTGGGGGGTTTGCTGTGGCCGATGCTGGCAGGAGGGCACTGCTCTGTCAGCTGCCAGAGCCTGGCCAGGGCCAGAAGGGACATGTTCCAGGACTCCTGTGGTGGCAAGCCCTTTGCCTGCCTGTACCATGCCTACCCTGATGAGGTGTCCCACTCCCTGTGCTGAGCAGACCCAATGGGTTCCTTGCCCACGCAATGTGGGGGATGATGGCCTGTGGTGCTGGCCAGGCTGGTGGCCACACTATGTCCCAGCAATGGCCACTGCTGGAGCCTTGGCAGTGCCTGGCACGTTGCAGCACCATCCCTGGCTCCAGCACATCCACTTCTGGAAGAATTACAGGACTTTTGCACCCATGTACCCCTTGCTTGTACTGTCCCTGGTGTCAGTCTGGGCCCTGTTTTGGGGTGGTCAGTGGTGACCCTCTCTCCTCACCATGGTCCTGCAGGGCTTGGCTTTTTCTACCTGTGTGGGGTGGGAGGGTTTGATAAAAGATTTTTCTTATGCACTCTGGCCCCATTCTTCTTAGACATGGGCATCCTGTTCTGCGCCTTCCTTGTGAGCCATGGTGGGCTGGGGCAGCACAGGGGGCACCAGCCTGGGCAGGGCCGGCCGTGATCAGCTGTCACCACTGCCTCAGGCCTGTGCTGGGCCTGTCCAGCCTGTGCTGCCCCGGGGGCAGAAATTCATAGGGGAGAGCAGCATGTCTCACTGCTCAGGCAGGTCACTTTGTCCCGCTCTAGTCACAGGGGTGCCCAGCTGGCACTGCCAACACGATGCCACATGGCTGGGCCCCACTTGTGGGTACCACGCACTCGGGGCCAGGAGCACGTGCTCAGCACTGTGTAGACCACAAAGACAGCCCAAGTCCCACCAGTGCCTTTATTGGTATGGCAAGAGGTCCATGCCTGGCAGCCCGTGGCCTCCCAGCTCAGTTGGTGAGGGTGATAAGAGCCTCCACCACGTTGCCCATGTGTTCGCGCAGGCTGCGCTCCGCTGCGGCCCGTGATATTTCCATCTCCGTCATCTGCAGAAAAACAGCCATGGCCCTACAGCATCCACAGGGCCCCGCGGGCTGGGCAGGGGCAGTGGGGGACACCCACCCATGGGGACACCGGACCGACCTCAGGGCAGGCATGCACCGCCCTCCTCTGTGGGTGCAGCTTCACACCCAAGATTCAGGACATGTCACAGCCTGCCTGGGGTCCCGCCCCTACTCACAATCAGCTCTAGATCCTCCTTCTTGATGGTCACTTTCGCCAGTTCTTTCTCCCTACAACAAGAGACAGACAAATCTCCGGTGACCAACAGCCCGCGCTGCCACTGCCCCGGTGCTCCCTCGGCCGTGAGGCGGGCAGGAGCGACCCCTGGCAGCAGCGTGGGGCTGGGAGGCGCCGGGGAAGGGCCGGGGGGTCAGACAGGGAAGCAGATGCCTGGGTCGAGTCCCGAGTGGTGACAAGTTGCAAGACAGGCACTGCCCCGGAGCGCGGACGGTTACCTCTCCTGCTTGGCTTTCTGTTCCCGGGATCTCCGGTCTCCGATCACCGACATAGCCTGCCAGAACGAGCGCGGTCACCCCGCTGCGCGGCACCGGCCGGGTCAGCGCCACGCCGGCGGCACGGGCACCAGCACGGGCGTGCAGGCGCGGTGGTCAGCGCCCAGCTCGGCCCCACTGCAGGCAGCGCCCGGCCTCCCACCCCGGCCCCGGCCCGCCGCCGCACCGTCTCCAGGTTGGAGCTCTGGATCTCCTTCTCCTCCGCGTAGTCCGTGACGCGCTCCAGGTCCGCCGCGCCGCTATCGTGCTTCCGCGGCTTCTCGGCCGCGCGACCGCCCGCCCCATCGCTGCCGCCGCCGGAGCCGTTCGGCTCCGTCTCCAGCTCCAGCTCCACATCCCCCTCCGCCGCCATGCCGCCGCCGGGGTCCGCTTCCGGTCACGTGCGCCGCCGGCGGAGGCAGCGAGCGGTGCGCGCCGCCGGAACCGAGCGCGGGCCGAACGGGCACGGTCGGCGCTCNCCACATCCCCCAGCCGTTCCACACAGCTGTATGGTACTGCTCTGGGATCAGGGAGACATCATGTGCAGACCCCATGTGCCCCTCATGCAAGCTCGTGTCCAGGCCACCTGCCAGGGCCTCACCCTGCCCAGGAACAGACCGGGGTCCGGGCAGGTGTTGCAGCATACACCACAGCAAAGGTCACAGTTGAGACAGCCATGATACACAGAATAGCATCATACAATTTCAAAAAGCTCTAAGCATTCACATAAACAGAGGAACACCATACCACAGCAGAAGGCTTCAGGGGTCTGCCCGTACAGAGTAACATCATTCCACTTCAGAAGGCTGCAAGCATCTGCCCTTCTTGCTCTTTAGCCCAACCACTTATATCCCTCATGGTTCATACATTGCACCTGTGTGCCCTTTGTTCCCTTTGGTGGCTAGTCAGCACACCTCAGCACTCTGTGTCTCATTGCTGTCAATGCTGCTCACCTGCTTCTCACAGGTGTAACCCACTGGGGATGAGGCTGGGCTGCAGCCCCACTCCCCACCACCACAAACCAGGTACCTACAGGCAGGGATGCCCATGGCCAGGAGTCACTGGACAGTGCCCATGGAGCGCCCAGGGGTGGCTGCCTGGAGGGAGCAGCGAGCAGATGGCAGGGCGGGCCGAGCTGACAATCCCCTAATCCCATCAACGGCGGGGGCTGAGCAGAGCCGAGCTGGGCCATGGCGGGCACAGCGGCACGCGGGCACCTCCTGTACCCGCTGCTTTTCCAGGTGGGACTTGGGGTCTGGCGGGGCTGGGAGCACGGCTGGGAGCGAGGCTGGGCGGGCAGGGTGTGCTGTGCAGGCTGGGGAGCAGTGCTGGCCTCTTGGGATCCCCACTGACCATGCCCCTCCCCAGCTCTGCTGCGGCTGTCACGGGCTCCGCGTGTCCACGAGCACGCGTATCCTCTACACGCTCCTGCACGTCCTGGCCTCTGCCGTGTGCTGCCTCATGCTGTCCCGCACTGTGGCCCAGGCTATCACGGAGAAGGTGATGGAGGGAACTGGAGCACCCAGGGTACTGGGAGTGTTGGGGTCCCAAGGGTGCTGGGGGTCTCAAGGGTACCAGGAGTTCTGGGAGTACTGGGGTGCCAGGCACCTCAGGGCACCTAGGGGAGCACTGGGTATGCCAGAATTGCCAGGGGTGTCAGGAGTACTGGGATTCTGAGGATACTGGGATGCTGGGATAGTGACAGAGCTGCTGGGGGTGCCAAGGCGGAAGGGGTGCCAGGGGTACCAGAGATGCAGGATTTGCCTGGCATGCTGGGGGTCCCAGGGTACTGAGAAAGGTATTTGGAATGGTGGGAATATTGAAAGTTTGGATGTGCTGGATGCTGTGGGCACTGAGGGGTGCTGGGTGGACATACCAGCAGCCCTGTCCCATCAACCACCGTGCCTGCCTGCCAGGTGCCCTTCTCAGTGGTGCTGTGCCAACACCTGCCCGGGGGCACAGACTGCGAGCAGCTGGTGGGCTCCTCGGCCGTGTACCGAGTCTGTTTTGGCACTGCCTGCTTCCACCTGGCACAGGCTGCCCTGCTGCTCAACGTGCGCTCCAGCTCCGACTGCCGTGCGCAGCTGCACAACGGGTAAGGATGGGCCATGGGGCTGGGTCAGGGTGTCCTGGAATGGGGCTGCCCTGGGGTGGGGCTGTCAGGGGCTCTGTCCTACTGACCTTAACTGCCCTGCAGGTTCTGGCTCCTGAAGCTGCTGGTGCTGGTGGGCCTCTGGGCCGCCAGCTTCTTCATCCCTGAGGACAACTTCATCCAAGGTGTGTCCCCCACTCTGTCTGAGCCGGCACCCTGAGCACCCCTTTTGGCCCCCACTTGCCCTGTGCCATCTCTACCTCTGCCCTCTTCCCCCAGCCTGGCACTACACAGGTGTCTGTGGGGGTTTCGCCTTCATCCTCATCCAGCTGGTGCTGATCACAGCCTTTGCACACACCTGGAACAAGAACTGGTGAGTGCTGGGGTGCTGGGTGGGTACCTGCCCACGGCCACTGCTCATCCACTCTTCCGCAGGCTGACGGGCGCTGCGCAGGACAAGCGCTGGTACCTGGCTGTGCTGCTGGCCACGGCCACCTTCTACACCCTTGCCTCTGCCGCCTTCTCCTTCCTCTACAAGTTCTACACCCACCCAGCCGCCTGCCACCTCAACAAAGCACTGCTTGCCATCAATGGCAGTCTCTGTGGCATCATGTCCTTCATCTCCATCACACCGTGTGTGCGGCTCAGTGAGTACCACACGGCACAGCATGGTTCATGCTGCACGGCCAGCCGTGTCCTGGGCGAGGGGTGACTGTGGGGCTCAGCTCAGGGCCCGCACTTGGGCACTGGAGGAGAGCCCGGTTCCCCAGGGTTCCCACGGGCCCTTCCTGTGCCTTGGCACAAGGGTTGGGGGCGAGTGGCAGGAGGGGACCGCCCAGGGCGCACTCAGAGCCCCACCCACCGGCTCATGTTACTCCAGGGACTTCAGTAACACCTCTGTCCCACTCTTGCAGAGCAGCCGCGGTCAGGGCTGCTGCAGTCCTCAATCATCTGCTGCTATGTGATGTACCTCACCTTCTCCGCACTGTCCAGCCGCCCCCCAGAGAGAGGTGGGTGTCCCCGTCCACCACCAGCGTCCCCACCATGATGCATGCCCTTCTCACCTCCGCCTCCCTGCAGTGCTGTACAAGGGGCAGAACCTCACGGTCTGCTTCCCGGGGGTGCGGCAGGACGAGCTGCAGACAGAGGACACCACCGTGGCCGTGCTGGGCGCTGCTATCATGTATGCCTGCGTGCTCTTCGCATGGTGCGTGTACCCTGCCCAGGCACAGCCAGCCCCACGGCACCACCTGGGGGGCCAGGGCAAGGGCAGGTGGGGCATTGGTGGCACAGGGGCAGCACAGCAGAGCTCCTGTGGCCGGTGGGAATCCATGGGGCAGGCTGGGAGCCTAGCACAGGGTGATGGGTGCCTGTGTTGTGATTTCTGCCTCTCTCCTGGGTACAGCAATGAAGCCTCGTACCTCGCTGAGGTCTTTGGGCCCCTCTGGATGGTCAAAGTCTACAGCTTTGAGTTTAAAGTGAGTATGGATGCAGCTGTGCTCCATGTGCTCCTGCTACAGGCACCCCAGACCCAGCACCTCTAGGCCCTGTCCCAGCCCCAGAGAGGGGCAAGTCTGTCTAGCCAAGCACAGAGGGCTGCTCCCACCACCTGCCCTGGCATCAGGCAGGGCTCAGCCTGGCCATGGTGGCCATAGGGCTGGGCAGTCACCACTCTGCTCTCCCTGCAGAAACCTTCCTGTTGCTTCTGCTGCCCTGAGAAGATGGAGGAGGAGCTGAGAGGTGAGTGCAGTGTCTGTGTGGGAGAGTGGGCAGAGCCTGTGTCCCAGCCTGCGAGTGCCATGTCTCCACACTGCCCCAGGCACTGACCACACATGTGAGCAAGTAGAGGAGAGTGCCAGGGGACAGTTCATCATCCAGGATGAGCAGGATCGGGTGGTCTACAGCTACTCAGCTTTCCACTTTGTCTTCTTCCTTGCCTCGCTCTATGTTATGATGACACTCACCAACTGGTTCAGGTAGGGCTCTGTGCTGCAGCCCAGCCCTCCCTGCTCTCACTCCAAACCTCTGTGCCAGGCTGTGACGGTATCACCGAGCTGGCAGCTGCTGGAGATGCTCAGGGCTCTGTGCCCGCAGACCTGCACTGCTCCAGTGGCAGCAGCGCAGCACAGCAAGAAGGGCTGGAGGGCCCGTGGAAGGGACATGCCCAGGGGCACATGACCACTGGGACACAGGGTTACCTGGTGGCTACAGCTGGCACTGGAACCCCCTGTGTTGGCATGTCTTGGGTACCCAGTCCTACCCTCTCCCACCAGCTATGAGAATGCAGTGCTGGAGACCACCTTCACACATGGCAGCTGGTCAACCTTCTGGGTGAAGGCATCCTCGTGCTGGGCTTGTGTCCTGCTCTACCTGTGGCTGATGCTGAGCCCCTTGTGCCTCCATGGCTCGCCACAGCACCGAGGCAGCAGCGCAGGGCCACGCATCGTGCGGCGCCGACGCGCTCCACAGCGCATCAACGTCTCCACATAGTCCCTGCCAGGACAAACTGCTCAGGGCTGGTCCCTGCTGTGCCCTGTGCCTGTGCCCTAGCCCTGCTTGGTCCTCCTGGCCTCCCCAGGACCCTGTCCCAGGAGACAACAGCACCTGAGAGCCTGAGGGGAACATGGGGGGTGGATGCTCCCAGGGATACTGGCCCTGTGCTGAGCCAGGGCCACCCAAAGGGCCACAGCCAGCTGGTGGCAGGTCCTCAGCCTGCAACCTGGTTGCCCTGGCCTCACTGGGGGGAGCAGGGCTCTGCCCTGGCTCCCACTGCCGTGGTGCATTCACTGTAAATATATCTGCTTCAATACATTTTTATATAAAACTCTGAACTGAGCCTGTGCCATTGCCCTGCGCAGGCTGCTGCCGTGGGGATGGAGGGAGGAGGTGCCAGCCCTCTGGAACACCCCGAGTCAGCAGCAGTGCTGCAGGTCCCCGCAGAGCCTGGCCTGGGCAGGGGCTCCTGCCAGACCCCTGTGCTGCAGGCAGTGCAGGCTGTCCTCTGGGGAAACAACATCTTGCTCATGCCTGCTGCAAGCACAGGTCGCTGGGCAGCCTGCCCACAGCCACCGAGTTCTGAGGGGACATCCCCAGCATCCCTGACCTCATAGCCAGGGCAGATGCACAGGAGAAGGGCCTGAGTGTTCCTCCTAGCAGGGCTGGACTTCCAGATCAAGCTGCTGCTGGTGGATGGTGAGTAAACCACACTACAGACCTGGGACACAGCTGGGCAGGAGAGGTAAGGGCACAGGGCCAGGAGGCCTGGGGCTGTGGCAGGGTTCCAGCAGCAGCCCCACAGCAGCCAGTCACCGTGGTGACATCTCCAGCGTTTGGTACTGAAGCATCACCCAGTCCTACTTCTGCAAAGCCCATGGCGTGCTGCTCCTCTACATCAGCTGCCTGATCAGCTTCCTCAGCATCCGCCAGTGGATCGAGGACACCAAGGTGGAAAGGGTGCAAGAGGCACTCAGTCTCCAGGAGAGGGGCAGGAGCCTTGAGGTTTTCAGGGGGGGTGGGATGTGCTGTTTTCCCAACCTGTCCTGGGGAACAGGAATGAGGCAGGCAAGAGTTGGGCTACTGCCAGGCAAGGGGGACCCCCCCAGGAAAAGTGAGAGTGCTTGCCCCAACCTTTTCCCTTTTCCTGGTGTTTCTATCAGGCCTGGAACTGCATTTAGTTCCCAGGCTCAGCACAGGTATGACGGGAGGCAGCTAACGTGGCCATAGGCTGCCAGCCCCAGAGAGCCCCATGCCACCCTTCCGTCCTGCAGTCGAGGACAGCCCTTGATGCTGCTGGGGAACAAGATGGACCTGCGGCCTGGCTTGGCATTGGGGGTCCACACAGACCACGGGCAGCCGGCCATGGTGAGCAGCAGCTCCTCAGCGCCTCCGGGGTAACCAGGGCCCCACTGCCAGCCCCAGGGCTGCCTGTCCTGCGAGACCAGCGCCACGGACGGCACCGGCGGGGCGGAGGCGGCGCTGCATCTGCCTGCCGCGGGACCCGTCCCCGTGCTGCCGGATCGGGCTGACGCCACCGTTCTGGCCCTGCAGGGAGGCGAAGAGGCCGATCGGCACCGGCCCAGCGCTACAGCCGGACGGCAGCTACAGCTGGGCCCGCC
>VWZV01013184.1:78705-101286 GCA_013397155.1 Irena cyanogastra
TCCGGGCCCGCCCGGGGCTCGGCGGCGGGTACCCACGGCCCCCAGCCCGCACCGGGCGTGTCGCCTCCGGTCCCGCCGCGCCGCGACTGCCGGGGGTCGCCCGGGCCGGGGACACCGCGGAGCGCATGCCGCCCCGCCGTTACCTAACGCCGGGAAGCGGCTCAGGGGATTAGTCCGGGCCGGCGGCAAAAATAGCCGCGGAGCTCCCGCCGCCCGCCCCGCCCGCTGCTGCCCCTCGGGACGGCCCGCCCGCCGGCGTCCCGCGTTCCGGGCAATGCTGGGTGTCTCCGGTACCGAGGCCGTGGGCCAGGTCTCTGGCTTATCCCAGCTACCAGCAGGAGAAGAATTACTGTGACTATCTCTATCCAAAGCTGTCTCACATCCAAAGCCTGATTCTGCAGTTTGAAAGAAGCAGGACCTCCCCAGCCACCTGCTGCTGAAGGTTTTTCCTTGCTCATCCAGACCTGTCTCTGAAGCAGTGCCAGCTGCTCCAGCTGCCCTGAAGCACCTGGGGCCAGCTCATAACCCTGCTCCCTGGAGGGCCATGTGTACTTTGAGTGGTGGGTTCCCTTTTACACTGGATCATCTCTCCACCCAGGTCTCACTGAAAGGAAGGGCTGGAGCCATCCTGTTTGCCAAGTATTCCAGGTAGCAGATATACAAATCCTTCATCAGATGCCTGTTTCTCCTCAATTGAAGCTCAGTACCTTCAGTGCAGTTGCAGCACAGTGAGGGACATCTGGGCAGCCTCCAGCACCTCTGTCCCTCCTGCCAGAAAGCTTCCCTAGGCCTGTGCTAGCTTCAGCCAGCTGAAGCACCAGCAGCGATGCTCTGGGCCGAACATGCTGAAGAGTTTTACCTGTGTTCAGTGCCCCAGCTGCCACATCAACAGTCACAGACCAGGGAGCAAAGCCAGGATTAGAACCACTTCCCTGGCTCGATGGAGGGCACTGTCCTGCCCACCAAGGAAGCAGCACTCCAGTTTGGTGTTACATGGGTAATTGTCAGCTGTCAGTGGAGCTTGTTGTGTTCTTTTTCCTTGCAGCAAGGCTGGGAGCCCACAGCCAGGTGCAGGGCTCCTGCCAGTCTGTGCAGGGACCACTGGACATCACTGGACATCCTCCAAAGGTGGAAGAGCAAAGGTGCCTTGACACCTGCATGCATTAGGGGACAGCACCTGCCACAGCAGCAGAGCACAGAAGAGAGATGTCATTTGAGATACTAATGGAGCTGGGAAAAAGTGTTGTACTGTACAGCTACTGTAGTCAAAGAAGTACACCCTAAGCCTTGTACGAGCTGCTATACCTGGAGAATTCCAGCAGCAAAACATAAGGTACCCAGGCTTTGAGTTGTGGGGGAGGAATCCATAGAAAAAGCAAGCTCTGGCTCTTGCCATAGTAACTGCTGCCATGCAGCAATACTTGGAGTGTGCTAACCTTGACTTCAACTTGCATGTAGTCCAGGAACCCAGAACCAGAGCAACAGCCCTTACAGTGCACCCATCTCTTTCCTGCCCTTCCCAAAGGAAAGCAGGACTCCCTCAGCTGATCAGTCACAGCCCACACCACATGGTCTACTCCTACCCCTCCTGAAGAGAGATCCACAGCTACCAGCCTGTTTCTTAGCATGAGAAGGAATAATCAACTGGTCTTACCCACCCTCACCACAGCCAAGCACCACTCTATGGCAAACACCCTTGGCCCAGGCCTTACCTGTGCTCGGGTAGAGGCTGTAGGCAGTAACACTCCTCTCCTACACCTGACTACTCCTGCATCAGTTTCAAAGCTGATTTATTGCTGCTGTTGAGCGAGGCCCTTGTCAGCCTGCTCCGTGTGCCTACCCTGCTGCGATCCAACAGCCACAGTGAGCACCACATACCTCTGAACTTGCTAGGGCAGAACACAGCAAAGACACTTTTGACCACAGTTCCCCAGTCCAAAATGTGTGTAAATGCAGCACCCCAAGCCCAAAACATTGGGACAGCTGTTGCTGCTACATTCTGGAGGGGCTCAGGTAGCTGAGGAAAGAGAACAATGGGCTAAAGGCTAAACTCAGTGGCTAGGAGTGCTCACACTGCAGGGAACAACTTGCAGCAGCAAGCTGCTGCCTATGAAGAACAGGATCCCAGTGTTAGGTCTGATGGGTTGCCCCAGGACAGGGACACTTGGTCTTAAGGGGTCATTTTATTGTTTCACTTCTCCAAATGTACAAAAAAAATTAGAAAATAACTGTACCCCCACCCCCTCCCAAACCACAAAACAAACCTGGGGAGCCCCACAACAGTGCAGCTAAGAGACGGCAGGAAATTAAACATTACTAGATACAGCAGCTGGGGCCCTTTGGCCCACATGGCTACTGGCTCTCCACAGCCCAGAACTGGCCCCCAGTCTGACCAGTGCTTCCCCAATTCACACAGAGCTCATCCTGACAAGTTGGCAAGTAGGTACTTTACAAATCCTCCTTCACCTTCTTCTTGGATTTCTTGGATTTCTCTTCCTCCTGCAGCACGGGAGTGTTGGTTGCCTCCCGCTTCAGGTAGCTGATGAAGTCACTCACTTCTCTGCCCCCCTGCAGAAAGCAAAGGACAGTCAGGCAGGACCTGTACCCATAATGGACTTCCCCTCTACTGAACGGGGGTTCAGGTGCCTGGCAGGAGACCCAGGTGACTACAAGCAGAGTTCTCCCCAGGGCCTGCAACACAAAGTACAATGCTCCCAGCAGGTACCATCAGGCGTGTTCCCAGGGTAACAGGACACAATGCCACCCCCAACTCAGAGGCTTAAGTATAATTAGAACACCTGGATGCTCTTCACTTCTTTACAAAGCATCAAGAACAGCAAAATACTCACCTCATACTTCTTTGGACTCTGCTTCTTGCCAGCTGGAGCAAAATAGATGGTGGGGAAACTGGAGAGAGAAGAAACCCATGAGCTCCTGAGATGCTCTGATTTCTATCAGACTAGCCCCAATTGAAGGGACTCACACCCCACACTGCCCTGGTTTAACATGGCACAGCTTCAGTGGCTCTGAGGCACCAGGTGTGGCCTTCAAGAGCCCGGCCACATCTGCAGATCTGGCTGAGCTCACAGGTTCAAGTTTGCTAACTGAACTGCTTTTGGAACAGCAAGCCAGATTTGTTTTCACACTCCCAGGAACAGAATCTCAGCAGATTCCAAAGCAGCAGGACAGACCTCCAGGCAGAGCCAGGACACCAGAATCCTGGAGAAGCCAGGCAGATCGGTGTATTTTTTTTTCACTCCTCATTTCTCCACATCAAGCCATTGCCCAGCAGTCACCTAGCTATTGCCTGGCAACCCCCACACCCTTCCCTGTGAGGCTTTTTCAGCTCTTCAGTGCTGTCCCCGAGGTCAGACAGAGACAGACTCATGCACTGACATGTGGTGTCACAGCAGTCAGACCTACCCTCGGACTTCATAGGGAGAAGGCACATCATTGGCTGTAGCGTCCATTTTGGCAATGATGATATTGGGATCTTTGCTGAGCTGTGGGTAGAAAGAACCCATCAGTAACCAATTCCAAAATCCAGGAGCCTAGCAGTCAGCATGATCTGGGACAGTGGTATCAGTGGACAGTGCATAGGGAATGCCACTTCACCAGCCCTCACTACATGGGAGACTATCATCATGCAGAGGGAAAACACCCAAAAGAAACTTTGGCAGTTGAGGCCAGTCACTGAATCAGGGAATATTCCTGTGCCCTAGCCAAGAACAGAGACTAAATACACCAGTGTGGTTGCTACCACAGATCCTGCTGCAAGATATCTGCACCCCACAGAGACCAAACTTTGTAGTCCTCAGGAAGGCACAATTATGCCCCATTATCACAGAGGCTAGAAAGAACCTCCAGAATTATTTAGTGCTGCAAAATTCTAGTTCACATTTGCAAGGGTGTCGGACTTACCTTCTCCCCCAGTTCTTTGTATTTGGGCTCCAGATTCTTGCAGTGGCCACACCAAGGTGCATAGAACTCTATCAGGACATCTTTGTCTTGTGCATTAACAATTTCATCAAAGTTCTCAGCCACCACCACCTGTAAGGTTTGATCACACCAGTTAGTTCCTTCCAAGTCAGAGATGAGGCATGATGTGCTCCACACACTCCACCCAAGCCTGGGTCTCCCACAGCTGCACAGTGAGCAGCAGAACCAAACACAGCACTCCTCATCTGCACCATGCAGGTACAAACCTGCCATAAGTTACCAGCACTACCTCCAAATGACATCTGAATATGGTCTCCTCAAAGGAAGATAAAGCCATTTATTTTAATCTCAGCAAACAATCAGCAAGACTGGCTGAGGCCATCCCCATCACCCCAAAACCACCTGTGAATCCCGTGACTCACGCTCCTGTGTAAGACTCTCATAAAAAAGTCAGGCCAGGGAATGCTCTTACTCAGGGCAGAATTGCCTGGGAGGGTGAAAGGCATGAATTATACCAGATCCCAATGATGAGATAAACAGGGAGATCCCTAAAATAGTGCAGTCACAACCAACAGGGAGACCATGCCATGAAGGAGCGAGCACAAACCAAGAGGGCAGGCCTTTGTGTAATCCCTGGAAATCTGGATGCTGCTGTACTGACAAAGCACACAACTGCTGGGGCTGAGCAGCAGTTACTATGCTGAGAGAAAAAAACAGAACCCAAACTGCAAGCTGCAGGTCTCCCTCACCTCAGAAAGCTGCAGTGGAACAAGGGAGTGAGTAATTCCTCTGTCTATCAGCACAGAGGCCTCTTGAGCTACCACCATGCCACACTCCCAGCACTTCACACAGGCACAGGAAGCTGCTGCTGGGCAGCGTCTCTGCAGCCATAGGCAGCACTCACCTTTACGGGGCCATCATTGCTTTCAGGGACAGGCTCTGATTTCAGGTATTTTTTCAAGTTTCCATCGAAGTAATCTTGCAGGAATCTCTCCAGAGCCTTTCCGTCACGGCTGAAAGAAAAGTGATGTTACAGCCATCATCACACACCCAGGAGAAGAGGGGGAAACTTCCAAGGCTTATTTAAGCTCCTTCCACCCACACAACAGATGCCACCTGCATCTAACGGCACTAGTTTGGGGCTGGCTTAGTAGACCCCAGAACAAGTGCAATGATGTCTTTAAGGGCTCTGACAGGAGGCTGGATGCACATCCCATTCAAAGTTTTAGGCCTTCCAGCACTCTTCAGGATTTTTTTTTCAAAATGAAAGGTACAACTAATTCTTCTGCCCTTTACTGCACCCTAATTCCTAACCAGACATTTCAGGATCTTGAATTAAATTCTCTCCTTTTGTATAACAGGAGGGGCTGCAAGCATTCTAGAGAGCAGGAAAACACATGAGCAGGAGCCATTTTGACCCAACAATTACTACTTCTAGCTGCAACAGCCAGCTTTCCTGTTTACTCAAAGCTAACAAAGTATCATCAGGTCAGAGACCTCTAGACCAAAGTCCATCACATGAGACCCACTCCCATCAAGTTCAAGAACTCACGAGAACTCTTCTTGCATGACGTATTTATCTCCTTTGGCAGTTCTGATGGCAACGACTGGGGCCTCACCCACACTGCTGTCCAGACCAAACTCAGAAAGCTCATGGCCAAAGGTTTTTCGACTAGCCACAGCATAAGACAGTTTGTGGCCAGCATCCAAGAACTTCTTTGCAATCATCATAACTCTGAGGGGAAAAAATAAACAAAACCACAAAGTGTTATTTCTTTGAACATTTTGTTCCACACGATATAATATCTTTCAAGATGACATACACATCAGACTAGGAATTCAGAGGCACAACGTGCTCTTCAGAGCGAAGTCCTGTATGAATAGTGCTGAGAAGCAGATCAGTAGGCTTGTGTCTGTGGTGACTGAGGAAAGTGTTGTGTGTTTCCACCCCCCCGCCGCGTGACCCCAGGGTCTCAGGCACGAAGGGCAGAATTGCACACCACAGCAGTGAGGCAGTTTGTGGGTAAAGTTCCTAAGGACCAGGGATCCAAGAGCAATCACACAGGATTTCAGAGGATTGTCACCCAAGCTATGGAACCACAGCAAGGCAGGAACAGCGTGAGGCCAATTTACCCTCACCACTCCCACCTGTTGCGCCAGTAGTTGGATCCCTTGGCATTCTTCTCGTAGTCAACGTCGTAGTATGCAACCAGCAAGTCCTTGCCCTGGATCAAGTCTTTGTTGTCTTCAGTCATGTGAGGGCAGATGCCAAAGCTGTCAATGAGAGAGGTATTAGCAGAGCCCACGACCCCAGAACAGGCTTGACACAGCACACTTGCTTCCCATCTGGGAGTTAAATGCCAGTGATCAGTCAGACCTCAGGAAGAAACGCTTTGCTCATTCCTGTACCAGGTTATTCTGAGTCTCATCTCCATCACCCTGCTTGGGTTGGCTAGAGCTGACCCAAGTAAGGCCAAAGCTAGCACAGCTCTCACAGGTTCAATTTTTAAACAGAATCATGGTTAACTATGGAGAGTGCATGCCAACAGCCATATCAGAATTTCAAGAAGATATCCCCAAAGGGAAGCAGCGCCAAGACATGCAGCAGAAGTGGCAGCAATGAAAAAACAAGCTCTGACAGGGCCAAAGCCAACTGGGGCCAGTCTGTCACATTTGCTAGTGAGGAATCACTCACATGTTCTCCTGGATGAATTTCTTGATCTTTCCAGTGGTGATTTTGTCTTCTGGATACTTGATAGAGCTCTCCTCAAACTTGTTGGTCAGGCGTGGAGGACGGAACAGGACTATACCTCTGTGGGAAAGCAGGTATTATGAATTAGTTCAAAGTGTCCCTGGGAGTCCAAGGACAGCAGCCGGATGAGGCAAAAACCCACGCTCCAGTGACAATCCCCACTCACCATTCTTAGCTCAAACAACACTGTCTAGTTTCTTGGCGGCACTAATGCATTAGCTGTACCTGTCAGAGCCTTTTCCATGATTCAGACAGGCCCCAATGAGAAACAAAACTCGCACCATAACACAGAAACAAAATGTCTCTGTTGAGATAGTTTCCACCCAGACGCAGAGCCAAACGCTTCAGAGACCATTCACACCTTTCTATCTCAATTCAAAAGAAACACCACTGTCAGCTGAGAAAGAAACCAGACCTTAAGCTATGTTTAGAAACTGAAACCATTTAACTGGAATCCATGAATTTGTTCCAAATGCCTCAGTAATAAGAAATCTTTGTATGAAGTAACTTACTCTCCATCTTCCTTGTACTTCTGCAGCAGCTGCTCCTCGGTGGTGTGCGCAAAGCGGTAGTTATCCCTGAGGCTGTTGGCTGCTTTCATGAACTCCGAGTAAGCATCCCCAGATGCATCACCAAAGAAGCCTGCAGCACAAAGGGAGACTGTGACCTCAAACCAACCCAGCTCTGAACCCTCTGCAGCTCTCAGCATTTTTCTCTACAATGCACAGGATCAATCCTGAATCCAGTCCTTCAGTGAATGTTGAGATGTTTACCTTTGACAGCTTTTCCCCCATTTTTTGGGACCTCCTTGCACCCCCTCCTTTCCAGCAGCAGAAACCCAAACTGGTCATTCAGCCAAGGACAATTGTCCCCTGAACACACAGGCATCCACTGGTGACTGTGTAACAACAGCCACTGGCACTTAATAACAGTAAGTTCAGGAATGCTGGTTAATACTCGTGTGGTTATACCTACAAGATGGCACCTGATTTGCACCATCTGCTGTTGCCACACGTAACCACAAACACCCAATGCCAACAGCCCTTTGATGCCACCAGAGCAACAAACGCACCCAAAGCAACGCAAAGCTACCTGCTGTCAGCCAGCCAAGAAAGCAACAGCCTTTGGAAAACACATACTATGGTGCCAGGGGAGCCAACGAAGCCAGATGGCCATGGGGGAAAAAAAAAAATGGAGGGAATACCCAGAGGTTCTCAGATCCAATCTCCCTCTTGAAGCAGGACCAGCCCCAGTCAGACTAGGTTGCTCAGAGCTTTGTCCAACTAAGTTGTGAAAATCTCCCAGGCAGAACATTTTAAAATCTCTCTGGATACATGTTCTAGGGCTTTATTGTTCTCATTACCAGCAGTGGTTTTGTTCACATCAATCTGGAATTTCATTTGCTGCAGCCTGTGTGGTGCAGCCTCTGATCTTTGCACACAAGCTCCCAGAGCCCACTCATTCCAGGATGATCTACCTGTACTCACCCACGACAGAAGCATCTTTATCGCCAACGAACTTCTCAAACTCAGCCACAGAACTGAGAGCCACTGAAGCAGGTCCTGCCTGTTTCTTGAGATGGCTGACAATCCCATCTTGAAAAATTAATAAAATAATTAAAGGGATCAATACCAAGTTACACAAGACATTTGTCAAGCTTCCTAAACCAGAAATTGTTTCTGCAGAATCCATACACATCTCCCATACAATAAATATGTGAACTGAAGGACTGCTTCCATCAGCTTCACACAGGAGCTTTCTAGCATCCTGGGAACTAGAAGCTAATGTGGAAAGCTTCACCTTTAAAGGAGAACTTTAAGGGAAAATAAACATCACAGGCTTTTCCAACACAAAGAGTTCTGGAAAGGGTAAGGGGTTGGGGGGTGTATGTGTGGATGTGAACCTTCTCTGCATCCCTGGCTGTTCCACGCTGCCTCCTGCAGCAGCTCAGCAAGCCAGATGCTGCCAAACAGTTCTTACCTGCTGTTCTGGGCCCATCATAGGTCCCTGCCTCTTCTCCATCTCGAAAAATCTTTAATGTGGGATATCCGCTGACTCCATACTTGTTACAGGTGTTGGAGTTTGCTGTACAGTCAACCTAAAGGAAAAGAAACCTTGCTGCTCAGACTGAGCTCCAGGCCTAACACACTCATCCCAGCCAAGGGACTAGAGTGATCCGTCATGCACTGCCTGCTGCTCGACAGCCCAGACTGGGAAAGAGGCAGCACAAGTACAATGAGAGGCCCAGAAAAATATTTGAGAAAATACTGGAAAGACTAAATAGTCTCAAGTTCGACCAGACTACACACCAAAAAGATACTAGAAAGGATAATTTTTGCAATCAATGACAAGGAATTTCTCAGCACCTTGTCAGTCCTAAAGTTCATGTAACATTTGAAGAGAGCAGGCCGACGTGACCGGGAGGCCATGGTGCCAAGAGTCNGCTCGGCCAGGCCGCTCTCGAAATCGGCATCACTGAGCTCCACCACGTCGGAGGCGCGAGCGCCGAGGGCGAGCAGCAAGAACAGCAGCAGCGCGGCAAGCAGGGCCGGCTGCGGGGGCCGGGGCGCGGACATGACAGCGAGAGCGGCGAGAGCAGCGCGTCNAGCTTTGTCCAACTAAGTTGTGAAAATCTCCCAGGCAGAACATTTTAAAATCTCTCTGGATACATGTTCTAGGGCTTTATTGTTCTCATTACCAGCAGTGGTTTTGTTCACATCAATCTGGAATTTCATTTGCTGCAGCCTGTGTGGTGCAGCCTCTGATCTTTGCACACAAGCTCCCAGAGCCCACTCATTCCAGGATGATCTACCTGTACTCACCCACGACAGAAGCATCTTTATCGCCAACGAACTTCTCAAACTCAGCCACAGAACTGAGAGCCACTGAAGCAGGTCCTGCCTGTTTCTTGAGATGGCTGACAATCCCATCTTGAAAAATTAATAAAATAATTAAAGGGATCAATACCAAGTTACACAAGACATTTGTCAAGCTTCCTAAACCAGAAATTGTTTCTGCAGAATCCATACACATCTCCCATACAATAAATATGTGAACTGAAGGACTGCTTCCATCAGCTTCACACAGGAGCTTTCTAGCATCCTGGGAACTAGAAGCTAATGTGGAAAGCTTCACCTTTAAAGGAGAACTTTAAGGGAAAATAAACATCACAGGCTTTTCCAACACAAAGAGTTCTGGAAAGGGTAAGGGGTTGGGGGGTGTATGTGTGGATGTGAACCTTCTCTGCATCCCTGGCTGTTCCACGCTGCCTCCTGCAGCAGCTCAGCAAGCCAGATGCTGCCAAACAGTTCTTACCTGCTGTTCTGGGCCCATCATAGGTCCCTGCCTCTTCTCCATCTCGAAAAATCTTTAATGTGGGATATCCGCTGACTCCATACTTGTTACAGGTGTTGGAGTTTGCTGTACAGTCAACCTAAAGGAAAAGAAACCTTGCTGCTCAGACTGAGCTCCAGGCCTAACACACTCATCCCAGCCAAGGGACTAGAGTGATCCGTCATGCACTGCCTGCTGCTCGACAGCCCAGACTGGGAAAGAGGCAGCACAAGTACAATGAGAGGCCCAGAAAAATATTTGAGAAAATACTGGAAAGACTAAATAGTCTCAAGTTCGACCAGACTACACACCAAAAAGATACTAGAAAGGATAGTTTTTGCAATCAATGACAAGGAATTTCTCAGCACCTTGTCAGTCCTAAAGTTCATGTAACATTTGAAGAGAGCAGGCCGACGTGACCGGGAGGCCATGGTGCCAAGAGTCTGTGCCACTTCCCATAAAGGAAGAGAGAGACCCTGATTTGAGAAATCGGTACCAGTTCTGTGCAGAAAAGAAAGCTCCTAGTCAGCAAGCCTCAGTGAGTACGTGCAGCACAGTGCTCGCTCTCAGCCTCATCACACAGCTCCGAGCAGGCCCATTTCCCCGGCTGGGGCGAGCCCTCACACACCCTCTGCACACCAGCAGGGCTGCGGCCCTGCAAGGATCGGCTTCCAGAGCACAAGGCCGGTGCTGGCCGCCCTCGGGTCCGTCCCAACGCGGGACTCTGCGCTCACCTTCACGAGAGGCACGATCCCCTTCAGCCGGGTCGCGGCCGACTCGTACTCCGGCGCCAACCGCTTGCAGTGTCCGCACCTAGGGGCACGGAAGGGAGTCAGACCGGCCGAGTGCCCNTCCTGATTGGGCGGAACGTCACGGGGCTCATGCCAGCGGGGGCGGGGTCTCCGCGCCGGCCCCGCCCCCTCCTCATGGTCGCCGGTTCTCGGCGCTGCCTGCGCCGTGGCCGGGACCGGAGGCCGGGAGGCTCCCCGGAGCTGCGCGCTGTCGGTCTCCGGGAGCTTTGCTGACCGGATGGATGTGCATTAACCCCATCGTGGCCACCACGTCTGTATCGCGCAGTGCCGCCCCGCGGTGACACGTGCCCAGCATATGCCGCACGGCAGCGCTCGGCTCGCTGCAGGCTCGCCTGCTGGACTCACCGCCGCCCCGCATTTTCGCCCACCACCCCTCACGCTCCGGCCCTGGGACAGTCGGGCGTTCCCCTGGCCCCGACCCACACCCGGGAGCGGGTCTTTACCCCGTAACCCCATCCGTCGGCATTTGCACCTTGTGCTAGGGTCTGCGGTCGGGAGGACCCTCGTTTGTGCCATCCCTGCCAGGATGCTCGGCTCGCCCCCGGCTTTGACCAGGCACTGCCTGCTCCCACCTGACCGCTGAGTTTTAGCAACTGCTCCCAGTATCCCCAGAGCTGATGATTGGGGCCAGCCCTCATCGGCTCACCTCCGGCACGGGGGAAGCCGCCCGGGCTGTTTATGGCATTTTTTTGTCACCAATATTGAGCTGCATCAGCCAGTCGGCCCCCAGGGCTGCGGACAGAACCCGTGTGACGCCTCTGACTTCATCGTCGCCATTGCGACAAAGAGCCGCGGACCGGGCCCGCCTCCCGGGAGGCGCCGTGCGGCCCTCCGTGCATGCGCGCCCCGGGGCCGGCAGGGGGCGCTGCCCACCGCCCCGGGCCGTTCCTCTGCGGCCGGCGTGGGGCGGGCAGGGCCCGGCCCGGGCCGTGTCCGCAGCCCTGGGCAGTGTCCGCAGCCCTGGGCAGCCCTGGGCGGTGTCCGCAGTCCTGGGTGGTGTCCGCAGTCCTGGGCAGCCTTGGGCAGTGTCCGCAGCCCTGGGCGGTGTCCGCAGCCCTGGGCAGTTGCCTGCCGCCCGGCTGCCTCCGCCCGTGCAGGGTTCCCGTAATCGATAATGCTCGAGCTCGGCACCGTTTGCGATGGTGCGGCTGGCGCCGGCCTCGGATTAGAGCCCAGAACCCAGGCCAGTGACAGTCGGCGCCGTCGCGCCCTGGGCGTCCAGCCCCGGCGGCAGGAGCGGGGTGAGCAGGAAGGGACCGAGCAGGGTCCCGTGCCGGGGAAGCGTCAGGTGTGTCACAACTTGTCTCGGCGGTTTGTGGGGCAGGTGTCTCTGGGGCTGCCAGTGTCGGAGGAAGGCTGGGAAGCTGTAGCGAATGCGGGAGCGGCGGGGGCTGGAGCCGGGCTCCGGGGCCGTACTGCGGGAGTTGCCGGAGCGAGCCCTCTGGAACCTCGTCTATCTCCCTCCCTCTTGCTCGCTCCTGCTGCCCGCAGGACGCAGGAATGGCTGCTTCCCTTCCCAGCCTGGGGACGCTGCTTCTGGTGCTGCGGGACCCCAAGCCCGGTGAGTGAGCACGGGCCTCCGGGAGCGCAGCCACCGCGGACAGATGCGTGCTCGAGGGCCGGTTCTGCTCCCTCAACTCTAGAGCCGTTCCTCTCTACTGCGCGGGCCCAGGGAAAGACTCCCAGGACTGACACCCGCTCCTGGCACTGACTGGTGCATGTGCTCTGTTCAGCCACCAGTGGCTGGGAGCGGCTAGCCCCCGGCTGGGGGTCAGAGCTATGGCTCAGGGTGAAGACTCCCCTTTGTCTCTGTGTCCTTATCCCTGTAGCAAGCCTGCCACACACCCACTGTGGGACATTGACAAAGGAGCTCTGAGGGAAGGTGTAGATTGCACAGGCAGTGCAATGTTGCACTTTCCTGCTGCCTGTGCTTCGAGACCTCCTCCAGGACAGCGAGGGTGCTCTTGCCTTCGAGATCGTGGTGCAGGCACTGCCCATCTTGGACAGGCTGGCTGCAGCCCCTCCAGGATCCTGAGGAGCATGGGGCACGCTGGCTCCTGCTCTCCCACTGCCTGGGTGCTCAAGACACATTTCCCACAGGAGTACCTTCATTTGCCAGAGGACACCTTCCACAGTATGCTGCTCAGTGTGGGACCCGAGGCCATGCAGCGCTTCCTGGCCCTGCTGCACTGCTCCTGATACCAGCTGGGAGGTGGCCGGGGTGGCTGGGATGGGGCAGGGGGTGCAGGGCCCATGTGTGGCGATCTGAAGCCTTGTGATGAAGGGGAAATCCGAGTGGTGCCTTTGCAGGGGGACAGGGCGCTGGGAGGTCCCTGGGGTGGTGAGTACTGGGGTAAGAAGAAGCCCGAGCCATGGCTACAGCAGCGCACGTTTATGGGGTCTGACCTGACGCGTTGTGGGTTACAGGATGCAGCAACATGCTGGGCACAGAGATCGCACAAGCTACAGGGGGACCTGGGTCCCACAGCGCCGGCGCCGCCGTGGCCCCCTCAGTGCCGGAACTGCTGCAGCGGCGAGGGGATGCGGATGTCCTGCCCCTTCTCCAGCCGCCGCTCACAGTCAATCAGGTAGTTCACGCCATCGATCACCAGCTGCACCAGTTCCACCTGCACAGGAGCACCGATGTGGTGATTGAGGGACCGTCCTGGGAGCCACACCACTTGGCCAGTCCTGCTGCGTGCAGGGTGGGTGCTGCCACTCCCAGCACCCACATGCTGGCCCCACCACGCGGCCCTGGGGCTGCACGGGCACTGTGGGCCCGTCATGCAGACACATTCCAGAACCTCCCTCTCCAGCTCTGTCTGGCACCTACCTCTGACTTCCCCAGACGGTCCAGGTTGGAGATGTCAAAGACGCCGCCTTTGGCTGCAGTGTCCACACCACCCGTCCCACGCTTCTGTAGCCGGAGGTTCTCTAGGATCTTGGGGAAGCGGTTGTCCTGGTGCCCAGAGAAAGTGTCAGTGCTCAGCAGGACCAACAACAAGGGAGTCAGGGCTCTGAATGCAGCTGGGGCAGCCCCCTGCTGCTCGCAGGGTCCTGTCAGTGGGTCACCAGCCCTACCCAGAATCCTGCCCTGAGCAGACCCAGGCTGACACCTGGGACCCGGGCCTCTCTGGCCAGGAATGCAGGCAGGGGTTGGATCCTATGCCTCCTAGGGGAACCTGAGCATGGTCCAGGGTTGGGTCCCATGTTGTCCTGCACCTTCGTGGCTGAGCTCCCCACAGTCCTAGCCTGGCTCACCACAAAACTGGCCATGGTAATACCTTGCTGAGCAGTGGCAGCTTGATGTGGACACCTGCTCGCAGCCCCGTGCCCAGGTTAGATGGGCAGGTCAGGATGTAACCCAGCCGCTCATTCCACATGAACTCCCAGCCTCGCTCCTGGATTAGCCGCTCCACCTGAGTTAGAGGCACAAGCAGTCGTTCAGCCCTGGCCAAGGAGCACCCAGCAGAGGGGCAGCACCACAGGAGCTCTGCCTGCCCCTCTTTGTCTGTTTATGGGGCTGAGACAGCAGAAGCTGTTGGACACTCACCTCCTTTAGGCCCCGGCAGAACCGCTCAAAAACACGCTTCATGTTGCCCCCCTTTTCCATGGAGATGACACGTGTGTGGTCCTCCTCATTGATCCAGATCAAGAAGGTCTTCTGGTGGTTGTGCCTAGGGACAGGGCAGTGTTTGGCTGTGCTGGCAGCTAGCAGAGACCCTATGCCCACTCAACTGTGGCCCTTCTGGCCCTGCACCATGATGCCACTGCTGCCCTTGGTTCCCATGTGCTGACTGCACCAGGGTGGGCAGCCAGGAGATGCTCCTGGAGATGGGCCAGTGCCCATCCACATGTATCACTGCCGGTGGTGGGAGCTGTCTCCAGTGCCTTGGGCAGAGGCAGGTGCCAGCATGGTGGTGACCCAGCCTGGACTGGTGACAGGAGCATGGCTCCTGCACCATGCAGGCAGTGGGAGGGGGCTTGTGAGGCATGGAGTGTGCACTGGAGGGCTGGGTTAGGTGCAGCTGGAGCTGGGGACCGTGTATGCCCTGGAGATGTTTTCCATACAAAGGCACAGCGTCAGCGAGGGTGGCGTGGGCGGACACGCGTGCCGGCTGCTGCTCTGCGCGGGTGTGGGATGTTGCATGGCTGTGCAAAGACGCTGGGAGGGAGCAGTAAGATGCAACTGTGGCAGGGTAGGTTTGGTGCACATAGAGTGTGCAGAAGCCAGGAGGAGTGCTGGGGATTGCCCAGGGAGCAGAAGGCGATTAGAGGTTTTTGGCAGCCTTAGAGTGCAAGGTGCTGCAGGATGGTGAGAGCAGGCAGGATTAACAGCTGGTACTGGCTCCACAGTCCCTCTTGCCAGTGCTGTGCTGTGTTTGTGTAGGGAACAGTACACACTGCTGACAGTGGTGCACAAGGAGCTCCCAGGTGAAGCCACAGAACCCATGGTGAGCATGGCCCAGGGGCACTGGTGCCACATGCTAGGGTCTGTGGCGCGGCAAACGCGGGAAATGTGGGTGGCAGGGCTGAGATGGATGGAGTAGTACGTCCCCCCCATCTCTGCCCTGCCTCCCAGTGCCAGGGCAGAACCTCACCAGATCCCTCGGGCGTCAGGCCAGTCCCGAGCCATTCCTGCGGCTGTCAGGAGCGGGGACACCGGCTTGTCAAAGAGGAAGTGGTCCTGGAGGGAGGCAGAGTTCATGGGCTCACCCAGGCTGCATGGCTGGAGCCAGGGCACCCCACTGGTTCCAGCACTCTCTGTCTCACTGGTCCCACCTGCCATGCAGGAGATTCACCACGGCTCTCCCAGGCAGGGCACCCATGGGCAGGAGCCCTTGCCTTCCTGGCCTGGGAGGCAGAAGGTTGCTGGTGCATAGCCCACCCTGTGCCAGGGGCTAGTGGGGCACCAGCTGAGTGCCACAAGCCTGCCTTCCTCTGGGCATAGGCAGGGAAATGGGGGCAAGAGTCAGAGGTGGCCACGAGCTGCTGGGGCTGAGTTCAGAGAGCTCCTGGCTCATGAGGGCTGAGCAGCACTGTGGTGTTGGGCTGCCTTGCTGGGGCAGGCGTCCTGGTTGAAGAAGACAGCAGAGCTGTAACAAGAGGATGCAACCTCCCAGAGAGGCAGTGCCAGGAAGGGGTCCTGCTCGGCATGCACCCGAGGGGCTGGTCGGGAGCTGCACTGACTCACATCAATGAGCTGCTGTTGCTCCTTCTCGGTCATCTCGCTGAGGCGGTAGTAGCGGCCCGCCAGGTCCCCGGTGAGGCCATTCAGTGCGTCCACAGCCACCCTCTCCACCTCCCGTCTCTCGGCACGGGTGCAGGCTGGTGGCAGGCTCAGGCCGCGGATGCTGCGCCCAGTCCGGACCCGGGACGAGAGCACGTAGCGCTCATCAAACTGGCCAAACTTTATCTGGAACAGACAGGAGCCACAGGGTGCTCACGGGGCGGCCCTGGTGCTGTCAGGGCCCTACTCCCAAGGCCCAAGGAAGGACACCCGCGTGCAGCACCACTGTCCAGCTTCTGCACCTTTGTGGCGTCCAGGTCCGTGACGTGCTTCATGGTGCGGGGGTTGTATCCATTGTGCCGCTCCTGAATCACAGGGTCAAACAGGTCGGCAAACACCTGGAAGCAAGTGGGACAATGTACAGCACACCCAGGGCTTCATGAAGCCCCTGGCACAAGCCTGGCAGGGCCACACTGCCAGCGTGGGGGACAGTGTGTCCTGCAGTGCAACAGCAATCCACAGGGCAAGTGAGCAGGATGCTGCAGGGCTCCAGCAATGGCTGCTCCAAAAGAGCCCTGTGTCCTGCAGGAGCACGTGGAGACTTTCCAGGGGCCTCTCCAGCTGCTCATGCTGGGAAAGAGGAGGTGGGCAGTAATGACTCAGGCTGCTGGTTGTACTGTGGGTACTGGGACTCCTCTGGCTGCTGCAGGCAAGGCTCTGGCTGCCACTCACCTCATAGGTCTCTTCATCACCAGCTACGAGGCCCACAGTCTTGATGAAGGGATGGCCAGGGTTGTCGACGCCAGTCTGAATGCACTGGTCCAAGGTCCAGCCATTTGGGGTTGCCTTGTCACAGAGCCTGGCGTAGATGGCTGGCGTCAGGTTGCTGGCCATGCAGTTGTTGTGCTTCCGCAGGTCGGGGTACTCAGCGCTGTGAGAGCACACACCAATGAGTTTTTTGGGGCCAGGGGTCCCCAGCACTTGTGCCTGTGCTCTGCAGAGACTTGGTGCAGGTATGGGCAGGGGAGCTCAGAGAAGGGCCAAATACTCTGCCTATCCACAGCAGCTGGGAGCAGGGAGGCACTTACAGGCCTTGCAGGGCAAGGGCAGGGCGAGCCCAAGCCCAGGGCTGGCACTGAACCAAGACAAGAGTCCACAGGCAAATCTGGACCAGTCCTTAGGGAGCGGCTCCTTATCAAACACACAGCAGGGCCCCAGAGTGGGAGAACCTGCCAGGTGAGCAGCGGGGCCACGTGAGCCCATCCCCACACTGAGCTGCCAGGGCAGCTGGGCTGCAGAGTGGGAGTCCCAGTCCCCTTGTCCTCCCTGGGGCTGCCCTGATGGGAGGAAGCTCAAATGGAAGGGGGCTGCTCCTTGTCTGCTGGTGCAGTGGATAGGGGAGGCAGGACATGCAGTCTGCAGGGTCCTGGTTTGCTTGACCCCTGGACCCCTGCACCTCTGCCTCCCGGATGCTGTGGGGCAGGAAATTGGCTGACCCTGATCTGCAACCAGTGGGAACAGCACAGTCCCAGTGCAGTTTATTGTATTAGGGGGATGCTTTCCTCTAATCAGCTTAGAGGAAGGCTGTCTCTTGACCTCATTCCCACTTTAGACAGGCTTTGTACTTGTTCTGCACTCACAGGGAAATTGGATGGGCAGGACCCTGCCAGCACTTGCCTTGGCCAAATCTCTCTTGAGGGTGCTTCCACTCACCTTAGTGGGATGGAACCGGCCCTTGTCAGCCCAAGAGACCACACTGGTGGCTGGAGGGGGTCCTGCATTCCTGGGGACACCCTCCTGAGAGAGGCCTGCTTTGGGGGCGACATAGCTTGGGGGGGTCCATGTGGGAGGAAAGGTGCCTGGGCTAGCACAGGTCTGGTTGTTGGGAGCAAGTCAGACATCAGCACTAGAAGCAAGTCCTGGCAACCCTCTGTGCTCAGCTCCTGCTCTTGGGCTGAGTGCTCACACTGGGCATTGGTTCTGGCTGCCAGCACCAATCCTGTGCTGCAGTGCAGAGCCCTGTGACTGCCACTGCCTCCTCCCCTGTGTCTGCAGGCCAAAGAATGTGGCTCTTCGCCCACAGCTTGGCTGCTGCTCATGGCTTCCTGTGCTGTGCAAGACACAAAGGGAGGTAGGGCTCCATTGCATCGTGTGGGGAAGCACTAGCACTGCTGTCTGGACCAGCAGAAGGAGGCATTTGCTCCAGACAAGAACTCAGCCCAGAGCTGAGGGGGCTGAGGGCTGCTCCCAACCCACACACAGACCTGTACCCTGATGAGATGATCCAGCTAAGAGGCTGATGTGGCATGCACGGGACGCAGACTGCCCTGGCCTCCCTCACTGCTTCTGCCCCTGTCATCTGCTAGCCGGGGTGACACACTTGCAAAAAGCATTTGCTGATCAGAATGGGACACTTGGACAGGCTCCTCCACTGCTCAAGCATGGTCATGCTGCTGGGCATGCCAGGACCACTTGCTGTGCTTTTCTGTGTGACAGAGGATGCCCAGGAGCAGTAGACGTTCCTAAGGAAAGCCAGCTTACTCCCAGCAGGCAGGAGACTGCTCTGGGTTGAAGCATGCTGTCTGCCACAGCTGCCTACACCTTCTCTGAGGTGTTCAGCATCCACACCCTGAGACTCCAGGCTCTTGCCTGCAGATGCTGTGCCTACTGCAGTGCTGGCTGAGCACCTGGTTGGAGTGCACGCACGCCCAACAGCCCCAGACCCCAGCCAGTAAATTGGGGCAACCTCTCCTCAGCCTTTCCAGAGCACCTGAACGCAGATGGATGTTGCCAGGACAGCTGGGTAATGCTGGGGTGAAGGTCCTGAGCACCTGGTGCTGGGGGAGGCCGTGTCCAGGCTGGCACTGGAGGGCTCTGGCAGTGGCACCACACTCCCACCATGTGCTCAGGGTGTCCAGGGTTCCTCTGTCATAGTGTCAAGATGATGCTGCACCTGGGCTGCTTTGACCCCTTGGTTTTGTTCCCCAAGGCTGGTTTTAAAATTACAGCCATTTCAGCACCATCTATTTTATTCCCACAAAAATTTTGTTTTGTGCCACAGCACCAAGTGATACCTTAAAAGCATTTTCCAACCTCAGTGATTGCATGATTCCACGGTTCTGTGGTCCTGTGGGCTCCTGCCTGGCTGCAGAGGCTGGTGGCGTGGATGTCTGCCAGGAGCGCGACTCAGCGCTGCGCCCACGCTGTCCTGTGCTCACCTCAGCCTGCTGTCCTGCCCCTGACCTCAGCGTGCCCTCTCTGCCCTTGAGCAAGCAGGTGCCTGACCCCAGAGCAGACCTGCTCAGCAGCCAGCAGGGATTATTACCCCGTTGTCTACTGACTGGGCAGCTTCTCTGGAAGTGACGGCCACCTGCACCTCCCCACAGCTCTTCACCTCCAATGTGGCAGCCTCCAGTGCCCTTCCTGGCAACACTGGCCTGAGGTGCCCAGGCAGTCCCAGCCACACATGGCCTCTGGAGAGGTGTGGGGTGAGCAGCAGACCCCGTGTGGTGGCATGGAACTGGGAGCTGGCAGGCAGCCAAGCACGAGGCTTGCTTACCCAGGGAGGAGGGGGCTTGGGCTTTGTCTGGAGATGCTCTGGCGGGGAGCTCCAACGTGGTGGCGCAAATGTGGTGCCATGCCGGTCATAGGACCCGCCTGGGAGAAGGCACAGGGTGCCCATGTCTCCTTGAGGTGAGAGAGCCTGTGCCCTCCCAGCATGGCCATTCATACTACAGTGCCTCTGAAAGGAGGCTGTAGAGTGTTGTTCAGACGCCTCAGGGCTGCTGGCAATGTCTCTTGGTTTTTAACTTAATGACTAGAGGGGCAAAATCCTCAGGCTGCAGAGTGAGGGATTGCAGCTCACCCCTAGGGCTCCGTCCAGGTCCTTTTCAAGTGTCAGCACTGTCACAAAACCATTCCCAACTGAACAGAATCCTGCAGGAGGTTCATTTTAGAGCTTCTCAGCCACAGCCCCACCTTGACTTCATCCCCTCCTGACCTGATGTGTCTTTGCAGTTGTTCAGAAAGCTGGAAAACATCCCCCTCTTGGGAGGTAAATAATCAATAACATCCGGCCTTTGTAATTCTATGAACTCACTCAATTTCTGTCCCCGACTTTCTGTAACCCCACGCAGCTTGCCAGAGCCCCAGTGCCAGCTCCCTGTGAGCCCTCCACATGCCCAGGGTTCCCAGCCTGCAATGCAGCACTGCAACACACCACTCTGACTGTCGGCATTTGGTGCAGGGATGGCAGCAGCTGCCGGTGTTCAGAGCAGCAACGTGCTGCCTCCTTCCCACCCTGCTCCTTCCCTGTGCACAGTCTGCTGCCATTGGGGTGGGCAGGAAAACTCAGTCCTCGTTTTCCTGGCCCGCCTCTAGGATGTGCTAAGCCAAGCAGCTGTTGCCAGCATAGGGACTGGCTGGTGGCCACCATGGCCCTGTCCCCTTCTGGCCCTGACCCTACTCTGCCTAGCTCTTGTGAGACACGGGTAGCTACTGTGTCCAGTCCTGTCTGGCACTGTGCCCCTCTATTCTCCTCAGAGGCAGCAGCACAAACACTGGCAGGACCAGCCTCTGTCTCCTCCACCCCACTTGCCACAGCAAGCGATGGTGAGCAGAGCCATGGGAATGTGAGGGAGGCACTTGGCCCTCCTGGCCTGCCTGGGCTCCCTGGGGCAGCAAAGAGCCCTGTGGAGGGCAGTGACGTGAGAGCTTCTGGTCTAAAGCTTGAACCTTAGCATTGTGCTGCGGCTGTGACACTTATCTGGCTTAAGGGATCAGGCGCTGGGTGTGCAAATAGGGCCAGGGCTCTTGCAGAGCCAGCATTACCTCAAAAGCACCCCTAAGCCAGCCTGTGGTTGTGTACGCGCCCTCTTGGCCCAGCTCAACTCTGTGCCCACCTCCCAGAAGTCCTGACTGCACATCTCATTGTCATCCAAAATCCACCCTGCTCAGCACCCGCAGGCCCCTCCAGTTCTCCCTTTAAAAACTGGCCCAGAGAGAGAAGAGCCAGGACCTGCCAGCAAAGCTTTTCTTTTCAATAGAGGAGTCCCAGTCCCAAAGGCAGGCGCGTGGGAAGGTTGGTACAGCCAGACGAGGTCCAGCCAGGGGCTGCTCTGACACCAGCTCCCACAGTCAGAGATCCTCGGGGTTCTGCCAGCAGGACAAAATGGACCCTTTGCTCTGTCCTGTTCCTACCAGGACATTGGCAAAGTCTCCCGGGCTTCACTTGGGCCGAGCCTGGGGTATGTCCTGGCACTGGCAGTCCCAGCACTGCTGTCTCCCAAACAACCCCCATCTCTGCCCTCCCGGTCATCCCGGGAAGTCCCCAGGGACCCCAATCCTACTGTCAAGCATTTGTCCCCTCCCGCTCTCGCATGTCCCCGGCTGCAGCGGCTTGTCCTGGCACTCTGGGGCCACCCAGGGCAGCTGGCAGCTCCGGGGCTCTCTGCCCGGACCGCAGCACTCAGAGCCAACCCCCGGACACAGGAATGTGCCCGGGCGGCCCCCGCAGCCCTCACAGCCCCTGCCAGCGCGGGTCCCGTGAAGAGGGCTCGCGGCAACCCCGACGAACCGCGGGACCTGCGCTCTCTGCTCCCCGCGGGACCGCACCCGGGCCGCGGCTGTGCCGGTGTCCTTGTGCGCGGGGACGGCGGGGCCCGCGGAGCCGGTGACCAGCGGCTCGAGGCGGGACGGATCCATCCAACACGGCTGAGCCCCTGCGGCCGCTCCGTCCCCCTCGTGGCCCGGGGCCCTGGGGCCGGACGGGCTTGTTTCAGGGCCTCCCGGTCCTTCCCGCCATGGACGAGCAGCGTCCATCGCGCTGCCCCCATGAGCTGCTCCGGGACCCGCCGCCCAGGCTCGAGCCGGGGGGCTGCCGCCGCGCCCGCCCCCGGTGCCGGAGCCGGTGCCGCAGCGATCGTCCCCCGCCCNCACCGAGGGCGCCGCCGCTTTCAGCACCGCTCGCCGGACAGCGCCGGAGGGGCGGCTGCGCCGAGACGGTGCTCCGCACCGGGCCGCATCCGCGAGGCCCCTCGCCGCACCCTTGGGCGGGCGGGCGCGGCCGGGTTAAAGTTCGTGCACCTGAAGCCGGGAGCGGCGACCGCGGCTCCACGACGGGATGCGGCCCGCGATTGGTCGCGGGGTCGGGGGCCTGTCCTCGGCGGCCACCAGCCTTCCCGCAGTGCCCGCCACACCGACGGGGCCGCACCTGCGGGCCAGGAAGTGCGCCGCGTTCGCTACCGCAGACCCCCGAGGGACGGGAGATGCTGGCGCACCGCTGCGCTGCTCTGGGACACAGGAAGCGGCCCGCCAAGTAGAACCACACGCTCAGCTCGGTACAGCCGCTACGGCCTCGTGTCCCGCCCGGTGCGGCCGCGCGCTTGCCGTTTTGGCACGGACTCGGCGCGGAGCCCGCGCCCACGTGCGCGCGGCGCGCCTGGCCGCGCTGCAGGTCCCGCCGCCGCCGCCAGGGTCCGCCACGCTGTGCCCGCTCGCGTCCCGGCTGGCCCGCC
>VWZV01013184.1:101312-223777 GCA_013397155.1 Irena cyanogastra
CGTCCAGGCCGCTCCGGGCCTGTGCGTGCCGGCGCGGTGCCGGTGCTCGCCCGCTCTCCGGGCAGCGGCGCCTCGCCCTCTGCGGGGCCGCTTGCGGTCGCGCCGCTGTCCCGGCCCGGTCCTGGTCCCTGCCTGTGCCTCCGCCCCACTCTCCGGGGCCGCTGTCTCTCCCGAGCCTGGCGGGCCGGCGTTTGTGGAGCTGCCGCGGTGTCCGCGGGGTAGAGCGGCAGCGGCCCCCCTGCAGTAAACCCGCAGTGACAGCGACCGTGTCGGAGCAGTTCCCGGTGCTGAGGAGTTTCATGCTTAAGAGGTGTCCGCAGTCTGATTAAATACTTCGTTATGAGCAATGTCAGACACGGACGGGTCTCGGCGCTGTGCGCGGCACGCAGTGCTCGGTGTGCGGGGTAAACCGAGGCACTGCCTCAGCGCTGCGCTCTGCTCAGCCCTCCGGGCTTGCAGCTCTTGCTGTGTTGGGCCTCCCTGAAAGCGCTGCTTGCATCCACTGAACTTGACTTCAGCTTCGTGGCTGTGAACACCTTGAACGCCTGTGTTACCAGAACAGAGGGATACACCACGTCCAAATAGTTTTAATTATTAACCCTAGAATAGGTGATGTTTCTGTTCTGAAGCAATTAAGTGCTCGTGATGGGAGCACAGCTTTCCCCATTTTTAAGTATGGAATTAATCTTATGCAAACAGCCCTTATAACAGTGGAAGTAACTGTGTGTCGCTGGTCATGCAGAGGTGTGTTAGTGGTCATGCAGGCAAAGGTGCTTCACTGCTCAGTGCCTAAGCTTTCAGGGCTGGGTTTTTTGGACTGGTTGGTTGGTTGTAGGGCCATCAGTAGTTTCAGGTAGTTCTACAAGACATTGCCAGAATTAGTGTTTTGAAATGCCGGCTATGTGTATTTTTAGAAGTTGTGATCCTGCATGTACTTGACCTGGCTTGGGTAGGCTGTGGGTCTTTAAGTTGGATCATGCTTGCAGGCTTTCTGCTTGCCGGGGTAATCCCAAATTCCTGCCACTGACAATATGATAAGCCATGTTCCTGTCGGTCAGCCCCGCACTACAGAGACTGCACCTGCATCTGCACCTTTTGTTTAAAAACCGAAATGAAACAAAACCCTGACATGCAAGCCCACACTTTGGTTGGTTAATGCCACACTGAGTACAAACTTAATACAAGACCTAATCACACCTTCGCACCTTAAATGGCTGGTACCTCAGAAGCAGGGCGCAAAGGATTTCTTTGCTTTGTGAGCGCCCTTATCTGAACAGCACCAGAATGATCTGTGGGGGAACCGGAAAACAATTTCCTGTATTGTTTCTTATCACTAATACAGGGCAGTCTAGGGAGCTGAAACACTCCTAGGCCATCGGAGGCAAGGTCTGTGGCTCCATTTAGGGTTGTGTGTCAGCAGATTTGGATTGCTGATTGGGTAATTTTGGTAACCTTTGGTATGACTGTGCAGCAGATCACAGCTGCCCTTCTTGGAAGTGCTGCAGGAAAGTCTTTAGCTGCAGTGCCTGGCATGTATTTCCTCCTGTATCTGTGACAGGACTACCAAGCCTGAATATTCTGACTCAAAGCCAGAATCATCCTTAACCTTGGTGTGCATGTGCCAGAGCCGCATTAGTGCTCTTGTGTCCCTTGGATGACACAGTCATCCCGCAGCATTAACTCAACTCTGGATTTTCTTGCTGTGATTAGTGAGAGGTGAGGTCCATAGCACTCAGCAACTGGGAACTGGGTGAAATGTATGGCTTCCGTGAGCAGTTAGCTCAGCAGTCAGTGGGGACAGAACCGTTAGCATGCTGTTATCAGTGTGAAAAGTGTGGGCTGTGTGCTGTGCAGGAACCTGTAAGGGTTCCATGATGGCAATTGCCACCCTGCTGGCATATGAGCCCTGTGCCAGTTCAACACTAGCACTGGCTCAGGTGTGGTGGGCACACTTCCTGTCACTGTCCTTAGATACCAGAATAGAACTCCACTTGCCCGTGTCCATTTAAGAGCAACAGTCTGATTTTTTAATGCCTTAGTTATACCTGTAGCTAAAACTTCTGCTTCATCAAGAGTCTGTAGTTGATTGGTATAAGTCTACAGTAAGGGATCTGCTTTTAAGAAAAACTAGAAAAAGGTTCCAGTTAACCCTCCCCCCACCCCTGAGGTCATGAGGCTTTCCTTATTAACATCATGGGCATACCTGTGCTGTGGCTGTCAGCTTCAGTGAGGCTCTGAGTTTTTACCTGATGTGTGTCATGGCCTTGAAACAGAGCTATAGAGCAAGGAAGAGGCTTTTTCTCTGGGATAGAAAGAGGAATATAGAGAAGTTGTTGCTTTCTGAGTTCTTAGGGCAAAGCTTTTCCTGCTGCTTGATCTGACTTTTTTTCCAGGAGGGAGGAGAGAGTAAGGGATTGGAGAAAGTAACCCTCCTCCTTGTTTTGCATGATTTGCTTCACTTCATTAAGTCATCAGCCATCAAGCTGATAGTGTACCTGCTAAGGGCTCATTTTGCACTTACATACTAAGGCAGCAGGACATAGGCATGAAAATGGTTCCTGAGTATGTTGGGAATGCTACTCTTGTCCTCCTCTGGAGATAGCAGGGCTATGTGGAGTGCACAGTACCTCCTCAGCCTGGTCTGCTGGCACTGTTCTTCCCACTAGCAGCGAGCACTGATGGTGAGTATCAGCTCTGACTTGGTGCTGACTGAGACGTTTCAGTGCCACACGTGTGCTTTGCTTTCAAGGATTTTGTGGGAGCAGCAGCACTGGGCTTGCTGCATGGGACTAAGATGGAGGAGATCATCCTTGGTGTGGTATGTACAAAGTCCAGGCTCGCTGTGTCCCTGTAGGCACACAGTTTGTGGTAATGGGGAGTGGGGCTGCAGCCCAGCCTCATCCCCAGTGGGTTACACCTGTGAGAAGCAGGTGAGCAGCATTGACAGCAATGAGACACAGAGTGCTGAGGTGTGCTGACTAGCCACCAAAGGGAACAAAGAGCACACAGGTGCAATGTATGAACCATGAGGGATATAAGTGGTTGGGCTAAAGAGCAAGAAGGGCAGATGCTTGCAGCCTTCTGAAGTGGAATGATGTTACTCTGTACGGGCAGACCCCTGAAGCCTTCTGCTGTGGTATGGTGTTCCTCTGTTTATGTGAATGCTTAGAGCTTTTTGAAATTGTATGATGCTATTCTGTGTATCATGGCTGTCTCAACTGTGACCTTTGCTGTGGTGTATGCTGCAACATGTCCCCTGTGTAGTTTCTGTTGGGTTGATGTCTGCTCCCCCAGTGGATTCTTATGCAGAAGGAATGCTTTTGGCTACTTTGTGATTAGGAAAAACACAGTGAAAGACACCTGCTTGACCCTGTGGGTGGAGCTTAGGTCAACGGTGAACAGCTGTGTCCTTGGCATGTACAGGTCAGTTGACAGGTGTGTTTAGACTCTGCCCCCTCTGAGGCAGGCAGTGCTGCTCTTGTAGGTGATGGTGGAGGACATGCTCCTTTAGTGGTGTTTCTAACTCATAGCATGTATTCAGCAGCTTGTCAAAGGAGGTGATTGTTCCACTCTACTCTGCACTGGTCACAGCAAGAAGCCTGTGGACAATGCTGTCAGGCATGTGGTGGGGTTCTTGGGATGTCTGTACAGGGCCAGGAGCTGGACTCAATCTTGATGGATCTCTTCCAACTTGGTGTATTCTGTGATTCTATGCTGGCTTGCAAACCCAGACACCCTGACCTGCAACACAAACTGTTGCTGATGCTCCCTCTGTGTCCTCTTTCCCTGCCATAGAGTTTTCCCTTGTTTTTCCTCCTCCCTGCAAACTCCTGCACCTCTCAAACTGTTCTCTCTGTTACTGTAGGTCTTCTTGAGCTGAAAGGATGAAAATTGGCAATTGGAAAATCACTGTCACTGACCTGAGCTTTATCCTGACTACTGGAGTCGCAGTTGATGTTGTGGGGCATATGAGTCTGCAAGAGTGTCCCCTGTCCATGATTTAGGCAGCGGCTGGACATGCATCACTGTAAGGGTTGCATGATTTCAGTGCTGGTGGTGACACTGTCCCAGTGCAAGGGGGTTAATTGCAAAATGGAGCTGCTTATCTAAAATGATCCAGAATTCCAGATCCCCTCACACCCTAAGAATGTCTTCCTATTCCCTCTATTTGTGCTGGGCAGCACTATCCCTGGGTTCCCTCATGCCAGATCAGTCCCTGCCCTCCACACCGTAATTTGTTTCCATCATGCAGCTGGCCTTGGGTTTGCCCTGCATCTGACCTCTGTCCCTTTTGCACACTGTAATTCCAGAGCGGGATGGTCGGCCACCAAAGCTGCAATGTCGTCCCTGACGACCTCCAGTGAGGGAGAGAACTCTGCTCCCAGGTTTGTTGTTGGTTCCAGAGATGATGAGACAGAATTTCTGGGATCAAACATGAAGACAGACGAAACTGATTTCTTTGAAGATGATGAAGAGGAGGAGTCGGTAAGGAGGTCCCAGCATTCTGGGCTGGAGCACCTGTGCGGAATCCCTGGGTCTCAACCAGGTTTTGCATGGTAACTGCTGGACTGCAGGTAGTTGGGACTGCAGGGAACACAGCACCTGGCTGTGTGGCACAGCAGTGGCATTTATGACAGGACACATTACGTCATGCTGCCATACTCACTGCCCCAGGAAATCCAGCTTTTTTGCTTGCAGGTCTGATTCAGGAAAACTAGTGGATTTCTTTTTTCTAGAGACTTAACCTGACACTCCTGTAAACCTTTCTGTTTCACCAGGGAAATTTTTGGGGAAAACTCTGGCATCTGTGAAGGGCAAAGGTGTCTCTGCAGAAAGAAAACATTCAATTTTTTTCTGTAACGTCCAAGAGCGGGATGCAGAAAAAACCTCCAGCTCCTGACTGCTTTTGGCCCTTATTCACTGTTATATTAAATGCTACTAAACTGATCTCTATCTTCCCCTTTGTCAGCCTCCAGAACGGCAGATCGTGGTGGGAATCTGTGCCATGACCAAGAAGTCCAAGTCAAAGCCCATGACACAGATTCTGGAACGTCTGTGCAAGTTTGAGTACATCACAGTGGTGATCATGGGGGAAGATGTTATTCTGAATGAACCGGTGGAGAACTGGCCCTCTTGTGACTGCCTGATATCCTTCCACTCCAAAGGTAACACATCTGTAAGCAGTCCTTAGCCTGCTTGAGTTGTGGGCAAGGGAGTTTTCTTTCAGCCTTCCCCTCTGTCCTCACCCTGTATTTCAGGATTCCCCCTGGATAAGGCAGTTGCTTATGCCAAGCTGTGCAAACCGTTTTTGATCAACGACCTTGATATGCAGTATTACATCCAGGACAGGTGGGTGTCTGTGAGCCACTAAAGCCCCTTCCCTCTTCCTCTGATTCTTCTCAGCATGCTGTGGAATCTTCGTTTTTCTGGTCACAAAGGAGTGAGATGAGGAGGAAGGGGACCTTAGCAGTGGCTTTTTGGGGTTTCTCCAAAGCGTGGAGGGGAATGGCTTGAAGGGTAAAACCATTGAGACCGTGTAAAATCATGCTTTGTTTCCTGGTGTAAATGTCTTGTAAGGAGTGGCTGGGATGTAGGGAGTGGAAGAGTTCTCACAGAACAAGGCAGTCGTGACTAAAGCAAAAAGACCAGTCTCTAAGCAGGAGAGCCAAGTGGTGAGATAGGGCTCTGCTGGAATGCAAGCCCCTCAGGGCACAGGCCCAGAGGGAAATCCAGGTACAGGGATTGAACTGAAACCCTTGGAGAAACTGAGATATATGAAATCACGCCAAAACAAAATACAAATATAGGTTTTAGCTTTTAGTAGAAACTTATACTAAGTGCCTTGAGTATTGAAAGGCTGCAGAGAGAGTGGAGGCCTCTTTGCCCTTAGGCACAATTCTACCGTAGTAGAGGTATTTCCATAAGGTTACCCTGCCCCAGACAAAATGTAAACTGGACTCTGGACCAAAAATTGGGAGCAAGGCTGGGTCAGAATCTATGGAATGTGTCTTGATCAGACGCGTGAGGTTTCACAGTCATCTGTTGGTAGAGGCCACCAGCAGCCGTGTTCTTGAGCCCTTATACCCAGGCTCTTCTGGCTGTGTGTGAGCAGGACTCCTAACAGATCCTAAACCTCCTGCCCTGTCTTTGAGGTGGTGAGCAGTGTTATGTGGGTGCTGGCAGACATCCCAAGGTGTCACTAGTGAAATAACTGGGGTCTGCCCCTTGACACAAGATGAAAGAAGGCTCCTGCCACTTCTGCCAGGCCTGGGCACTGGACAGCTTGGCATGACAGGGCGCTCTCCAAGAGGCAGGTCTGGGCAGATGGTGTGTACTGGGCGTGCTGCTGTGCTTTGGGCACATGCTAATAATTGAGCGTGTTTAGGCCAGGTAGAGATTTACTCTGGGCTATCTGTGTCTAGAGCAGGACTGAGGCAAACCCTATAGCCTGTAGGACTCGTCCAGAGAGCATATGCTGAGAAGTACCTGCAGTGTCTTGATGCTTTCTTGTGTTCATCTGTGTTCTTCATCAGTGGGAGTGAAGTCTTTCCCTTGGTGTGTACTGAGGACCTTCTAACTCTTCTGTCCTCCACAGGCGTGAAGTGTATCGGATCCTTCAAGAAGAGGGAATAGACCTGCCCCGCTATGCTGTGCTCAACCGAGATCCTGACAGACCAGAAGGTCAGTGTCCATCCTCTACTGAAAGCTATTTCCCCAGGCTCTGCTATTTAAGATAGTCTGCAGAGGACAGATTCTGGCAGTCACCTCAAAGAGACCTGACTCATAAGTCTCTTGCATTTTTTTGTGGGCAAAGGTCCCAACAGCAAAAACAGCTGATGGGCCTGGAAGGCGCTGTGACTCTGCACTGTCTCACCTTTCCTGATGTGCTGCTGCTGTGCTCTGTCTTCAGAGTGCAACTTGGTGGAAGGAGAGGACCATGTGGAGGTAAACGGAGCTGTGTTCCCAAAGCCATTTGTAGAGAAGCCAGTCAGTGCTGAAGACCACAATGTGTATATTTACTACCCGACGTCAGCAGGTGGGGGCAGCCAGCGGCTCTTCCGTAAGGTGAGGAGGGGTCTCCAGAGCTGGTGTTGGAACCAACAGATCTGAGACCCATGTGGCTTCAGGAAGGAGTGTTGGGGCAGGTGGAGGGGAGAGGAAGGTTTTGTGTTAGGGAAGTTTAGACCTTCTCAGAACTTTTGGTTCAACCACATCTACCTGGGAACCACAGAAGGATGTATTTTAGTGGTGGTGCTGACTTCATCTTCCCCATCCTCTTGGTGACCTTTATCCTGTAGTCATGGAGCACTGTGTCCCTTTCTGAATTGCATGCTGATTTCTCTTGGGTTTTTCAAGATGAATTGTTAACAAAACCTACATTCCTGTCATTTAACATCATTCTTGCCCTTCCCATTTAGTGTAGCTTGCACATGATAAAAGCAGTATTTATTCCTAGATTCCACAGGAAATCTGCCCTTACTGACTTCCCCCACTTTGCCAGTGAACAGTTATAGCTGTGATGTATCTTTTTTTTCTGATCAATTACACACCTGGCGTGAATAATCCTAGAGTGATTGTTCCCGTAGGTAAGATACAGGTGTGCCTTTTGAGGTTGCATTCAAAGCCTTACTAAAAATGAAAACAACATCATCCTCGCTGTTGATAAAATCAGTCATGATCCTGGAAGGAAATTAAATTGGTTGGATTATCACCTGTCATATTTTATTTTCATTTGCATATTGGTTAGGCTCCTTACTTTATAGGTTTTTGTTCCATATCCTTGAAGTGATTGGAGACAAATTTATGGTATAATAATTTTTCTTCTCTTTAAAGCCTGGAAAATGACATACCTACTGCCTGCATTTTGGTTTCTCTTGTCCTCCTTAAATAAGTGTGCTGTAATGTCTGGAGGGGCTGAGATGCTAATCCATTAAGTCCACAAAATTCTCTACATGTGGGATGAAACTTCTGCTTTTCTGCTTCCATCTAGGAACAGGATCCCCGTGCTCTTCCCTGAGGTGTTTATTCTGTGCTTTCAGATTGGCAGCCGGAGCAGTGTGTACTCCCCAGAGAGCAGTGTGAGGAAGACAGGCTCCTACATTTACGAGGAGTTCATGCCTACGGATGGCACTGACGTAAAGGTAAGGAGAGCCCTGGAATGGTGCCTTCCTTTGTCAGGCCTGGGGGAGCTGAAGGTTCAGCAGTTCTGCTTAGTCCTACTTAGGCTCTGGAATGTGTGTTTAAGCTTTGAGGTGCTGACTGTGCAGTTCTGGCCCCAAAGTGGGGAGCGGGTGCTCTGTAGCTCACACCAGGAGGAATGTGTGAGGCCGTCTCATCTCCTTTTCTGTGTCTGCAGCAGAAATACCTTCTGGAAGCTGCAGTTAGTCTTGGAGGCTATGTCAGGTGTACTCACTCTATTTCCAGGTGTACACTGTTGGGCCAGACTATGCCCATGCAGAGGCTCGCAAATCCCCTGCTTTGGATGGGAAAGTGGAACGGGACAGTGAAGGGAAGGAAATTCGTTACCCAGTCATGCTGACTGCCATGGAGAAACTCGTTGCCCGTAAAGTCTGCGTAGCCTTTAAGGTCTGTATTTTCTTTCCTATGCAGGCAGGACTCCACAAATGTCTGATATATGTCAGGGTTGGTGTTAAAACTTGTCATCCTGGCATGCCTTAGGCATGGCAATACTCCATGCCTGATGCTAATTGTTGGTACTGCTGGCTGTGGCACTTTCCTGGGCAGAGGTGACTGGGAAGGCAAGAGGGCCTGCAGCAAATGCCCTCTGGGCTGGTAGGTGCCTGGTGTCCCACATGCATCTGAGCATTTACTACTGGATCCTGAGCATGCTGCTCTCCATCTGACTTCTGCTCATCCTATCTTGACTGTTTTCTGCTATTGTTTATGTGGAAAATTTGGTCTTATTTTCTTTTTTTTTTTTTTTTTGTCTTTTTGCATTTTGGTACTTGTGTTTGGTTCTTTTGTTTGTTTGAGCTTTTTGTCTTTTTTTTTTTTTTTAGTTCTTGGAGTTTTTTTAAGATGGCTCTGGTGCAAATTCAAGTTTTATTTTACGGATGGGTAGAGTGAGTATGAGTCTAGGTGTGGTTCCATGACATGTTCAGCAGCGTCAGTGGAAGAAACACTGGACTCCTTATTCCTGCTCCACTGTAACTGGCACCCCATGCAGTTGGCTGTCTTGGTTTGAAAAGACAGGTGTTCCCTAAGGAAGGCAGGAGCCTCTCCTGAAATGGAAAATGTAAACCCCCTCCCTCTGAATTATAATTTTGAAATTGAAAGACTCTCAGGCAAAGATATGGGAGCAGGAATAACAGTTCCTTACTAGAAAAACTAAAAATACAAATATAATAGTACAAACAAACAAAAAAAAAAAAAAACCCAAACCCCTGACAGAGTCAGAATATGACCTGACACCCTGTGTGTCAGGGTGTTGGTGGCAGTGCCATTCCATGGTGGCTCAGCCCTCCTGCAGTGCCAGGGGTGGCTCTGCTGGAGCAGGGATCCTGTACAAGGGTGGAGATTTCCTCTGAAGCTCCAGTGCGGGTGTAGATGGGCCTGGGCTTCCTCTGGGAATGCAGTGGAGAAGAAAGCTGCTCCTCTTGGAAACCAGTGAGAAAGGTTGCTGTGGTGTTTCAAACCTCAGATTATATCCAGCTAGGAATGCTTGGCTCCTCCTTTTGGACAGAGCTTCTCACAATGGAATGATGTAATTTTATCAGCCATGCAGTGAAGCTCACTGGCCATTAACAGAAGATATCTCCCCAGAGGGAGGATTTGTTGTGGAAGAGAGAAAGAAAAACTGCCCAATTAACAGAAGATAACTGCCCCACCATTAACAGATGGCAGATAGAATACACACCTATCTTACAACTCAGGACATTGGGCTGTTGCAGATTTGGTCTCTTTTCTGCCTTGCAGCCTTTTCCATTTAGTGATGGGTGTCTTTGCCTGCAGCACTTCTTGTCTGTGCTTGTCAGTCTGGTTCAAAATTATTTGATTTGATAGGAAGAGTAGGATATCCAGGAGCTGCTCTGTTTCAGGTGTTTAGAGCTCTGGGAAGTTGGGGGCTGGCCCTGATGGCTTCATGTGAGGGCTTGTGGTTAGGGCCTTTGGCTCAGCAGTGAGGGGGTTACGGTCTGACTAATGGCATGTCTTCGCTTGTTTCTAGGCTTGTGGGGTGCGCTTGGAGTGGAGGATGGCTGTAGCATCAGCCGGGCTGAGCTGGGCAGTGTTGGCTGGGTCTGTGTATGCCCTGCTGGCAGGGTCCCTGCTGTCCCCCATGTCTAAGCCCCACATGCTCTGGTTCCTCCTGCAGCAAACCGTGTGTGGGTTCGACCTCCTGCGGGCCAATGGCCACTCCTTTGTGTGTGATGTCAACGGCTTCAGCTTTGTGAAGAACTCCATGAAGTATTATGATGACTGTGCCAAAATCCTTGGGTATGAGCAATCTGAGTTTTGATAAGGTGGTAAGGTAACTCATGGCAAAGTAAAATGAAATGTGGAGTCCTGGCCAGTATGTCAGAGAAGTCTGCAAGTGGTTCCTTTGCCCAGCAGGTGAAAGCTTGGCTCTTGGAGGAATGGGTTATTTTCAAGCCCTGGAGCTCCTGCCTGGATTGGCACTAGCTGTCTTTGTCTGCAGCTAGATGTACCTTTCAGGACTTTTCATTGCATGCTAAGCCCAGTTGTGGTATTGGTGATGTGGGGGAAACTGATGCCCCTTTGGGGTGCCCTAACTAGCCCACAGTGTGATAGGTATCTCCACAATGAAACTGAGGGGAAATTCTGTGGCTTTCTTCACATCTTTCAGCAGGACTGCTAAGGAGGAGGTGGAGAACCAAGAGAATGGATTTGCTTGTGAGCGTTGTATTTTGATTTCTTCCAGAAATATAATCATGAGGGAGTTGGCTCCGCAGTTTCATATCCCCTGGTCCATTCCAACAGAGGCAGAAGACATCCCCATTGTCCCCACAACTTCGGGCACCATGTGAGTACCTGCCATCTTCCCAAAAGGATGGCAGTGATGGTTATGTGAGGGACAAAGTGTGAAAAACCGTGTCCAAGGGCCTGACACCACTAGCAGTGTGGCATCCTGCAGCTGCTGTGCTGCTTGCAACCCTGAAATGCCTGTGGAAAGGCTTAGCTATGCATGTGGAAATTGTGACAGGTTGGAGATTAGTTGTAGGTTTGATGAATGCAGATGAGCAGTAGCTGAAGAAATTACAGAAACTGCTTACGTGGTTTTCAGAGGTCCAAATTCTTCATCAGGACAGATGCTGTAGCTGGCTGCTACATGGAGAAAGTGCATGTTGAGTTACTAATGAAATAGGTGGAAACACTTAGCTGAAATATGAATATTACCCATATGCTTGGCAGCCCCTCATTTGATACCTTTGGCCTTACTAGTTTTCTAGTACATAAGGCTAAAAGATCAAAGGCGAAAGTTTCTTTGTGATCCTCACCATACTTGTACACTGATATGAAACCACTCAACTTGGTAGTGTCCACAGAGCTCTGACTCCCTCTGCAGCTGTGGCTCTTGTGTCTGGTTTATTCTGGCAAAAATTCTACCCCTGCTGAGGAAAGCAGGTGTCAGATGAATGGAACTGAAGGAACAATGGGAAGCTACTTTCTGGTGGCAGTTGTGGAGTGTGCGGGCACATTTGTCACCTTTATCTTGTGTTTCCCCAGGATGGAGCTTCGCTGTGTTATTGCAGTCATCCGCCACGGAGATCGCACCCCAAAGCAGAAGATGAAGATGGAAGTGAAACATCCCCGGTAAGAGCCAAGGGAAGAAGGTGCTGTGCCTCTGGGAAAGGATGAGGGCCTGTGCTCTAAACCAGGAGCAGAGGGCTGAGTGTTTAGGAGGATGCACTTTTTCCTGATCCATCCAGGCAAATGCTTTCTGACCAGTTGAGAGAGCCCCCTTTCCCCACAAGGATCCTGACACCTTCTGTGTAAACACTGGAAGGGAGAGTGAAGGTGTGGTAGATGCTGAAAACGGAAGTGCCCCACTAAATGGGAATCTAGTATCTGATTACTGGTTGTATTTTGAAAAACACTTGTTTTTTCAGAATTTCTGAAGCACAGGGAACAGCCAGCAGCTTGCTGGTTCTCCCTGAACAACAGAGACTGAATGCACATGTAGGAATTACCCTGCTTGTATTATTGAAACAGCAGAAAATGGATCAGCATTCTTTTTTGCCTGTTCAGGTTCTTTGAATTATTTGAGAAATATGATGGTTACAAGACAGGGAAGTTGAAGCTGAAGAAACCAGAGCAGCTACAGGTGAGGAAGTACATTCTGGAGTTACTGAGTGGGATATGCAGGTAATACAGATCCTGGTGCAAGGCAATTCTTTGGGAGGATGCAAACCTCCAAAAGGGCAGCAGTCTGTCACACAGGCTCTGTCTCTGCTCTCTGTCTCAGTCTGCACCCTGTGCACACTCAAGCTGGGTGACAGCAGGAGAGCAGAACGGGAACTTCTGCTGCCTGATGTGCACACAGTAGGATGGAGATGACCTGATGCAGCTTGCCCACCACCTGTGGTTGCTTCTGGAGACACATGGGTCCATGCTAGGGAATGGGGCAATTGGAGGTACCTGCTTGGTTCTCAACAGGGCTGTAGTACAGCATGAGGATGAAGCCAACTGCAATGTGAAAGTTTGTCCTGCCTGAGCTGTGTCTTATGAAATGACATGTCTGCATGGACCTGATGCTGGATGAAGCTATTAGGAGGCCTTGCAGGAGTACGCTGGTGAGTCTGAGGCAGAATTGCTCTCTGCTTTCCAACAGGAAGTGCTGGACATTGCACGGCAGCTTGTGGTGGAACTGGGAACCCACAGTGATTGTGAAATTGAGGAAAGGAAATCCAAACTGGAACAGCTGAAGAGTGTCTTGGAGATGTAAGCATTCCTGTCTTGGGGCATGCTCTGGGTTTGCCTCAGACCGTTGTGATATGGAGACAAGCTGTGCTGCTGGTGCCCAGAGATTGGGGTCTCCTCTGTCCCCTGTTAGTAACTGTACATGAAAGGCACCATGTTCCTCACCTTTTCTTCTTGACATCAAAACCCTGCTGGTCCTTGTCCCAAGTGTGTCTGGTGATTGGCTAAACAACTTGAGACAAAACGGAACTTTCTTTGCTGCAGGAGAGGAACTGAGGTCCTGGAAACACCACGTTGATATGAAGCATTTTGATATAATTGGAATAAAACTTGTTTTAAATTAAGTCTTCCTGGTGCCAAAAGTTTAGCAAAAAGGAGCTCAGAAAACTTGAAAAGATGTTTGTGTCCTCTGAGGTTTTGTACAGTCGAAATAAAAATATGGTAGTATTGACAACTTCTAAACAAAACCAGGGTTTCTCTCGGGACTGCAGCTAGCTATTGCACATACAGCCAGCATCAGTGTTCAGGCCATGTCTCTGGAGCACAGAGGAGGACTTTTTGCTGAGATTCCCTCCTCTACTCTGTCTGCTCATTGGAAACATGGTTATCCTCAATGCATCTGTCAGAGTGATTTTTTTCTGTGATCTTATGAATCCACTTGTTAAAGATGTAGATAGAGTTTAAAGCCCTAGTGAGGAATGACAGCACAGAGTGCTCTTGGTAGAAGAGCAAGGGAATGGATCTTTGAATTTTGTTTGAGAGAGCTGTTTGGCTTTTTATAGGGGTGTATGCTGGGTCGCAGGGAGATGACAACAGTCATGTTCCATGGCTATGGGTGTTGTAGGAGAAAGTTTCTTGCTTGTGCTGTACTTCTGCTGTGTACTGCCTGGGGGCCTGTGGGCAAAGGTTGGGTGGAGTTGATTTGTTTCAGTTTTTTTTTCCTCCATCCCTTGTGACAGGTATGGACATTTTTCTGGCATTAACCGTAAGGTTCAGTTGACCTATCTGCCTCATGGACATCCAAAAGCTACAAGTGAAGATGAAGGTAAAGAAACCTGATGGTGCTACCCTGATATTTAAGCCCAGAGTTCAGGTGTGAGTGCAGCTACCCTACCTGTATAGGCCTCTGGACATGCAAGCAGAATCGGTGACCCATATCTTATCTTTGCTCACATCATAGGAAGGATTGAAGGGATGCCAGTATACCCTGGCTGGTTCTACAGGGCTTGCACTTCCAGTTTTGTGAACATCAGCCTATACTTTCAAAAACTAGTGACTCTGAATTTCCTACTTGCTGATTTGTTTCCTGGGGATTTTGGGTCAGGCTTGTGTTGAGAACACTCTGCAGACTCTGTGCTGGTGACAGCTTCTTCTTCCTCCTGTCCTCTCCCTTTGCAAGCTCAGATACGAGCTCTGATGTAGTGAATACCTGTTTGTTTCCTAGAGGCTCGCCGAGAGTCCTCCCCCTCCCTTCTCCTGGTGCTGAAGTGGGGTGGAGAGCTGACTCCAGCAGGAAGAGTCCAGGCTGAGGAGCTGGGGCGAGCCTTTCGCTGCATGTATCCTGGAGGCCAAGGTGAGTTGGGCCAGGTACCTCTGCTCCTGCCCTGTGGCTGCCAGCCTGCTCAGCCCAGGTCAGGGTTGCTCAGGCATCTGTGGCTGTATACAGCTTCTGGGATTAGTTTTTGTTCTTTTGAGTTGTCTTGGTAGGGATAAATAATTCAGGTGGGTTTTGCACCCACAGATCCCTAAGCTGACCAGAGAGGTCTGCTGTTAAACTTCAGTGTGTCTTGGAATGCAGCAGCTTTCTTTACATAATGTGCCAAGAGTCAAAAAAGACGGGTGGTTCTAATAAGGTACATTCTGATGCAGCAAATACAAAATTTATGAATGGTTAACAAGGAATTTAGGTCAAATGTAGAGAACAGAGGAGATCTTTCTTGGAACACAGATAATTCTGCCCTGAGACAGGAGAATGGAGAGGTAACTTCTCCATGTTTTCTCCGCCATAATTCTGTGATGCTAAAATGTATCTAATATGCACAGAAATCAACAGGAGCTGAAAGGGAAAAAAAAAACAACAAACACTGAGATTGCCTTTGAGTCAGGAGTGTTATACTGGATTGATCCACTGGGCCCAGTATTAGATATACTTGTCTTTGACTTGTATGTTTAATTAGTTCAATTTAATTAATTACATTTCAAATTAATTAAGCAAATTTAAATTGGATTGGAGAAGATTTCCTTCTACAATATGAGAGAGTTACCTTTGGTGGAAGAGAATCGGGTCAGGGGACACTTAAGCAAGCTGGACATAGGTGAACCCAAGGGCCCTGATGGGTTGCACCCACGGTGCCAAGGGAGCAGGCAGGTGTCCCTGCAAGGCCTCCAAGGATTCTCTTTCAAAGGCTCTGGGGACTGGGGGAGGTACCTGAGGATTGCAGGAGAGGAGGTGTTGCTTCTAGCTTCAAAACTGGCAAGAAGGAGGGCCCAGGGAACTGCAGCTAGGTCAGCCTCAGCACAGTCCCTGAGCTGGTAATGGAGCAGCTGATCCTGGAGATCATCCCTGGGGATGTGAAGGATAGGCAGGTGACTGTGAGAATCAGCATGCATTCACAAAGGGAAGTAATGCTTAACTAACCTGATAGCCTCCTACGGGGAAGTGACCCCTGTGCTTAGATGAGAGTAATTCTGAACAACAGCTTTGTAGACTTCTGCTCCATGTGGTCATTCATGGAGAGGGAGAGATCTTGTTTAGCAGGGAAGTGCTGTGTTCATGAGTAGCATTTGGTGCCTGGCAGCTTTCCCAAGACATCTGACTTCTGGCTGGTGCCTGTCAGGGTGTTTCTCTGAGTTGTGAGCTCAGAGCTGGGAGTAGTGTTCCTGTCTTGTCACACAATGTGACTGGGTACTGTGCAGAATTGCCCTGGGATTCCAGGTGGCAGCAAATAATGACCACTGCACTGTCTTCGGAGGTCAGACTCGAGAGCTGCATGACTTACTTTCCTCCGTTACTGATTTGACTCTTGGGGTTGACTGAGACATGAGAAATAAACTGTCAATTTATGCCACGAGGTAATTGTAGCTGTACAGGAGCTGCTTTGGAATCTTCCCTGCTGAGCTGCCCTCCCTGCAGTTCTGAGGGCTGCAGGACCTGCTCTCATGCAGCAAACAAGCAGAAGGAAGTGATTTTTTTTTTTCTTTTTTGTGCATCTTCATTCTGCGCCAGAGTGTTCAGGCTAGCAGAACTACTACAGGGTGTTCAGTAGAGTTTGCTGCAGAATTTGGGTACCATCAGACTTGACTGGTGAATGCTCATTTTTTTTCCTCAAAATGAACTTACCTAAGTTAAGCAAAGCCTTTGTTACATTTCTAGTCCTTGTGTATAGCTAGAACTGTCTATTTTGGAGCAGTATAAATGCTGCCTATGCAAGTGACTAATTCGCTACATAAATTTGTTACTACAATAAAGTTTGTCTAAACCAGTCTATTCAGCTGATAATTTTGAGCTGTCCTTGGTTCCAGGTGATTATGCTGGTTTCCCTGGCTGTGGCTTGCTCAGGCTGCACAGCACTTACCGCCATGATCTCAAGATCTACGCCTCGGACGAGGGGAGAGTTCAGATGACAGCAGCAGCTTTTGCAAAGGTCTTTCTTCTCTTTTGGGCACCTGTTTGTTCTGCTTCATTACTCTTAAAATATGCTGGTTCTGAAGGAAAATCTCTGGTGATGAGGAAGGAGTTTTCCTAGGCTCTTCCTCCTCTCTGTTGGATGTACTGGGGTACTGCACTGTGCTAATTGCAGGTGTGTGGGGCAGTACTGAACATCTGGTGTATCTGCACACACCTGTCACCTTTAATGTCCTGTCCAGGACTCTCTCACTCAAGAGGGAGTTATGTATGGATTATTGCTGATGCTTGATCTTAGAGCACACCAGATCTGCTGCTGAGTACTGATTGCCTATAGAATGAATGTTTCTGGGGTGGCTGCCCAGCTTGAGGGGTTATTCCTTGCCTGCTGAATTTAAAAGGGGAGTGAAATATCTTTGGTGCTGTATGGGGTGGAGACTGGGGAGAAGACAGGTTCATTTGCAGCTAAAGCCAAGGGGATTCATGCAGTGGCCTCAGCTGGTCTTTGGAGCATTCACTGTATTAACACTTTCAAGCAAACTGAGCTGATTGATAGTTGAGCCGGCTCAACAGTTGCCTGGACAAATCTGGGGCTGCTGCAGGCAGAGCTGTCCTTTGCTTCAACAGCTCTAGAAGTATGCCAGTCATCTCTGACTGGAGTGGATGTTGCTTTAAAACTGCCCTTCAAGGATAGTTGAGATTTCACTTAGGTTTCCTGAGTTCTGGCCATGAAACTATCAGCATTTTTGTTGCTTGGGTTGATCAGACCTGAAATCTTGTCCTGTGTGGTGTGGTTTTAGGGTCTGCTGGCCCTGGAAGGAGAGCTGACCCCCATTCTGGTGCAGATGGTGAAAAGTGCCAACATGAATGGTCTGCTGGACAGTGACAGTGATTCCCTTAGCAGCTGTCAGCACAGAGTGAAGGCACGGCTGCATGAAATCATGCAGAAGGATGCTGAGTTCTGTGAAGAGGATTATGAAAAGGTAAAGCATTGGTCCCTGTATCTGGAAGGAGAATAGCATTGCTGCAGTGGCTTGATGTGAAATGTGCAGTATGTTGAGCAGTGGTTTGGTTTGTTTGAGATCAGTTCTGGTCAAAATGACAGGATATGTATGGAAGTGTGCAGGTTAATGGCCCTTGCCCTTCTTTGAGTGACAGTCCTTAGTGTTGCTCTGCTGTCCCCTTCGAGACTGATCATGGTGCCTTTCTCTCCTTTCAGAATTCACAGTTCATTTTGTTCTTGTGTGAATGCTAGAAGAGCTCCTGCATGCTGCTCAGATCAATCCCAGCTGCTGTGGGCAGGGAGTGTGCCTCACTGAATTCTAGATCTGTGCTCAATCAGTGAACAGTCCTTTCGGTTACAAATCGTTGTGTGTCCTGTCAGGTTCTGATAGCTGCAGAGTAGAGAGCATGGGCTGCATCCAGCACAGCAACCAGTGAAAGCACTATTGCTGCTTCTCCAGCAAGTGCCCAAAATACTGTTTCCCAGGCTCTGAAATGTGATTACTGGACTGAAATCCTTTAAGGAACATATTTATCATCTCAAAGAACTACTTAAAATGAAGCCCTTCTGCTCAAGCATAGAAGCAAAATGAGACAAGAGTGGTTATTGTGGGTGGAGGGAGGTCTGATCTGATGGGAGCAGTTGTTTATTCCCTCTGAGTTTGATCCTGAGGAAGATTTTAAGACATGCCTGACTGCTCCTAGGAATAGGCCAGCTTATTGTGCTCAGCTGGGAGCACAGCTTTTGTCCCAGGTCAGAAAGCAGTACAGTTGCAAAAGACAGACAATTTGCATTCCCTGTTTGTGAAGACCAACTAATCTCTGCTGGAATCTTCTTTCAGCTAGCACCTACAGGCAGTGCTTCTCTGCTCAACTCCATGACCTTTATCCAGAACCCAGTTGAGGTCTGTAACCAGGTGTTCACCCTGATTGAGAATCTCACCTCCCAGCTACGAAAACGTCTGGAAGACCCAAAATCTGCAGGTGAGCAACAGAACTGAAAAGGGTCTGGAAGAGATTCATTTATTGTTACATCTTCAGAGCTCTCAAACACCACTAGAGTTTATGTTTGTAGCAAAGAAACTGTAAAGTGTGATTCTGTATGTGCTATTAATGTGGAAGGCTCCACTTTCAGTTACTGTTAAAGAGAGCTGTAATGTAAAGGAAATGATATGTGCATCTTGGTTTAGAGTAAATGTAAACAGAAGCAGTATAGCCTGGAGGGGTATGCCTGTGTTTTTCCAGGCCTTTTCTGGAGACTATAAACAGCAAGTTTTTCAGTCACAATTTGCTCATCTCACCTTTCCTAGTAACAGTGCAGAAGTTTTACAAAGACATCTTGGGGACCTGCCATGGGATCTAAGGCAGACCTAAGCAACCAGGCAAATGGTTTCACTTTTCTCAAGCATTTCAGAAGTAGCCTGTTGCTGCAGGTTAAAACTCCTACAGTATTTCCAGTGGCTTTTCCAGGCTAGCATTCCTGTGGGTGACACAAGAATTGGAGCCCTTTCATGCTGGGAGGAGTCAGTCATAACTGTCACTTGAAATCTCTGCAGCAATAACCAGGGTTCTGTGATACTGTGGTCCTAGGAGGTGAATGTGGTTTGGTGTTCTCTGCTTTTTAGACCTGCAGCTGTACCACAGTGAGACTTTGGAACTGATGCTGCAACGCTGGAGTAAGCTGGAGCGAGATTTCCGCATGAAGAATGGGCGCTATGACATCAGCAAGATCCCTGATATCTATGACTGCATCAAGTACGATGTACAGCACAACTGTGCGCTGAAACTGGAAGGCACAACTGAGCTCTTCAAGCTCTCCAAAGCCCTGGCAGATGTGATCATACCCCAGGTATAGCCTGTATGATGATTCCTGTGGTGCCAATTTCTGACCCTTTGCCTTTGTGTTTTGTCTTGATTCTCTTGCACATTAACTCCCAAGGCAGCCTATCACAGAGGATGTTTCTCAGATCTGTCTTGGTGTTTGTATAAGGCCAAAACCAGTTATGACTTGAAATGTGGCAGGGCTGGACTTCTGCTTGAGGATTCTGGCAGGGTCAAAGTAATGAGCAGCTGATGCAGCAGCTTTTCCATGTTTGTTGTAGTGTATCACAGCACAGCTCCAAGCTGCGTGTGTGTGCTACAGCAACATTCCATCCTCTCAACATGTAGGGTTGTGGAAGTGAAGGGAGATTTGTGTTAAAGTTCTGACAAGTTTGTTATTCTTGTCGAACTAGGACTTGTTCAGTTTCCAATGTTGAGTTGCTTCTGGCAAAGTTTAATTTATACAGGATGAGTTTATACCAGCAAGGTCCAGCTGCCCCTGTAGAGTAGAAGTGGTCTAAACTTTTTCAATGTTGCTGGTGATATGCAGTCTGGCTGTTTTTAGCATAGCACTGCAGTTTTTATCTTTGCCAATAGCAGTTGTTGCTTTAATGCTCATGCTAGCTCAGGGTGTAATGTCATGAGATCTGAGATGCGCTCATGGTCCTTGCACCTTTCAGCTGTTGATGACTGATAGTCATGTCCAGACATAACTGGGGTTCTTAGAAGAGTCTCAGTCCTCTGTTACCTCCTGCAATATGTGGGAAAAAAAGTGAAAAGTGTTGAGTGACATTTCTCTTCCTGTCCTTGCTTAACCAGAGGTGCTGCGGACTAGGCTGTTGAAGTTAAGTGACCTTTTATGTGAGGATGTGGCAAAGAACCAGGGCTCAGGGTATCTGTTGTTTTGTTCCTGCAGGAATATGGGATTAATAAGGAGGAGAAACTGGAGATTGCTATTGGCTTTTGTCTTCCTCTCATTAAAAAGATCCAGCTGGACCTACAGAGAACTCATGAAGATGAGTCTGTCAACAAACTACATCCATTGTAAGGCTTGTGTTGCATGCTGCTGGCAGTGGGGGGGGGGCAGCTGTGGAGCAGTGGGTGGCTCCCATGCCAGGAGATTGTACTGTTGTGGAAGGAGGTACTGAGCATACACTGAAGGAGCCTCTAGGAGGAAGGCATGTTGATGCTCCCAGAACTAGAACACAGATGGAGAAGGCACGTTGAGACTGCTGACCAGAAGCACAGGGCCACAGAGGCTTGTACCCATTGTAGCTGGATGGTAATTCCTCATCCAGGCATTTCCCTGCACAGGGCCAGTGTAGGGTGATGAGCCACCTACTATGTGTCTCCATTAGGATTCCACAAAATTTGTTGCTTCTGTGCCCAGTGCTCGCATTGTTTGTTCCGTCCTGCTGCCTTTGACATTTCTCAGTGTGGGGTTATGTCATTCCATTAAGAGTACAGAAATGCTGATATGTGATAGACACAGGCAGTTCACTGGCAGACGAGTAACTGTGGGCTGATTTTGGTTTAGGTACTCGAGAGGAGTTCTGTCACCAGGTCGCCATGTTCGAACGCGGCTGTACTTCACCAGTGAGAGCCACGTGCACTCCCTGCTCAGCATCTTCCGCTACGGGGGGCTACTGGATGTAAGTGTCCCAGCAATGCTCACAGAGTAAGCCTCCCTACTTTTTTCCAGTAGCCTCTTCCAAGGTGAACAGTGTATGTTTGTAGGTTGCCCCTTAAGCCAGCTCTTCCAGAAATGCTGTGCATCAGTGGCACCTGGCTAGCTCCATCCCTGCTGTGTTTGCATGCTGCAGCATGCCTTTCTGGCATGTAGGAGGATTGTTCTTCCTCTGCACCTCCCTTGCTTGCAGAGAGACATGTTTTCTCCAAGATCTGTCCTGCTAGTTTCAGGTGAGCAGACCACTTACTTGTCTAGGCAGTATGAGGCAATGGGGATGAGTGAATTTCTTCCTTTCTGCTTCCTTCAACCTTTTATAAGCTTGGTCATGTATTTATAGTCTTTATATCAATTCTGAGTCAATAAAATCAGTTTTCTTACAGAGGAAGTGACTTGAGGTTGCAAATTCACAGGATATGCTCTCTACCATAGAGGCAGATGACACATTTTTAGGGATTTATTAATCCAGCTCACCCTTCACTTGTTCTCTCTTCACCTGCTTCCTGGATGAATTGGTATGCAGACCCTGAGAAAAGCTTTGCTTTACTCTTCTCAAGAGGCTCTCTGATATACCTTCCCATTTTTAAGCATGATCTGAAATGCCTTGAGAGTTTGGGCTTGCTTAACAGGCATGATTTTTGGTGTCTGTGGCAGCTTAGCATATCTATAGACAGTGATCAGAAAAGTACCTCTAAATCACTCACTGAACAAGATGCTCCTGTATTCCCTGACTCAAGTGCCCAAGGATGCTGTGCTGCCAGCACAGAGATATTGGGCTGCATCTGGGTTCTGTGTAATGGGGGGTTCAGTTCATGTCCATCAAGGTGGTGATTTGCTCCACAGCCTCATGGGTAGCACTTCAGGTGTGACCATTTCCTGGCAGTGCTGGGAGGCAGTGAAGGGTGGGCTGCCCCACTGTGTGGAGCCCAAGGGCTCAGTGTGTCTTCGCATTTTTCATTGTGTCAGGTAAAAGCACTTCACTTGATCCCTTATTTAGCACAGGTTCATCCCTTGTGCTTGTTTCTGTAGTTTGAGAATGGCTGTGTTTGGGAACCTGCTGTGGGCTCTGCTTGTCTCCAGTTGGTGTGGCACAGTGGCTTGCAACTCACATCTGCACGTGGGTGACCTGGGCAGCTGTAGCATCCCTCTACAGGGAGATGGGCAGCTGCTCCTCACTGCAAGCACCCCACCACACTGCAAGGTCATTTCTTCATGCAAGTTAAGCAAGGTGCCTTTGTCTTGGCAATGTTACCTTGTGGAGAGAGAAACTCTCAGTCCCATTTCACTGAATGCTGCAAGATGTCTGCTGTTGCTTATCCCATGCGACTGTTTGTGTGTATATATCAGGAAAACAAAGACCAGCAGTGGAAGAGAGCCATGGACTATTTGAGTGCTATCTCAGAGCTGAACTACATGACCCAGATTGTTATCATGCTCTACGAGGACAACAACAAGGTGAGGGATAGAGCAGTAGGATACAATGCTTCCTGCCCTGTTGCAAGGCACAGTCCTCAGAGATGAGTTCGGTTGGAAGTCTGTAACTTCAGCTCTTGCTGCTTGTGGACAAAGACAGATCATTAACACAAGTGCTAGTTTTTAGTTTATGTGGGCAGCAGTGACCCAGTTAGTGCTCGTTACATGTAAGTAGAATGTCACCCTGAGCAGTAATAGCCAACTTATGCAATTAATACTATTTTAAAGAATTTCCTAGTGCAGAATTATTTGCTGTTTTTAAGTATTAATTGCAAGTGAGCACTAGGAAAAAAAATGGAGTGATATTTGACTTGTATTTTTGAAATATATCTAGAAAATATCCAGATATTTCGCATCCATAAAGTATTTTTTATTCTAAAAGTGTGCTGATGTAGTTAGGGAAGTGTAAACTGGTATCTTCAGGAAGTAAAGAGAATCATTTAATCAACAGCTAGAATGTGGGAGCTGAGGGTGGTGGCTGTAAGTAGGTTTGCCACCAAACTGCATGTCCTGATCATCAGACCTTGTGACTTGGGTCAGTGCTGCAGGAGGTTGTAGTGGTGAGGGGAGCAGCCCCTTTCCCCATACCTTATGGAGTTAAAGCCTTGTATTCACAGAGCTGGTGTGAGCTTCTAATGTTACAAGTGATGCTTGCCAAAAAAACATGTGACTAGAACTCTCAGGAATGGTGTGGATGTGTCAGTCAGTCAAGATGAGTTTATATCATTAGTGCTGGGTACTGTAGAGGCTCTGGCCTCTTTAAAAGAAGGTTAATGAGAAATTATTATTAGAGACAGTTACTTGAATCTTGGAACAGCCTGACTGAAGGTCTGGGGGGGACCCAGTCTCCCCCTGTCCTGGCATATGCTGGGTTTGCAGCAGGAGTGGGTCAGAAGAAGCTGGGGTTTACAGGTGTGTGTGTATAAATAGAGCCTGATTCTATTACACCCCTTTATGGCTGTTGTCACAAAATAGCAGCAGTCAGAATGCCTCAGCTGGGTGCTAATGAGGGCTGTCATTTTGGATGGGACAAACCTGGAGCCATTCTCTTCATATTCCTGCTTTCCCTGCAAAGGCTGGGCCTGGGATGGGTGCTGGCCAGCCCAGCAGGGTGGGACCTTGGCCTGGGCTGATGGTAGGATTAACTGGGTTTGGTTCTTGGTCTGTTCCCTGTGACATGTGTTCACAGGACCCCTCTTCAGAGGAGCGTTTCCACGTCGAGCTGCATTTCAGCCCTGGTGTCAAAGGCTGTGAGGAGGACAGGAACATACCCATGGGGTTTGGCTTTCGGCCGGCCTCAGCAGAGGTAAGCAGACACCTGTGCGGGAGCTGCCGGCCCCAGGGGACGCTTGGACACTGTCCTGCTCTGTCTGGCCCTGCTTCAGAAGCTTCCTTGCTGGCGGTGCCCACAGGGAGCTGGCACGTTGTGTCCGTGTCCTGTTTGGGTTCATTGGAATGGCTGCTGGAACTGTGAGTTCCTCCTGAGCTTGGCAGAGCAGGAGATCCAAGCCTGGAGCTGGTGTGGGGCAGCAGGGGCAAAGGCCATGTGCCTGTAGACATGAGTGGAGTGTTTCCTTATGGCAGAACGAGGACAAGAAGGCAGACCAAGGCAGCCTAGAGGACCTCTCCACCGAGAAGGGCAGCGATGAGCCGGACCGTGCTCGGCAGAAGTCCCCACAGCCCTCGGAGCCGGTCAGCATCCAGCGAAGATCACCCCTGGTCAGGAGCCGGAAGACGGGATCCATGGAGGTAACCATGCCATTGATGCTCTCCCTTGTTCTTGCAAAGGCCTTTTGCTTGGTTTTGGTTTCCTGGCATCTCTTTTAACATGCCAGAGTCTGAGTTGATTCTGGGAAAGGATCTGCAGAAGGTAAAGAGGGATGTTGTGGAAGGGAGTCCTCTGAAACTCTTCCTCATTGAGGAAGGACAGGAACACAGACCAGAAGAACTGATGAGGAAGCACAAGTAAAGAAATGCTTGAGAAACACAAGCATTATTTGGATTACGTGCTCGGTAGAGGCGCTGGTATAGCCAGTATGAGATTACATGCAACCTCACCACCTAGCTGTGGTGATATCTTGCCTTCTGTTAGGCTCCAGTCTTTGCCTTTCACAAAGGCAGCTCCATGTTTCTCATTCCTCATCCCATCTAAGATCTCATGCTGATCAGTGGTCCCTGCTCACTGGTGGATTCAGCCAGGATGTTTAAGCTTTCAGGGCTTAGAACTGTCCCATTCACTGATCTGGTGAAGTAACAAAATTAATTTTACTGTTCTAACCTCTCTCCTTCCAGGCTGTTCTGTGTCACAAGGCCAGTGTCAGAGTCAGCAGCTGACTGTTACCTTCAGAGTACTCTGGAACTGTCCCTCCTTTCAGAGGGATTTCACAGGCATTTTTGCCATTAGTTTTCTGAATCAGAAAACAGTAGAGTTAAGGTTTGAGGTATTTGTTAGCTGTCTTCCATTGCTGTGTGTTTCTCACAATGTCACCTCTGCATGCAGCACTCAGAGGCTCTTTGTGATAGGCACGTACTAAGTTAAAGGGCATATGATTACCTGCTGCTAAAGAAGGAAGGCTGTGTCCCAGGGATCTCAGCAAGAGTCTTGGGAGAAAAGGTGCTCACTGTATGAGTCCCATTATACTTTTCAAATTTCCACTGTTCCACAATCCAACAAAATCTTGAAATTAAAATTGAGCATTCACTGTCACAATCCTAGCATATGACTACCTTTGTGCTTCTTGAAAAGGGTGATTTTAAGGGAGACCTATACCTTTCTTTACCTTGAATTGATGTATAAATGCTTCTGATAGAAGCGGGTAACTTGGAGCATGGTGCTGATTAATTACACTGTGTCTTTGCAGGTGCTGTCTGAATCTTCTAAATCAGGAGGTTATCGCCTCTTCGGCACTTATTCCAGGCAGTCTTCTGAGATGAAGCAAAGTGGATTAGGTACTGTACCTGACCTGTAACCAGCCTACTCACTTGTACCTCTCTGTTTCCATGGGAATTAGTCTGTGTCTCCACAGACACATCTGGCTTGTGTTCCTTGTATGCCTCTGTGTGTTTTGTCTTCTTTCAGTGTTACTGTTGACACCACTGTAGAGACTGTCTTAGTTGGTACCTTTTGTGTACAAACTTCTCCTTCAGCTGCTAGAAGCAGAAGATACACCTTTCATCTTTTCCAGTACAGGGGCAACAGGGCAAGCTGCTGACCTGCGGGCTTGCCTGTGCTTTTCTGTTGCTCTCATTTGTTACAGCGTTTCTCAATTTAGTAGGAAGAGATTATTTTAGGCAAGAACTAGTGTGCTTTCTGTTCTGCAAAACATCAGTTTATATGCAAAGCTTTTCTTCGTGTGAGACTGTTCTATTTCTACCTTTGCTTCATGAAGATCTGCTGTATTGAATGGATGTGTCGCATACAGAATGTTTGATAGCTCTCTAATCGAGCCGAAGTCCCTGGTCAGCCATTCTTCTTGTGGTAGCCAGTGGAAGAGAATATTTCAGGGCTTTTGACATTCTCTGTCCTTGATTGTTCCATTCCATGTCATCCTAACCTAAGCTATGTCTGAATAGTTGAAATTCTTCCTGAAATAATTTTGCTAAAGCAAGATCTATTTTGAAACTGGAAAAGCTGTTTGTGCTTTGTCATGAGATTCAGAGATGGTTGTGCAAGCTGTGCCTTGAAGAGAGGAGTGATAATGCCCAAGTCATGCCCGGTGTCTTTTTCTTTAAAACCATCTTAGCATTGTAGTGGGGCTGCAGGCTTGCAGCAGTTCTGACTCATCACTCTGTTATATGGACAACCTGCAACCAAGAGACTTCTGAAAGACCTGTTCATTTCTTTGCCACTTCTGAATGAGCAGCTTCCACGGCATTCTTACCAAGGAAAGACAATTTTCTTCTGAGTAGTTAGAAAACATCCCTGGAGTCTGCCAGCTGTGCGTCCAGCCAGCTGGAAAAATGTAAATAGGAATGACTGATGTATATATTTTCATAAAGGCTATTTTCATAGCCTTAGCCATGGTAATTTTTGAATGTGTTATTTCACTTATTTCTGCCTTTCCCAGTGCCACTGTGAGATTCAGTGAGCTGTGACAAGCTGCATGCTTAGGCTTGAAGAAACCTGTGGCTGTTTTGTGAGTCCATATGGATGAATATGGGAATTTCTGAAATGGCACATAGTCAAGGAGGTGCATCTGCCTGGAGAATTACTGAGTACATCAAATGGTACTGCAAACTGGTTTTACTGTTTGAATGTGCGACTACCAGAAGGCCTGTGCTCTGGAAAGCAGATATTACAGCCCTTGGACTACAGCCTTTTCCAGGTTTTTGAGGAATGTCTGTTTTGACAATAGAGAAGACCACTGCTTCTCTACACCTTTGTACAGTACTACTTTTCCTTCACAACAAAATCTGACATTTGATCCTGACAGGTTTAATTTCAGAATCTTGCTTCATGTGCCTTGCTGGGAAGCTTGTGCTGGTTACTCTTCCACCTGTGAAGCTCTGCAGAGACAAAACCTTGAATAGGAACTGATAGATCGGATCTGTAACATAGGCTTCTAGCCCAGCCATGGTTCTCCTCTGTAGAGCCTTGCAGGTACAGAAGAATTGAGCAGGAGAGACCTGTTGTACCACAACAGTTGATGATTAGGATATCTGTGTTTCTGTGAATTTTTTTTCACCTGAGGCCTGCTATGAAGAACCATGCCCCTTTACCTGTACAAGTCAAGCTTGTCAAGGAATCTTCCTGATTCCTTTCCTGCTTGTTTTTTACAAGTCTAATTTCTTGCCCTTTTAGGATTTGAAATGTGTTCTCTAGGAGAATACAGAACGCTGGAAGCTTGAACTTTGGCTTTAATGCTTGTCTCAGCAGCTGTGTTATGAGGGGGTTCATTCAGGCACTACCTGCTACTTTCTGAGTTTTCTGAAGCTGAGCATACCTCCTGTTGCATGACCTTGTCAGTCAGTGCCTGGCTGTCATTATCTCTGGAAAATGGAATATCTGTCCTGCTGTAACCTCATATGTGTAGGCATGCAGGAATAGGGGGCACGAGAGAGCTCCTGCAATAGCTCTGCCTTGCTGCCATACCTTCCAGAATGGTGCCTCTACATTAATTTTAAAAATGTAATTCCTCCTTTGAAAATAGGTGGCTGCAGCTTGCTTTGTCTGTGCTTTGGAGTGTGACAGGTTTTTCTGGGCAGCATCAAGTGCATTGCTGTGGATTGTTTGCCATAGTGAATGTGCTTCTAGCTTGAAAAGCTTAGAGATGTTTCAATACCTTTATTTGCTTACAAGAACCCTTCAAAATGAAGTAAAATCACTGCTGGCTGTTTGAACAGCAGAGATGGCGTACTGCTAGTGGTAGGAAGCCTTGTGCTGAGATTCCCAGAGGGAAACCAAGAATGACTATTTTTAAACATCTGACTTACTGAATGAACATATGACAATTAAATGCACGGTAAGTATCCAGCACATGCAGTAATTTCTAGCAAGTGTTGCTACATTTAAATCTAAACGGCCATTGTGTTCTCTAGGATGTGTGTGTATGTGGTAACTTTGGTACAGCGGTTTTCTGGAGTTCACTGTAGACAATTGCTGTTGTTCATAAAGTCATCTTTGTAAGTTCACTTCTGGCTTAATGCCTCTGTCTGCTGCAGGAGAGCAGAAGCACTGGGGTATCCTTAGCTTAATGATTAACAGCACAAGGTTGCTCAAGATATACAGTCCTAAAAATCTGATGTTCCATTTTTATCTGCCAGTAAATGAATCTGTTGGGTGGTTTTTGTTGTTGTTTGTTTTTAAACCATGGAAGAGCAATTAGGAGCATCATCCTGTCTGATGCATGACAAAATTTAATTTTCATTCCAACAGATTCCAGTTCATGCTGAGTCAGCACTTTGCATCAATTTAAGGCATTAGGAGGAAATTTTCTAAGGTTTGTGTATCAGTGACCCTGTAGGCAAGAGCTCTTTTATGTCCGAGGGCATGTATGTGCTTGTCTGTGCTGTGGAAAGCCACCAGCAGTGTCACAGTGGGGGAGCAGCTGCAGTTCGGTGCTACAAGGACCCTTTTGGTCACCCCAAGAGCAGATGTCCTCAGCTCAGCCTGAGCTTATAAAAGAACATTTCAATACTCAGGATCTCCGTGTTTTCTCCAAAGAAGCTATGGCTTAAGGATCTTTGCAGAAACAGAGCTGGGGTCCCCACGAGCAATGAGTGGATGTGAAGCAGCAGTGTCCTCACACCAGGGAAGGCTGATGGCATGCTAAGCTGCATCAGCTGGAGTACAACTGTCCAGCTTGAGGGGTTTGGCTCTTTGTCTGCTTACCTCTCATGAGTGCCTGAAGCTCTGCTGTCCTGCCCTGGGCTCCCTGGGGTGTGGAGGATGTGTGTGTCAGGACTGCGAGCCCACTGTGGGGCAGCTGAAGTGGGTGGGAAGCCTGGAGCACATCGTGTTGGAGGAGAAACTGAGAGCCGTGCTTGTTCAGATTGGAACTTGTGGGACTGGCGACCTTAATGCTCTTTTACCACCTAAATAGGAGGTTGCAGAGGGAACAGAGACAGACTATCCCCAAAGCCCTGTGATGGTTGGTGGAGAACCAATGAACACAAGTTGCAGCATAAGAAGTTCCAGTTAGCTAGGAGGAACAAATTTTTCACCCACCGTGAATGTGCCAGATGTTAGAGCAGGGGCCCAGAGAGGTTGTGAAATTTCCTTTCTTGGAGGTGTTGACAACTTGATTGGATAAACCCTAGTAAGCTGATCTGAGTTGGTCCTCTGGAGTGTTGGGAAAGAAGCTTTGGGCTCCTTCCAACCTAAATCATTGTATGATGCCGTATTTTAGAATCAAGAGCTGCTTCCAGTGTAGGCAGGGTCTCTTTCAGAGCAGTAACAGTTGCACTGTTCCGTGTTGCAGGTTTTTTGCTGTGGCAGACAAGGTGGAACCAGATAAGTCTGCTTGTTTCTGGAGGCCTTTTGTGTGTAGGAGTAATGTTGGTTTGAGCAGTCTACAGAATGCAGCAGCAAGACCGTTTGCAGAGAATTTACAGCCAATCAGTGGCTGTGTCTGGCCCATAATAGGGTTTTGTCTTGACTCAAAATTGCTTTCCTCAGTGAGTTGAAAGAATACTCTTTCAAATTCCTGGTGTTCACTATGTATCACACGAAGTCAAGTCAGTCTTCAGAGCACTGTGCCTTGGAGAAGCAAAGCCAAAGCCCAGGAATGAGGTTGCCTTCCACCTTGCATGCCATGTTCCTTGACACTGGGTTGGTAAAGTTCCATGCTGTATGCACATCTGGTGCTTTGCAAGGCTCGTTCATGGGCCAGTTGCTCCCATGCTGGAGCAGTGAGGCATGGTGAGTAAAGTTTGTCTGTGAAGTATGAGCTCGTGAGAACAAGCCCTCTGGTCACAGTACTTTCTCTGCTTGTTTGACTGGAGATGAATCCATGCTGGCTGATCCACAGATTAGACAGTTCTTTCCTCAGTGTCCTACACAAAAAGGAGCTTTCCAAAGAAAAAGGGCAGAAAAGCAGAGCAATGAACCTCATCAGTGGTTTGTCATCCTGACTGTTGTGACATCAATGTGTAGCTTTGCTGACTGAAAGGGGTGAAGTTGTTTCTCCTTGGTCAGGGCAAGAAAGTCAAATGGAAGTAAACCCCTGGATGGAGTTAGGAACTTTCCTGGTGCTGAGGTTTGCGCTACTGCTCTGCATTTGGCATGTGGAATTTAGAATGGAGACCATGGCCTTCCTGTGCTTCCAGGCATCATGTTTTTTCCTGAAATTGCTTGTGAAGTGGCCAGTTCATTCTTCATCCTTTGACTAACCCTGCTTTTCTGTAGTTGCATGCAGTGGATATGTGTTACTAACCCCTTCCCTGCCTTTCCAGGGTCACAGTGCACCGGGCTGTTTAGCACCACTGTGCTGGGAGGCTCCTCCAGTGCCCCCAACCTCCAGGACTACGCACGCAGCCATGGCAAAAAGTTTGCCAGCAGCCTGACATACAAAGACGGTATGTGTGTTCCCTGGCAGCAGGGTGGTACTTTGTGGACATTGATGTCTCAAGATGTGCCTGCAGCACAGACTTGGCCTGTTGAAAATAGTGACAGTTGAATGTGTGTACTCACTACATCCACCATGATGAATTTTACCATATCCCAAATGATCCTTGCTAGGACAGAATGGAGCTGACATTGTGAGAGGAGTTTTAGGCTGATGTGTGGTATTGCTGGGGTCTGATTTTGGTCTGATGTTTTAATAGTACTTGCTGTTGTGAAGGAGGATTTATTGGTCCAGATATTAAATAGGTTTGTCCTGGTAGGGAAATCCAGCAGATCACATCATCTTGCTTACCTCGATCATCTTGCTGATGCTAAATGAAGCTCTTTTTGGGACAGTAATCCTTTCCCCATGGAAGGTGGAGCCATCCCTAAGACAGAATGATATGCCTGGGCATGGATAAGATGAGCACTAGATCGAGTCTGAGGTAGCTCTCAGGAGGTGAGGGCAATATGCCTGAAAGGCTTGAGGTAAGTGAGTTGCTTGGATGAAGCACTGCAGAAGGACTGGAAAGTCTGGATTCTGTGCAGCTGGGCAAAAACTGCCAGGAAGGTCAGCAAGACAGTCTGGTGAAGGTGTTGGGGCCAAAGTTACAGACGCTCTATGCCCGTGAGTGCAGGTGCTGCAGCTGCACCTGACTTGCCAGCATCACTTGGTGCAATGTGCAGGGAGCAGCAGAAGGTTGTTTTTTGCGAGGAAGTTGGGGCACAGGGACAGACTGTACTGTCCTGGAACAGCTGGAGGGTGTGATGCACAAGTGCAACTGTGGTCCCGATAGGAAAGACACTCATTCTGACTCTTGAGTGAATCAGACTGATTCATGTAACATTTGTTGGGGCACTGATCTGAGGAGCTCCACGGGCAGGGTCTGCACAGCATACTCCAACAAGGCTGGAAATCCATCTAAGGTTTCCCAGCATTTGAATGGATGAGTGTAAGGTTGTCTGTCTTGGATGTCTTATCTTTTTGGTATCTTAATCAATGCAGAATCTGAGTACCTTTCTTAGTGGGATTGTAAGGAACATTAACATTGCTGTGTTTCAAGATGGTAAGGTGATTAAGGCAATGGTTTGGGAAAGACAGGAGGTTGGTTCATCTAGATTTTTGTCCAGTTTTGAGGCAAAGAAAATGGCCTAGCAAATCCGGATGGAAAGATGTTGACCCATTATCAGCCCTGTTGGAACTCTGTAGGTGCTACTATGTACGCTAGCTGCCTGTGCTGCTTTTCTTGTGTAAGAGAAAACCACGCTGGTTCTCACCTCCTCAGGGCACTCCCTGGCACACAGTGGGCTGGAGGGTGAGATGGGAGTGTTCTCAACCCCAGTATACCAGTCTGAGCTGCCCCAGGTGGCAAGTACTGGCTTCTCACAGGTTGCAGAATAAGCTGATGGTGTTTGACACAAGACCAAGGCGTGAGTCACAGTGGAGCCTCTGAAAAGGCCAGCAAAGGCCCTGGCTACTGTTCCTTCCTGACCCTGCAAGGAGTGGGAGCCTAAGGCAGCACTGATTCTCAGGGAAAAGCATCAGAGACTGCTCTGTGCCCAGCTGGGCATGGAACCAACCTGCTCAGTCCTGGTGCTGGGCTGCCTGTTTCTGTAGGCTGTGTAGCAGGATGTGCCTGCAGCAGGCTACAGGCATTCGAGGCCATGGACTCCTGCTAAGCCTAAATTCAGTGACAAGGTCTCTTTGTGCTGAGATGCAGTTGTACCCTCAACTACTTAAAATGTGGACTTAATTGACTAGCATGTATCTAACACAGCTCAGAATTATAAATCTTGATGTTATACTTCGGTTTTCATGTTCCTTGGTGTGCCCAGAGACCCTGTGCTGTCAGTGCCTTGCTGCAATAAGGACATTTGGAGGGAAGGTGTCGGAGACTTGGGAAAACAAGGAGGAAGCAGAAGGACATTTAGCTTCTGGGGAAAGTAGTTTGGAATGTCAAATGAGCCCTTGATCTGCATGTTTTTGCTTAAATGAGCACTATTGAAATGCTGAACAGTGGAATTGAATCCAAACATCATTGCTCTTGGTTGCAGTCAGTGGCACTGCAGCTACAGCAGACTCTTGGAGAACATTTGTTTCAAGACCTTTTCCACACTTTTTTGACTAATGTTGTTGAAAAGCAGCACATTTTTGCATGAACTCTTTGGTAGTTTTTCATGGCTGCGATGCTTCAAGGTGCAGTGTGTGGCACATAGCACTTCACCAGTGTTAACTTGACTTGTTCCAGGGAAGTTTCAAGGGCCCTTATTTCTGAAGTCTTTTTTGCTTGAAGCTGGAGGAGGGCTAAGGAACACTTCAGCAGAAAGTCTTCTCAACCTCAAGCTGAGGGAAGGTCCATGGATTGTTGTGATTTCAAGTTGGCTTTCCTGAAGCCAGGGATCCAGTAAACTGGGTCAGTGCCATTTCAGTTGATGTGCCCTCAGGGCAAGGGGAGGTGTGGGTGGGATGGAGATGGTCACCAGCTGATTGCAGCTCCAGGGCTTAGACACTTCCAAGGGATTGCATGTGTAGGGAAGATTGTCATGCTGTGTTTGAGTTTAAAGAAAGAAAAACAATTTTTAGGGCTGGTACACTAGAAGAGGAAATTCCAGTGGCAGTTGGTTTAGATGCGTTATTTGGTCAAGCCACTGCATGTAGCTGTAGGAGCACATTGAGAGCGTGGAGCATGCATTGGTGCACTGGTGAGGGGGATAGGTATACACTCTCTGTGGGCTAGGGAGAATGGATGCATAAAATGTGAAAGAGAAATAAGAGTTTTCTACTATTTCCTGAAAGATCCCCAATAGCAGCAAAAGTTATGATTGCCTGGGGTCTCACATCAAATCCCACATAGAGATGGTCTGATCCAGGCCATTCTTTTTCATGATTGCTGAGGAATTTTCAATGTGGGAGAAAATAAAGTTCCCAGCCCTTTTTTTTTTTTTTTTGGTGTGTGTGCATGTGGAGCCTAATCCATGTCCTTTAAGACCTATCTGTTTACACCCCATTAGATGCACAGTGTCTGTCCTTGCAGTCTTTCTGATACGTGATTTGTATGGGAGAGCTTGGCCTGGCCTGGGCATGGCCAGGAGACGCCTGAGGACCACCCTGACAGGTGTATCCCAAAGCTTCCCCTGTACTGAAGTGTTTAGAGCAGAGAACTGTAGAGGCATGTCTTTATGGGTCTTTTCCTCCTTCCCTACTCAGGTGATTTACCTTTAAATTCATAAATAGCTCTGCATAGCTTGCATTAAGAGGTTGTTTTGAGCTATACTGTGCTGGAACTCTTTAGTCCCTCTGCAGAACAGTGTTTGTGTTCCTTGGACAGAGGTGAATCCTGAGAACAGTCCTCTTGTGGTGTTGCTACTTGCTGGGATGTGTGCTCTGGTGTCTGCGAGCATGGCCTGGCTGCATTCTGCACTGGACTGAGCCTGGTGTGGTGGGAAGGTGTGAGCTGCTGAGTGTGTAGTGTCGGGGAGACCTTGGCACGGCAGTGCAAGGGCTGGGAAGATGCAGAATGGTTCAGTCAGACCCACAGGCAGAGTGTTGGGTGCCACAGCAGTGCCAGTGGGAACAGCTGTTGTGGGGGTCAGGAAGGTGAACCTGAAAGCATAATCAAGTGTATGAAGGTTGGGGGATCCTTTGAAGCAGGCTGTTAACTGAGATGATCTGTTTTTATTTCCTCAGAGCTCTTGTCTATGCCAGCCGTAAAACGATTTTCTGTGTCGTTTGCAAAGCATCCGACTAATGGTATGTTTGCTTTCTGGATTTGATGTTCCCTCACACTTCTAACCCCATGCTCACGTTCAGTTTTCTCTGCACATGTTCTCCTCTCGGCCTTCTTGTGTTTTTTTTTTGTTTGTGTATCTGGTGTCCAAACATGTTTCACCTTCCTCCGTTGTCTCCTTGTGACTAATGTGCTCACTCATACCCTGTTACTGCTCAGTGGTGCCTCTGCTCTCCCCTGAGATGTTTTTGTCCCAGGTGAAGAGGCAGAAGCCATGGCTCTGTGAGCGTGCTGCTGAAGCAGCCTTTAACTCTGCGGTGACATCAAGGCCTTTTGTTGTGCTCCTCGTCGGTAGGGTGGGGATCGGGGGGAGAATACCGCCGGATTGGGGGCTGATGCCCATTCCTTATCATGAAGCATCAGCAGCTTAGGTCCTCAGTTTCTACACTGCAGATTTGCAGAATGAAAACAAGAATAACACTAGGACAGCTGTGTGTCACCTGGAAGGGCCTAGTGTGTGGTGGGAAAGAAGGAAGTGCACCTGGTGTATCATGTCAGGAGTACTGGTAGCCTTATGGCCTCCTGTTGTGAAACCTCTCTGCTAGGCTGGTCCTGTGGTTCCTCCAAGCATGATGATGTTGGCACAAGTAGGCTCACCTTTTCTGCAGATGTTGCCCTGCGAATTGTGTCTCTCCAGAGCTCTTACTCGTCTGCTGTTGGTGGATGGTGCTGGCTTGGGGATAGATGGACATTGTGCTACCTGGGGTGGCATCACCTGCTTCATCCCATCCTGCCTGTATCTCTGGGAAGGTTTGGTGACAGATGTCTGACAGAGCTTCTGCTAATTCACTATCTCTGCTCCATGTTGCTGCTTACCTGACAACCAAAGTGTGAGTCTATGAGGTTATAGGCCATTAGCTCTGTTGTAGCAGGTGCCTCGAACCAGTGTTTACTCTCCAGCTCCTGCACAGATACTTTTAAAAAAGGTTTCATGGCACCTCTCCTCTTGCATGGCTCCTGAGACCAGCTGGAACCAAAGGACATCACTGAACGCTACCAAGTATTTCTGCCTGATGTGATCAAGGCAGCTTGCGAATATGAAGACATCCTGCTTGGTGTAATCTGGAAGATGAATGAAATTCAGAAGACTGTTCTGAAAATGAAAGTTTTGGGAAGGATTAAATGGGAAAGAGCAGCTCACTGTGGCTTTACTGTTTCAAGTAACTAGAGGGAGCCTATTCTCTGTGTTTGCTTGGTTTTGGTTTTCCCAGAGTGGCCAACTGCTTGGTTTGTCTGTATGTCTGGACAGCATTGGAGCTCACATGGTGTATGTCAGCAGGGTGTGTTGTTCTATCTTTCCTGCAAAGGTTGTACCAAGTTCCAGCCTTTTGTAAGACGCTATAAAGCAGTTGCCCCCGCTCCAAATGCGATAGGGTGAAACCGGCATCATGTTTCTCCCGAAAACCCAATTAATGTTTCTGATGGCAAAGTGCTTCTTAATCAAGAAAACAAAGACAGGAGTCCAGCAGGTGAGAGCTCAAAGTCAGAGATGTTTGGTCTGGGACTGGCACTACTTTGAGCAGGAGGGATGTTTACCCTATGAACCACTTAAAAAACTGAATGCAAAAAGAGTTACCAGCTCTGAGTCTGGGTTTTGTTTCTGTAGAGCTGCCTCTGAGTGGTGAAATGGAATGGGTGAACCAGGGTAGTGGTCAAGCACAGCATCAGGGCAGATGGTTTATGCCCTGGTCACACAAGTCTTGGGTGGGTGATGTGAGTCCTGAGGCTGTGTATCGGGAGAAGACATGCCTGCATACTGGCATCTTGTCTGCCGTGCAAGGATATCACAGAAGACTGCACAGGGCTGTTCTCAAAGACAGGGAAAGTCAGTGCTGCTGTGCTCCCTCTCTTCTTCCACAGTCTCAGCACTTGGCTCTCAGTCAGACCCTGCTGTTCCCCAAGTCCCTTGCGCAGCCTCTGCTCATTTGACGCTGGGCCATTTGCTCTCTCTCCGACGTGCCTGGCCATGCTTGGATGCAGGACTCAAACACTGTTGGTAGTCTTGGCACTGTTGGGTTTCTTGTCTGAGCTGCGGGAGGGCAAGTCTGGCCCTGAACCTGATCTTTTTATCTGGCCAAACCTGAACTGCATTGGACTTGGAATGTGTCCTAAAATTTATTCACTTGTCAGACTTTGCCTTACAAAGATGAGCCATCGCTGCTCAGGCAGTGCCCTGTGCTGCAGCTGGGTGAAGCCCAGGCTGGGTGGGAGTCTGGTCTGCCCTGGTGTCTCTGGGGGTACATAACTCTTAAGGTCTTTCCTGACCTGTTCACTGTGGGAGGGATTGGGCTTAATGTGTGGTGTGGGTCCTTCTCCCCCAGCGGCCCTGGTGCTGGCAGCTCCATCCCCACATCTCTGCAGTTGCTCTGTCCCCAGCTGTACCTGCCCCTCTCCTCTCACTCTCTATGGCCCCTTTCCTCCAGATGTGTTGGAGCACCAGCACGTTGCCCAGTTGCTACGCCGTTTTTCCTCTGACTGTGCCACGAGCCGGACCATCTCCTTGGATGCCACCCTAGCCCATCACCTGCAGCAGTGCTCCTACCACCTGCGCCTCTTCAGGAGCTGGCTGATCTCAGGGCAGGATGACTTGGAGTGTCTTTACGGTACTGCACGCTGCAGCTGCCTCTGTCCCGTGCTCTTGTAGCTGAGCAGGGACCACTGTCTGCTTGAGAGTGCAAAGTATGCTTTGCTTCTGAAAAAGGAAAGTGTTTCCCTCACTGAATCCCCAAGGTCTCTAGGCTGCTGCTGCAGCAAGCTGTGTGGGCTGTTGTACCAGCAGTTTTGGAGCCTTAGGCAGGAGCCTTTTCACACGGAGCCTCTGCTCCCCATGTGGCTGTAACTGCTCTTCCCATCTTTGGCAATTGTTTGTTGCCTCCTTCCTTTAGCCAGGGTAAGCCCTTAAGCTCCCTTCAGGGTAGATGCTGAGCTGCTATCAATGGTATGCCCTGCTGGCAGGATGCTTTGTGCAGGTCTTGGTGAGCTGCCTCAGAGTGTCCCCTTAGTAATGGAGGAACCAAAGTGAGTACTGGGAGTGTAGGAAGAGATTAAGGAGATGCTGCAGCTGAGTGAACTTGCTGTGGAAATTTTGGGGAAGTGAGTGCTTGTGGGTGTGTTATATCTAGAGAGACTGAGTTAAGACAGAGTAGAGCTGAGCTTCTGTGTGGCTGCACTGCATGGCATCTTGCCTGCCTGATAGGGCCTCTCAGTGTGTCCTGTCTCAGGTGGGAAGAGGTAGACAACTTCAGCATTGAATTCAGACGTTATAAATCAAAGCTTGCTGCTGTTTCTTTGGTGTTTTTCAGCCTCTGCCACAGACGGGAAGTCTGGTGCATGGAGGCCTTGGTGCATCTCACACAGGCAGAAAGATTGCTGCTCCCCGAACGAGGCAGCGAGCTGGGGCTGGCTGCTGAGGTTTACCTGCACCATAGGAGCTGCTCGGAGCATGTGGCTTGCTGAGCTGTGTGGTGTGATGCATGGACCCCCTTTTCCATTCAGACCCACAGGTGGAAGGGGCACAGACAATGCAGCCTTCCATGTAGTGAAGCAGCAGGACCGAGCACTTTCAGAGTCTGGAAGATGAGAATTTTTCTTACACGGTCTCTTTCTCCTTGATATGGCCCTTTCTGTCAAGCAGACAATTTGGAGACAGTTAGTTGCTTTTCACGTGTAATTAGGATAATTCCTTGGTCTCCTGGCAACAAATGCTAAAGAGGAGCAGATTTGCTTCAAGGGAAGAGATGCTGGATCACAGCAGACTGCTCCAGAGCCAGGATTGAGCTTTCTCTGCTGCAAGTCTTGGCCATGTTTGTGAGGTCGGGTGGGGAGAGAATGAGCTCAGTGCTTTGGACACAGCAGGCTGCTGGGAGGTGCATCCTGCCCAAACACAGATGTTAGGTGCTCCTTACCTAACTCCTTACCACCACAGCAGCACTCCCAGCTGGAAATCAAATCTCCACCATCAAATTCATGCTGTTTTCCCAGTCCATCAATAAGCCCACAGTTCATTGGTATGTTTGGGATTCCTGCTGAGGCTCTTCTCAGAGCAGACGTGGTTGACAACCCAGGTTTCTTCCTTGTGAAAACTGCATTCTTCTGTCCTCTCTTGGCTTTCCACCGTACTTCTATCCACACAAAGGAAACATGAATTAGGAGATAGAATCAGTGAGTCAAAAGTATGCAGTTGGCATCCATAGTTAGAAAGATCAACAGTGGAGCCCTGAAGGAATGTCTGGGAACCTGTGTGGTCATAGCTGGGAAAAAGAAGCATGTGAAGTAAGTTCATATTGGTAATCAATCATACTGGTACTGAAGCCGAAGGTCCGTGGTGGACAGAGAGCAGCAGCCCTGTGATGATGAGCAGGAAAGCAGCGGTGATGTCCAGGGTAAATAAATTTAAATTACAGAGGGAAACAGTCCCAAACTCTTATATATAGAATGGTGGGCTCTGATATGACCATCATCTCTTGGGACAATGTGGAAAACGTAAAAATTTGCAGAATTAGAAATCTGGGAAGGATGTTTGTATTAGTGGTCTGAGTGGCCTTGAGGGGAGGGGTGGGGATCCACAGTTTCTTGTAGATCCAGGAGCAAGAAGGTTTCTAATGGAGTGAGTTGAGACACTTTGGGCAGAAGTGAGTTTTTTCCAAGCTCCATACCATGGTACCTGGGGATGTTGGAAGCTTAACTGAGTTTAAGGGAGATGAGAATATGGAAGAGACAGACAATGTCCATAGCAATTCTGAGCTGTGGGTCACTGATGTTTGGGGCATGTGACTAGACAGTCACATGTGCTGTCTAGACTCGTTACCCTTCATATATGATATACATGTGGTATGTTGGGAGTTTGTCCAGGAAAATAGGGGTGGACTGATGATGCGTGTCAGAGAGGAGCCTGGTGAGTGCTTTCGTTAGTGCTGAGACTGGACAAGTGCTTCTTCACTCCAGAAGAGCTGGCATGCGGAACATTAGCACACACAACTTCCTCTGTGGGTTGCTGTTGGATGTTGGTACAAAATGGATGGAATTCTGTCCAGTTTCTCGTGCCATTGTCTGCATCACAGATTCCTGCCCTTCAGGCCCCAGGAAGGAGTTTGGGGGACCATCAGCAGTAGCTGCACAGCCAGCACAGGGTAACTGTCAGTCAGGGATGGTTCCTGTGGCTTGCTGTCACATACTATTTTTCTTGCCCCTTCCCAAAAGCATTGGTTCTTTGCTAGCTGTGCATGATGCAGCAGTGGTTGGAGCCTTCACTGGAGACACATACGGGTTGTGATCCGTAGTGGTGGTTGCTGCCTTAGCTGTGCTGTGGTGGCTTGAGCCACTGTTGGCCTCTTCCCCAGCAGGTCTAGGGAAGTGGGGTCCCATACACAAACGAGAAGGATTCCTTAAACACGGTACTCCTCCACCTTGAAAGACAAAACTTCAGCCTTTTTACTCTGCTTGCTCGAGAGTGGTGCAGTGCCACAGTGCTGTGCAGAGTTGGATGAGCAGGTACCTGGCACTTTGGGGATACAGGTATATGATTTCACATCAGCTGTGTGTCAGTGTCTAATGTTTCTTTTAATGCTGGACCTTTGATATTGTCATCTTACTAGAGGGGAGCCCAAGCACTCAGATCCCCATTGGTGCCCCTAGAGTATCTTGTAACAACATTGTTTTGCCCTATCTTATATTTGAACTTCCTTTTTTCTTTGGAGACCCCAATACCTGAGCCAGCTTTGGCCCCTCTCAAACCAGATTCTGTTGTGAAATGGCATTAGCCTCAAACTGGGCTGCTCCACAACTATCTCCCAAGACGGTTTTAAGTTTTGCTCTCACCTTTTTCCTTTAGCTCTGTCTCCCAGGAGGCCTCTGAGAAAATAAAGAACATACATTCTTCCTTGCTCAGCACTTCCACTCTCAGGACTTCTCAGCAGCAGACAGAAGAATGTGGTCTTTTTCCTGTGTCTTATGTTTCTTCATCCTAGCTGAGGATTTGTTATCCTTTCTGTCTTGGATTATGTTTGTAGGCCCTTTGTGGCATAGGTAACCTTGTGAACTCTCTGGAGGATTCTTTGTCTCCACCAACTGTTATTTATTGCAGCGAACACCTTCATGGCTTATGCTCCTTCCCTCTTGCAGAACTGGATTCGGTGAGAGTATTGGAGCAGAGCCTGTCCTGGTGGTGACTGGAACAACTGTCTGCAGTACACAAACAGGTGCTCCAGGGCTTTTCCTGAGGTGCTGCCAAGCTGTAGGGGTCAGTTTTATGCTGTCAGTGTGCTGGGCAGACATCCTGCTACAGAGTGCATCAAGAACTCTTTTACTTTTTGCATTTCAAAGTATTTTTCCTCCTCTGCAGAAACAAACACAGTTCCTTTCCAGAGTCTTTTTGAGGTCCTTGGAGGAGACTGGGGGGGGGGAGGGGGTCACAGAATGGGAAGCCCAACCCTGAGGAGTTGAGAGGCCATTAAACTTGAGAGGTGCAGAGCAGAAGTCAGCCTCGTTCTAGATACCCAGGGACTCATCTGTTTCTTCCTTGCTCCTCTGACAGTTCACGTTGGCGTGGTTCCACAAGGAAGCTGGGATGAAGAGGAAGATACTCTGCTGGCTTGAGCAGCAGAAGATTTATTCTGAAGGGTTGTGATGCAGCTTAGCTCTGAGAAAGTGTCTATTACATGCTGAGATGCCGATTTCTGCTCGTTCTGGGTTTGCTGGCAGTGAAGTCTAGTTGAGGGGACAAATAGTTGAAATCATGATGCAGCCCTTCCTTTGGACACAGCCTGTCGGGGGGCTGCTGTGACAGGGCGGTTCTGTGGCTGCTTGCGGCTGCCGCAGTGTGTGCTCGCTGCTGTGGGGACAGGGGGCTGTGCCAGGCAGGGGTCACAGTGGTGGGACCTCTGTAATGTAAATTCTGTTGGCACCACTTCTATTCTGTTTGGCTTCCGTAAGCGGGGGCACTGTGCCGAGCTCTGTGCCGAGTTCTCTGTAACTGTATATTTTAAGTGTCCCAGGCTCAGCAGCAAAAATGGCAGCTGCCAGATACTTTTCTCTGCCCTCCATGTGTACCCAGGTGCTTGCTTTCAGATCTGTTGCTGCATGGGATTGCTTCGTGGTGATTTTCTTGGGCTAGAAGAGATGACCTGAGGCCTGAGTGTGCCTGTTGTTTGATTCCCAGAGTGCCCAGCTCCTTCAGCCATGAGTGCTCCTGCATGGATTTTCCCCTGTTGTTTCCTCTATTTATTTTCTCTCTTCCAGGTTTTGAAGGCTGTTCCATGGTTCCCACCATCTATCCCCTGGAGACCCTGCACAACTCCCTCTCTTTGCGGCAGGTCAACGAGTTCCTGACAGCTGTGTGTAGGAGTTGCAGTGAATCACATGTCCAGTCCACTGCAGGTACTGGTCAGGTGGGCTTGTCTCTGGCAAGGCAAGGAGAACTTCTGCTCTTTTACATTCTTGGGACAGATCAGCCTGACAAGACTGGAGATAAGTGCAGTCCTTGAGCCTGTCCCAGAGTATTGTAGCCCAGGAAAGTGCTATGGGACCCAGCTCAGAGCCATCCTAGGCCACTTACTTGACAAATAATCAGTCAGGCCTGTCTGTGGCTGATGAGTACGGTGATGAGGATACAGACTCCAGCTTTGGAAATTTTAGCCTCAGATTCCCAGGAGCTCATGGGCAGGCATGGCTCTGAATTGGCACTGGTCTTTAGCTCTTCCCAGAGCACCTGCTCATGACTGCTGGGCTACAAGCCATTCCTTTGTCTGCTGGAATATTACTGATCTGTGTATTTTTCTTCTTGAAGCTTTGTTTGATTCAATGATTGGGAGCCAGATACCAGGAGACCCCTTTATGTCCCAGCGAATCCTGTCATCATCATCCTTGCCGTTGCGCCAGCGTTCGGACAAGCCGCCGTGGTGTGAGTGTGCTCCACTCTTGGTTGGGACAAATGTAATGGGGAGGGAGGGACGTTTGGGAAGTCAGCAAGGTCAGGAAACCAGTCTGGCTGAAAACACTTGTTTAATTCTCCTTTATTGAATTAGATACAATCTAGGTATTCTCTAATTTTGCTTCTTGTGCAATATAAGGCAAGAATAAGCATTAGTAGAGAACCAATATTTCTTTCTCTAGTGTTGACTCTCACTCAACATGCAGGGATTGTGTGTGTCAGGAGCCAGGAGGAGCAAACTGAAGGTGGGATTGTTCCATAGTAGTAAGGGAATGAAATAAATGGGTTTTCATTTTGATGCAAAACGTCACGCTTCACATTGTGCACTGTGACAGCAGAATCCACTCTTGGCTGTATGCCAACATAGCACTGGATTACAAGATGGAATTGTATGCTTGGGTTTTCATCAGCTGAACTGTCAGAAATGCCCAAGACCAGCTGCCAGCCCCTGACAGGTCACATAGGATATAGACAGCCCTCGCCTCTTGGTTGTAGAACTGTGGGACTGTGACAGTTCAGGTTGGAAAATACCAGCTACACGTTTTAAGATTTTTCTTCCTCTTTGCAGACAGCAGTGGCCCCTCCAGTACTGTCTCCAGTGCAGGCCCATCCTCCCCAACTTCTGTGGACAACTGTGCTCGTTTCAGCTTCACTGAGAAACTTTCCATCAGCCCCTCAAAAAGTGAGGAGCAACTGATTAGCCAGTCCCCTGAGGAGGAAGAGAGTCAAGCTCCATGCAGAAGGCTTGATGTGCAGGGGGGTGTGTCTGAGCTGTCAGTAGCAGAGCCAAGTGCTCCAGAAACCCTGATCTGGAATGAGGGCCCAGAGCCAGGCAGGATTCTGGAGCTGTGCAAGAAGGAACTGGTAGGGGAGGACACTGAGCCAGAAGAGAAGAGCATGGGGGAGCTGGATGAAGAAAAATCATCCGGGGAAATGTTACAGCCAAGTAACATAGGAAACCCAAAGCATGGTGAAAGGTTTGACCTGAGGCTGGGTGGGAAGACAGCGAAGCCAGGTGAGGGGTCTGTCAGGGGAGTGACTGGCCTGGATCAGTCTGGGCTGTCCAAGGAGATCCTGGTGCCCTGTGAAGAAGAGCTACTGGGAGAGATGTTGAACCCAGAGCATACAAACAAGGAGCTGCTGGAGGACAGTGCTCTGTCAGACCAGCTTCTCTCTGGTCACCTGTGCCAGGTGCAGCCACTGCCTCCTGAGAAGAACGTGGAGGAATTGCAGCTGCTGTGTCAGAAGGATCAGAAAAATTAGTGGCTTACTGGACAGCACACTGCAAGCACTTCTAGCCTGAAAGCAGCCGGACTTCCTGCGTGACACCTCACGCAGCTGGTGGTCTGTAGCAGAGAAGAAGCCCCGTCCCAGGGCCACAGGACTCTGTGGTGTGGAAGAGACTGCTTTGCTCCTCCACAAGCCAGCTCTTTGCCATTCAGCAAGAATTTGCCTCACTAAATGAACAACAACACAGTCTTGGTACTGGCATGGCACCTCCATGGAGCAGGGACATGATGCTGCACTGGTGTCCCAAGGGCTTTGTGCTCACTGGGACAGCAGCATTAGAGGACTGGTACAGCCAAGGCTTTTAGGGTGGTAAGTCCAAAGGGGACAGATCCTGCCTCTTGACTTTTTGGCCCACAGCCTTCAGAGAAAGGCATTCTGGGCCCAAATTAATCAGATCCATCACAACTACCAACCTCCTCTCTGTTTCTTCTTTCTTCCTCTCTCAGTTCCCACTGCTGGCCACCAAAATCAGGTCCAGAGAGTCCATGGTAGGAAAACTAGCAGAAGTAGAAAGCATTCTGAGGGAGTGTGGAAAAGAAGGGTAGCGAGGGCATCAGGTTTGACTGGGACTCGCCAGGAAACATCCCTTTGGCGTGGCCTTGGATGCTGGGCTGGGGCAGGCAGGAGTCTGAGAGAGGTATGCAGGGAAGACACACACAGGTTTTTTTTTTTCTCTTCTCCAAGGATCAGGCAGGGTACAGCTCTGAGGTCTTGGTGACAGGGATTAAAAGAAACTGCTATTTTGACAATTCAGGACTATTAGAAACCAATAAGGAGAAATCTTTATTATATAAAATGAAAAGTATTTAATGGATATTTATGTAATTGCCTTGTGAGCACAAGCCTGAGGGCAAGACTGATACGGGTGTCCCTGCCGCATGCTGCGTGCTGGCCGGGGCCGTGCTTCCTCCTCCTCCTCCTCCTCTATTTATGGACAAGTCTGCATGTCCGTCTGTAGCTAGATCTGTGTTCTTGTGGAGCTGTGCCCAAAGATCTATGCTATGTTGTCACAATGTGTGTTCACAGTAAATCTATGCTGTGGGTCCAGTGTCTCTCTGTCTCTGATGCTGACTTGGCAGCAGTGTGTATGTGCCAAAGCTTGCAGGTGCTTGGAACAGTAAGCCCTGCTCATGCTTTGTTGTCCTGGAAGAGCAGCTGTAGCTGGAGTTAGACTTGGAGTAAATGCACAGCCTTCAGGCCAGGAAAAATCCACCTTTTTCCTACATAGGAGAACTGGTTGTACTGGGGAAGAGCTCCTGGCTTCCCAGTTCTCAGGAAGGGTTTGTGGTAGAATGAGGACACTGGAATGGTGTGTTCAGCTCCTTTCACTTGGCCCACACCTTCCCATCACTTCAAGCACATCCTAGGTGTCATGTCCTTTTCCTCATGCCCAGTAATCCCAAGCTGCCACTTTGGGCATGTAAGAAAGGTCATGTTTACCTGCAGTGAGAACAGAGCAGTCATGCAGCTGCTCAGAGTGCAGCACTGGGTGGGGGCACCTGAGCCCCCTTCCCAGCTTGCTGTGCCTGCCCCGCACTCGCTCTCCCTGCATTACAGATCTGCACAGAGACCTTGGCCATGGGGTTGCAGCCAACCATGGCCCCAGTGCTGGCTGAGGGACCACAGGTGACTTGAGCAGCGTGAGATTTCCCCTTGGGCACTGCCCATGGCCCTTGCCCTGCTCCCTTGCACGGGCAGTGGCCTGTGGCACCTGCTGCCACCAGTGCTGCTCCGGCAGCCACGTCCCTGCTGAGCACCAGCCACATCTCCTGCCAGGACCTGTGTGTTTCTGTCAGGGGATAGTGCCTGGGCAGGGTGGTTGCCATGATGGACCCAACAGCATCTGCTGCAGGGAGTCATTGCTGAGAGGGGATGGAGCAGGGCCCGCTGGGGTGGGGGTGTGGCTCTCAGGTCCTGCCCATACAGAACCTGATGCTTGTCACTGCACACCTTGGGGAAATGCACTGCAGTCACAGGGCCTTGGTTAGCTGGAGTATAGCCAGAGACAGTGCTCATTTACGTGAAAAGTAGCTGTGTGTGGAAATAGTTCCTGGTTTATGGTAACAGTTCATGGTTCCTCCCGTCAGCACCAGGTTTGGCAGCTGCCCTGAGGTCTCCATCAGACCCTGCACAAGCTGTGGTCTGTTCTGGGGCAGTGATGGCCTCTCTCCTGAGGACTGTGGCACAGAACCTGCTTTCTTTTTCCCTGACCTGTGCCATTGTTTCTTTCTGAGGACAGGCAGGCAGGAATAGAACTGGCTGGGCATCAGCCTCTCCTGACTGTGTTCCAGCACAGGCAGAGCAGCAGCTGTCCCAGTTTTCTGATAAGTAGCTGAAAGAGCTGAAGGAAAGTGAGCTCCCTTGTTGGAGGTCAGGTCAAAGTTCTGCTGAGGTGCAAAAGCCCAACTGCTGCAGCGGGGTGAGGCAGCATGGAATCCCTGGCATGCCTGCACCCAGGTCCCAAGCCAGCAGGTATGCTGCCTGCCACAGGGCCAGGGACCCTTCCAGCTCAGAGTGCCAGCAGTGCTGGGCAGAGTTGCCTTTCCCAAGAAGTGCAGGGACAGCCAGAGGGCTGCAATAGAATGCATGATTCGGGAACTGTGAGGAGTGATGGTGCTGCATGGCAGGCAGGCCATGCCAGGCTCCTCACTGGATTATTAGGAGCTGCTTTCCCCTCTGCAGCCCTTAGCCAGCTGTCCCAGATGTTCTCCAGGAGGGACCCACTAATCACCCTGGTAAGGCCAGGGGCAGGGGGCTGGCTGCCCCAGGCAGGCTCTGTGGCCTTATCTGCATGTCCCTTTCTGAGTCACAGGAAAGTTTAGCAGCTGCTGGTGAAGGTGGGGTGTTGGTAGAAAAGCTGGGGCTCGCCTAAGCTGGGAGGCATGGGAGGGTGGCACAGCAGCCATGTCTGTGTGCTCCTGCCTACAAGTGTGGGCTCACTGAAAGAACAGCTGGAAACCACTGGACATGTTCTCGTTTGCAATTAATGTGGCTTTATTATTAATGTGTTGGGCTCCTCTCTTGACAGCAGTTAGTTACAGTGTTTCACATGGAAATGGGCAAAAGGACAGAACTCAAGGAACTAAATTCAAATAGAAATGTGATACTGAAGAAAAGAATCAGGGCTCTCTTCTTAAAACATTTAGCATAGAAGAAGCTAGGAGCACAAGATGCCATTTCAATACAATTAAGACGTTCACTTTTTTAATTATAGGTTTAAAATAGTATTTTTTACCTATTACATACAGGAAGATTACGCATTGTTGCCCACATGCAGAAACAAGCAAAAGCAGATTTTAACTGTTTCTCTCTATAGTGTTCTATTACCTCTGGCTCTGGGTGGGTTCTGCTGGCTCCTGTGGCCTGAGCAGGGTCAGACCCTACAAATCAGCATTTTCCTAAGTCTTTTTCCTCATTGTTTTTTTAAGATGGAAAGGGGTGGAGGAGAGAGGGGGATAGGGAGTGAGAAGCTCAAGGCAGAACAGACTGTGACAAAAACCGAAAGAAAATGTGGAGCCTTGAGGACAGGGAAGCAAACTGGTGTAGGATAAAGACAGCCAAGCAGCAGAGCTGCAGAGGGCAGGAGCAGAGCACGGAGGGCAGCATTCCTCCTGGAATCTGTCAGTGGCCACATTCCTGCCTGGAGGATGCAGGCACCTCACAAAGCCTCACTGTTACTGCTGCTTAGGCAGAATTGCTTCAAGTTTAAAATTGAGAAAACATTCATGTGTGGGTCTATCTAAAGTTAGTGCATTAGCTTTTACATCTAGCTACACAGAGGAATCCCAAGAGCCAGTGAGGGCCATGCTTGTGCCTCTGGTGTCTGGCATCCTGCAGCTGCCACTGTGGCCAGTGAGCCAGGGTCTCCCCAAAGCACAGCAGGCAAAGCCCCCCAGCATTCCGGGGAGGGGTAGGGGCAGGTGGTTTTTGTGCCTGCAATTGCCAGAACCAACATTCATGAATGCTGACTCCATCAGGGTACAGAGAATGACATTTATTATGCTGGCAGACACAGTGTGATCCCATGGTTAAAATTAACACAGCACAGGGCAGGGACTTGCTAAAGCCCTGAGTAAGCTCACATGCTCCTAACAAGGGCCAAAGCCAAAGAGCTGGCTGTGCCTTGGGGAGGCTGCTGGCCTCAGGCCTTGTCCTACAGCTGCTGGGTTTTAGACACAGCCTTGCAGAGGCATTTTTGCTGCCCACAAGTTCTCTATGATCTTTTCATTTTGTTTAAATTGCAGCATGTTAGTATTTGTACTGAGAAACCTCTGAACTGACACTAAAAGCACATGGTATCATGTTAACATGTATAAATTAAAATATCAAAATCAACACAAAATGCAGCTTAATGTTAAAAAAATAAATATATAAATTAAAATGCAAAATATACCATTTCCCTAGAAACTCCATTTTAGTGCTAGGAGCAGGTTTCTAAGCAGCATTTTCTTCATGTCACCTGCCAGAAAACTAGCACTGAGACTGAAGTGTCCCAGGTAAGTGCAACACAGGGTCCGAGGATGCTCATGGTGGAGTCAGCCCTCTGCTCAGGGCCAAGCACAGTGAGTGTCACAGCAGATGGAAATACTTTGTGCTGACTGACAACCATTGCAGCACAGCTTTCCATCTCATTCCTTCTTCCCCAGAGCACAGCCTGCTGCCACTCTTTGTCTTACAGAAAAGCTGTCTTTGTGGCAAGATCCTCTGTCAATTCTCTTGGGCGTGGCAAAGGCTCACGGCTGCTGAGGCTTAGTGTGCCTGAACACCCCACTCCCTGCTGGGAGAACGTGTCTCTGTGCCGAGGAGGTTCCGGGTGGCAGTTCAGTAGCCACAATGCACTCACCGCAGACATTTGTGTTTCTGCCAGGACATGCAGAGAGCAAGGACAGATGCCCACAGTGACGTGCAGGCCAGGGAAGAACCTGCAAGGTGGCACCACATGGATGAGCAGCACCTCATCTGTGCTGTCCGTACATCCCTGCCACAGTGTGGAGGAACTGAGAACGACTACACTTGCTAAACTACTTTCTCCCGAATATTTTGTGAAGGGCCTTCTCTTCCCTCACACCATAAGTTGTATTCCCCAGATCCTGGACACTTGGGGGGATATCAAAAAGCTTGAACACAACTATAAGGCTTGGAGCCTGGCACACAGGCAGCGAGGAGATGGCTGCTGTGTGCAAGCTGGCACTAGCTGGGCACCAGCCTCCCCCAGCATGGCCTGCCTGCTCCTCAGCTCCCTCACCACAGTCCTCCAGAGCCTTTGGTTTAGGGACAGGGAGGTTTCTTGTACATCCTGGGCCAACAGGGGCCAAGTTTTTTTCAGCCCTTCTGCTGTTGAGGGGGCTGTAGTTGTGCGTTTGGATGCTCTTTTTGTTTAACTGTTTAGGTCACAGCCTCTCTGTGCCTCTTCCCGGCACACAGCTGGTGTGCAGGAGTCAGCTGGCTGCTGTGTGTGCGAAGCTCAAGTTAGCAGGTTAGGAATGTGCTGAACCCTCCCCTCCCACTGCCATGTCCTTCATCCCAGCTGTGATGGACACAGCAAACAGGTGTTGCCGGATGCCACAGGCAAACACTTGGGACAGAAATCTGCCAAGCTGGCATGTGGTCGTGCCTAGTTGGAGCACAGCTCCCCTTGTTCAGAACACCTCCTGTACGCTCAGGAGGGGAGATGGAAGAATGACCTTCCCTGTCACGTTACAGTTCAGAGGGTTTTGTCTTCCCTTATCTCCCTGGTGCAATTTCTCTGCAAGTTAGATTTTGCCTCTGTCCCCTGCCTCCCATGCACTCTCTGCATGCAGCAGCAGCACTTCAGCCCTCACCAGAAAGGTGAGGTTTGTAGTGCTACAGGTTAAAGGGCAAGGCAGCCAGGAAGAGAGTAGAACAAGCTCTCACAGCAGCAAGGCAGCCAAGATAGTCTACAGAAACTGTACAGGCAGCAGAATAAAGCAGGGAAGGTGAAAGCGCCCCTGGCCTGCAACTGCTCTTGCACAAACTCTTAGCTCAGTCCAGAAAATTACAGAGCCCTGCACTTCTTCCTCATGGCATCCAGTGCTGAGCAAGATGGATACCCGATTGCCTGACAAATGGGAACCATGTAGAGGACTAAACCAGAGAAGAACTGGACTGTGATTAGATGGTGTCTCTCATGTTGCATCGGTGATTGAAGAGTCAATGGATGAACACAAAATGTGGGAGATCTAGAATTCAATCTTACAGGCTGGAAAAGATTCGTCCTGCATCACAACAGTGCTGCTGCTTGCCAGTACCATGATGTTTAGCTCCTGCTGTTTCTCATGGGTCTGTTGATACCATTCTCGTGTTACCTCAGTATCGTGTGTTGGGATCAATGTCACCTGGGAAAAGAAAGCAGCAGGGATGATTGAGAACAACTGCAGTGACAAAGAATGCCCACAGGAGCTGAGGCTAAAATTTCTTGTTAATTTTGGAACACTGTACCCTTGGTACTGCTTGTTCTATTTAATGTCTTTCAGATGTCATGGTCTGAGGCAGAGCTTTATTTTATACAGTACCAGCACAATGGGGCTCTAAACTGGCTGCAAACTCACAGCACTGACACCATAATGATGAGAATGGCTTCAGTGCAGGCGAAAGCATCGTGCTCTGGAGCTCCAGAAACAGCTTCAAAAAGATCCTTTCAGTGTGAAAAGGAACAATGATGGCAGTGTCACTTGTTAATAGACACTATGTGCCCATTGACCCAGTGTGCAACTCAGGGACCTTGAAATATGAGGCTGTTTTATCTGGAAGAACATATACACCTTCCTGTACATGTCTTCAGGAGTGCCCCCCTGGGGTGTCCTGCAAGCCTGCCTAAGCAAGAACTGTGTTACAGAACATTCTTGTTTAAATGCTCTATTATTAAGTTGCTGTCAGAAAAATCTCCAGCAAGCCAGGCTAGCAAGAGATGCCACTGGGTATGGGACACTGATGAAAATTCAGTTTGTGCTGGTGTTTGATTTTGCTTGAGGATAGGCTCATCCTGCAGCAGGTAAGGAGGAGTGTATGATCTCTCAATGCTTCTTCTCCTCAGGAGGGTGTGGAAAAAAGGACATATCTGCTTACATTCATACCAGTTTGCAGGTGTCCTCTTCCTCATCAGTACAAGCAATTACTCTGCTGAGACTGCAAAACAGGGTATGCCCAATACCAGTTGCTTCCTCTCAGTGTATTCCCTTGGGTATGTGATACCCATCTTCTTCTGAGCACTTGTGACATCAAAAGCATGACCCACCCCTTTGCATTTCCATGACCTACCTGCAGGTTCTCTCCCCACTGAGACTTCCCTTCCAGAAGTGCATCCAGCACTGCACGGCTTGGCTCTCCATTGGCTGCATCATTCCCACTCACAACATAGTAAGATGCTCGAACCCGCTTGAAGAACTCTGGGTCTGTGTTCTTCCCACTGCAGTGGTTGGGGATGTAGGCCAAGTCCACGTAGACAGGTGGACCCACAGGCACAGACAAACTGCCCTTAGGACTATTGGAAGCTTTGGAAAACAGAAACAAGAGGCTATCAAAACCCTTCTGCAAGGGACAAATGCTCAGATTAACACAGAAGGACTTGGATTCCAGAAACACTTTTCCACTGCAGCAGTGAAGTTGAGACTTATCCACGCTCTGCTGCTCAGAGGTGACCTGGGTGCACTTCTGGGCCAGTGCTGTCACAGGTCTTGGGTGGGAAAGGAAGTTCTGCTATTTTTTGGGGAGGGATTGGAAAGCTTTAGGATCAGAAGCTTTTTTCTGGGGAAGGGAATAAAAAAATCTCCATTATTAACTTCTGCAGAGTTGTCATCCCAATTAATATTTAGTCCTAATTTTCGTTAATAACCTACATTTGCTTAAGCACACCCCCCCCCTCCCCCATTCTGATGGCCTTTGTATGGTATCCTAGGGTATTACAGTAGTCTTTCTGGAAGGTCCATCCTGGCTTCCTGCCATCCCTGTGAATCACTGCTTCTCCTAGGACTCTATTGCTCTTTCATATCAACCTTTTGTACCTCTCAAGCTTATCACTGCTTATAACTTTTTATGCCTGACTGGGAAGATCTGTTCTCTGTTCTGCTGTGTTTAACCTAGTGCTTTTCTCTGTGTTGGACCTATAGAGATAATGCATTTTTCAGGAAGGATTTCTTACCGGGATTTGTTTTGATGCCATTAACTGGGCTCTTGCCAGGGTTGCTGTGACTACTCCGGGATAACTCATCCTCTGGCATCAGTGCACTACGTGGTTTGGGCTTTTCTCCTCCATCTCTTTCTTTTTTGGCAGTGACAGATTTTGGAGATTTGTCCGATGACTGTTTCACAGGAGTGGGTGATCGCTTCCCTTTCACATCTAATTTCCGGGCAGGTGAGGAAGATTTGGGTTTACTCAAAGGCTTCCTCACACCTTTGTTCTTTTCTTTTATGTCTTTCTTGGAAATTTTATCAGTTATGCTCATGCTTTGCTCATTTAACAACATATCAGGGTCTACCATGCAGACATCAGGGTGAGGAGGGTGGGGATGGGGATCTACCATTGGAACAGGCTGAGGATCATGGCTGGACCTAGAACTGGCATGATGAGCATTCCCCACAGCTTTGTCCACTGGGAGGAAATCAGCATCTTCATCCGAGTCCATGTTGGCATCTGCTGTGATGGACGGACATTCTTCAGTCTCCGGCGGGACATCAGAGTCTGACTGGGAGGTTCCAGAATCACTCACTGACGTTGGAGGGGTTTCCTCCACTGTGGCACTTTGCATGGGACTGCTCCCAGTGTGGGGTGGTCTCCCCTGCACTGAAGGGTGACCCTCCTCCTGTGAGAGGTCACTGTCTTCAGAGAGCTCGTGGGGGCTCGGGTTGATGAATGACGGAGAGAGTTCTCCCTTTCTCTGCTTGTATTCACATGAAGAAAATTTCTGTCCGCAATCAGAACTGCCTCCTAAATGGGTCTCCATGTCACGGGAAGCATCTCCACAGTCCTCTGTTTTTTCACCCCTCTGCACATCTGGGAAAAATGGCTGGAAACTGTTTTCAGGGGACATCAGAGAGGAAGGACGGCTTTGCCTGTCTGTTTCCTCTTTGCCTGGGCACGGAGAAAAACTGCTGTCAGAATCAGGACATGTTTTTTCATCTTTTGCCTCTGCTGTACGGTATGTGCTTTGGAAAGCTGGCAGACTGGTGCTCACCTCTGTTGGACCATTGGCTGTGGTTTCATCTTCGTGCTGATGATGAGAAAATGATGTCAACACACCAGGGAGAGATGTCAGTGGCAGTGGCTGTTCTGCAAATGGTGCCTTCTGCTCTGGGCTGCTACCACACTGCTGCTGCTCTTGCTCTGCAGAGGATGGTATGGGCTCTGAGCCCTGGCACTCTTTTCTGCGTGGCAAGGTGTGGTCACCCATGCCACAGGGAAATGGAGACTCATGTTCTTCAGCAAAGACAAAGTCTTTGGTTTCAGCTGTATGTATTTTCACAGCATTATCTGTAACCAGTGGAGACACATCCCAAGCACTCCTGGTACCTGATTCCAGTCCTGCACCTGTGTATGTGGAAAGCATATGGGAATAGAAACTTTCTGCTGTAGTCAGTATCACAGGAGTGGTGGCTTCAGACGAAGGTTCCTCTGACAGGCTGGAAGAGTCATCTTTCATCTGCTGCTGGCTCATAGACTCTGTCTCCACACCTTTGGAGAACACCTTGTCTTCTTCATATGGACTCAGCGGTGAGAATTTAGGAAAAGACGAGTCAAGGCTGCTGATTTTCTCAGAAACTTCCAAGTACTCATCTTTGTTTCCCTGGTCTGAAAGCAAAGCACAAGGAGACTCTAAAGAAAGAGAAATATCCCCTAAATGGCTTGCTGAGGTTTGCTTATGTCTGAATGTGCTGGCTGTTTCAAATCCAGAAGAGCTATCCATCCCTCTGCTCTCCACCCTCGGGCCCTGTTCGTACACTGCGGTTTGTTTGCTGGAAGCAGATGTCAGGTATATGGCTTGCTCTTGGCACTTGGAGGCCACTGCTGCACTTGGATAATCTGCTACCCAGAAATGGGATTCCTTTGTGGATTTTTCAGCAACCTCTCTCTTTTGTGAAAAATCATGGCACATTTCTGAAGTCTGCTGATCTCTGTCTATGTCTGGCCTGTCACTGTAACCAGCAACATGCGTCTCCACAACAGCAGCTGATGCAGTCGTCCTACTTTCATATTTATCTTGCCAGCCTGAACCAGAGGGAGAAGAGGCAGTGGAGCTGGGTGAAAGAGGCTCCTGACATTTGCTCTGCAGGAAGGGGTCTGAGACAGGGAACTTGCTGACAGCTGAGATGCCTGCATAGATGGTGCCTGCAGCTTCAGTGGGGCTGTGCAGTTTAGACTCCTTTTCAGACTTCTCCTTAGCACCTTTTTCTAGCTCTGAGTCACTTGCACTTTCTTCCCCTCGACCTGCTTTCTCATAGTATGTATCTTTGGGATTTGGGATTTCAGATTTCAGGGATAAAGATACCTGCTCCTGGCTAGACAAAATTATATTCTCATCTGGACAACCAGCATCAATATAGGTGGATGATTTTTTTTGATAAAAGGTGTCAGTTGTGACGGTGGGAGAGGCAAATGCTGCACTCACAGATGATGGGTGCAGTGCAGAGTCCTGTTCTCCTGGCAAAGCAGAAGATACATTTACTTTTTCCTGTCCTTCTGATGTCCTAGGCTTCCCCGTTTCAGACAAGGGCAAATACCTTTCATGGATGTCTCTATAGTCAAAGACCGAATCTGCTTTATCCTTAGGGGATGCTGGAGATGACAATTCCTTCTCAGCAGAGGTATAAAGGCAGGACTCTTCTTCCTTTGCAGACACATGAAAATTTTGACCTTTTTGAGAGTTCAGTGCTGTCACTGGCACCTTGTCAGTGTGACCTGGGCTGTGTGCACCCATGGCTATGAAGGAGGAGGGTCCCACCCCAGACACAATTATCTTCTCATAGATGTCAGCATACTTGAAACTTCTTTCATCGGGGTAGGGAGTTGGTTCTCTTTCTTCTGGCTCTTGTCTTGTGGAGCTGTCATCATCTCTCTGTGTGCAGACCCCTTCCTCATAGGAAGAAGGTTCAGGGGAACTCCTGGAATAGGTCTCTGGAGGACACACCTCTTGGATGGTATCACCCACAGCCCCAGCACAGCCCACAGACTCGCTGCTTTTTTGACATGGGCCTTGTGCTGGAGGGGAGTGTGCACACTGCCCTGACAGCTCAGCACTCCCTTCTGTGGACTCTGCAATAAATTCTGCTGCTCTCATAGATTGCAACAGAGTAGATGCTGCTGCTGTCTGCTCTTTTCTTGCTGTAGAGTCATACAGACCCTCAGTGGATTTGCAGTCATCCTCTTGCCTGCTATCTGACTTGTATTTGGATTCTATTTCCTGATACAAATCACTAATGTCTAATTTCTTCTCAGATGTCTTCGGTGGGACGTCCTCCCACAAAGGTGGCTTGCACTGATCTAACTTGCAGGGCCTCTCTGCTCCTGGTGGTGCCTCAATCTCCTTTCCCACTGCAGACAGGGGAGATGTCAGAACTTGGTCTAGTGACTTTGCATAGATATCTAGGACAGCTTTCTCCTCATCATCTAAGCAGGAGCAATCTTGTTTAGAGGTCAACAACAGTTCTTGCCTTCCAGTTAAAGCTTTGGCCTGATTTTCCTCACCAGGGACATACTGAGGAGATAGAGAACATTCCCTTTGTGTTCTTTCTGGGACAGTGATGTCAGCAGGAATCACATCCACTTTCTTTGTTTCTGACATAGGTTTGGCATCCTTCTGTGTGTCTTCTTTGTAATCAAATGACTTCATCTTTAAACATTCAGTTTCTGCTTGCAGTAGCATGGGTTTATCTTCAGCATGGTGAAGCTCCTCATCCTCCTCATTGGGTAATTGCCCTCCTCTCCCACTGTCTCTCCCTTCCTGAAGATACCCAAAGGCAGAACCCCATGCTTCCCTTTCTGCTCCTCTCCTGGTATGGCTGCCAGGCAAGGCAGGAGACAGGTTCTCCTCCTTTCCCAGTTTAGGAAGGGATTTTGTTTCAAATTCTGACACCTCATCCAAGAATGTACTCTCCCTCTCTTTGTCATATCTCTGCCGCCTTCCCTGAAGAGGGACCTCTTCTACCTCTTCTGGAAACCACACTTTCTTCTCATAACTTAAATCTTTCATGCAAAACTTTTCCATTTCTGGAGATTTTTTTTCTTGAGCTTCCTTGAACCTGCAAGATTTTATGCCTTCAGCAGAAATGTGTGAAGATGTTTTATCTTCACATGGGCTAGATTCTGTAAAATATAAGCCTTTTGCATCTGGAGATACTTCCTGAGAGTCCAAGCCTGCATTTCTTTCCCTCAACAGGCCCTTTTCTGATGCAGAAAATAAACTGCTGTCATCTGGAGACATTTCTTCAGTTGAAGAATCTCTGGGTGATGTGCCTTTAACTAAACTACTTCCTGGGCAAGTAAAAGATTTTGATGATTCTTTCAGTTCTTTGGCAGAAATTTCCAGTGATTTTTCGTATGTAGGTGGGCTCTGGTCAGTGAAACACATGGATTTCACAGCTTCTGAAGAGAATTTGTCAGTGCAGTTGGACACAGTTTTTTCTTTTGCAGATATCTCTTCTGTGAAACTAAGAGCTCTGATACCTTCTGGAGAAATTCCTTTAATAAAAACATCTGAAGAGATTTTCCTGCTGGAACTCTCAGTGAGAGAAATTGATTTGATCTCTTCTGGTGAAATATCTTCAATGGAAACATGAGAAGATTTCTCTTCTTCTGAGGTGTCTTCTGTGAAATATAGCAGTTTTCCTTCTTCAGTAGTAACTCTCTTAGAAGTATCTGAGGATTTCTCTTTACCCATCATTTCATCTGTAAAAGAAGTTGATTTGATGCCATCTGGTGAAAATTGCAAAGATCTGTCATTTTTAGATTTGCTTTGGCTTGTGAATGGTGGAAGATCCACGCTTCCTAGAGAAGTTCCTGTGGTTGCAAATGGCTCAAAGGACAAGTGTTTTGGAAAATCCGTTAAACTTTCTGTCATGGTTTTAGTTCCTCGCTCTTTTTCTGGTTTTCTGCTGGGACGCTCCTCATCCTCGCCGATAACCACTGTGTCCTGCTTGTGGTAAGAGAGCCAGGGCAGCTCCTCCCTCCTCACTGGTTCTCCCTGTACCTCCTCCTCAGGAGACACTGGAACATCACTGCTCAAAACCAGTTTGTGCTGCACAGGTCCAGACACTTCTCTTTCATGTCTGGATTTAGCCACAGATGCCTCGTCTTCTCTGAGAGGTTCACCCTTGGCTCCCTTCACCACAACAGAAGTTTGGCCTTCCAGTTTCTTGGCAGCAGCATCCGTTTGTTTTTCAAATAGATCTGAATCGACTGTTTCCAGCTTTTCCTCCACTGGAGATTGGTGGAAGGGTGTGTGCCCTGCACTGGTGGGGCCAGACGGAGTGGGAGAGGCCATTTTGACTGTGCTGTCATCGGGACTGGTGCATCGTTCTTCAGCCTCTGCAGAGTCAGCCTGGGAAAATGGTGCTTCTTCAGTGGATAAAGGCATCACCTGTGTGGGAGCACTGATTATCACATTTTCAGGGCATCCCTGAGGAGCAAACACGGGGGCATTGTAATGCCCCCTGAGTTTCTCAGGCATTTCAATATTTGGAGTCCCATCTTCTTCATCTTCTTCATCTTCTGCCTCCTCATGAAGGTCCTTTTTTTGAGTTTCCAGTTTCCTCTCTCCTTCTGCTAATGCATGGAAATCTTCAGGGGGTGGAGATTTAAAGCATTTGTCTTCCTCCAAGGATGATGTGGGAGAAATTGTGCCAGCAGAGGGAACGTAGTCAAGACCTTGGGTTGCTTCAGTCCGAGAGGAGGGCATACTGTTTCCTGTGTCCAGAAGTAAAGAGCTTTTCCCAGTCTCTTCTGTTTGTGGTGCTGTTATGGATGCAACAGATTGATCCTCTGCTACTGATGTTGCAAAAGATGAAAGCTTGTCGCATTCAGTAATGGAGGTAGCAGAAGATATGTGTTCCTCCTCAGCTAGAGGTGCTGCCACAATGTTTGTAGGATATGCCAGGATTTCAGACTCCTGGCCAGCATAGCCCTTGGCTGAAAGGTCAGCAGGAGGCATGGCCTGTATTCCATGTACTGCTTCAAAAGAGCCTGGATGATCAGGAACAGAAATGTTATAGGCACTGACATCATACTTCAAGTGTGGGATCCTCTCTTCCTGTTCATCATGTATTTCTTCATCAGAAATGGTCTGCTCTGTTTCTGAGTAGCCAGGGATAGTTTCATCTTGGATATAGGAAACATGTTCTGCTGTTGCTCCTGGTGGGACTGGCAGGCTGCTCAGATATGACTCTTCCTTTGTTATGTCCTTTTCAAGTAACTTGGTTTTCTCATCCATGAAACTAAATTCTCTTTCCTTCTCTGTAATGGTAAACAGTTTGTCCTCCCTATCATCCTGATTCAGCCCACAGAATTCTCTATTCTTCTCCACTTTCTCTTCTGCTTTCATGTGTTGTTCTTCCTTTTCTTCCAGTTCTGCCTTTTCTATCACATCTTCTCTCTTTTCCTTCTCATCCTCTTCCTGTACCTCTGTCCCCTCAATATACTTTTCACAAGTTTCTGCTTCCCTCTGTTTTCTGTCCAAAGAGATTTTCTCCTCTTCCTCCTTTTCTTCCTCTCTGAACACTGGTGGCCGAGCACCCTTTGCCAAGAGGTCTGTATGTGATGGCAGGTGTTCTTTGTCAGGAAACACCTGAATGTCCTTGCCCTGCTCAGCTTTTCCCTCCCAGTATCTTACGTCATGGTTTTCATCTATTGTTTTTCTTTCATCCTCTATTTTTTCAGCAGGACCTCCCCTCAGCTCCCACTGATGGACTGCCATTTCTTCTGCTGATGATTCTTTTTCCGTATCAGTAGTAGTCACTCCCTGATCAGGGGTCTTTCTTTTTAAAATCAGATCCACTTCAAGGTTACTCTGACCAGATGTATCAACAGAGTCTTTTATCTCTGCTTCAGGTGCTCTCACAATCTCATCACTAACCTCCATATCAGACAGTTCTTGAGTCGACTGCAAGGCCCCTCTCTCCTCATGCTTCAGTTCCTCAAAGTCCTTTGTAAGATCTTCTGGTGAAGACAGGACTAACCTCTGTTCCACTATGGATGTCTCTCCTGGATCCACTTGTACAGGCGCCTTCTCCATTGGTAATGTCTTAAGATCAGCAGGTACCTTTTCAGGCTCTTTTTCAGGTTTTACTTTGATCTTCTCAGTTTTGAGTCTGCCTGGAAGTTTTGCCTTGTACAATGTTTTTCTTACTTCTGGGGTAAATGGTTTCAAGTCTGGTTTAGAAAATTTTTTGAGCTCTGGTTTGTTTTCTTTCTTTTTATCATCTTTCTTTGAATCTTTTTTCTCATCTTTCTTTCCATCGTCTTTTTTTAAGTCCTTTTTCTCCTTCTTAATCTCTTTCTTTTCTTTGTCTTTCTTCTCCTCTAATTTGGATACTTTCTCTTTGAGATGCTTTTTTCCAACCTTGTCTTTTGCCAATTTTCTTTTCTCAGCTTTGAGAGCATCACTTGTTTCTGTCTTTATCTTTTCATGTTTAACAGGTTTCTCAGGAACTTTCTCTGTGTGTTCCTTAACCTTTTTTTCAGTTTTAGCATCCTTTACAACTTCTGGTTTTACTTCCTTAATCCCCTCCTCAACTGCTTCTTCCTTCTTGACTTGCTTTGTCACAGATGGCTTGGGAGAAGACTTAAGACTCTCTTTACTGTCAGTTCTTTGTTTAATTTTGGTCTGCTTCAGCACAGGTGGAGGTATTCCAGAAGTGATATCTTTCTGAGTAGCCACTGGGTACCTCAGAAAATCCAGGTGCTTGAGTTTCTCAAGACCTTCCAGTATCTTATTTTGAGGAGCATTTCCAGGAAATAAAACCCTTACAATTTTCTCTGTTGGGCTGGCTGGTAGCCATACCACTAGGGCTGTGATAGATGTGAGATAGGGAACAGAAATTTCACCTTCTTTCCCACTTGCAAGAATGATGCCAGTCTTTGCTTTACTATTGCCAGCCCATTTCTGCATTAGAAACTGCATTTCTTTACTGTCCTTGACAGGGTTCAATATATACATGTCCAGCTTACCCACTCCCATTTTGTGGAAGAGCGTGATGGGCTCGATGGTGCTGCTCACCACCCTGTAGAGAGGCTCTGATTTAATGCCCAGTCTGTTGAGATACTGCAGCGTCATACACGCTTCTTCGATGCTCCTCTTTACTTTCATGGAGGCTTCAGGCATCTTCAGCTTTTCAGGAACATTAAAAAAAACCACTCCTAGCTCAGGAGAAATTAGGTTCTTCATCCAGTCACTGTAATTGGTAGAACCCTGGGATTGTTCCTCCTCTTGCTCAGCGACTTTCCTCTGCAGCAACCCGTTGATGCCGGGCAGATTGTCTGCACCAATGTGGGTGAGTAGGATTGAGTCAATCCTATCCAGGTGCCTTACCAGCTTCCAGAAACAGGATTTCCTCTCAGAGCCACCATCCACAAGGATGTTAAACCCATTGACAGCAAAGAGAGCAGAATCACCTCTTCCTCCAGGGAATATGTAGCAGCAGGGCTTAGAAAGCTTCAGAAAACCCCCTGAGGTGGGTGGCTCCAGGAGATCAAATGGAGATGGAACGTCAACTGTCTCAGAGACATATTCTGCAAATTCAGAAACCCCATCCATTTCTGGCAGAACTGGATCAGGATTCAGCTTCAGATTAATAATGTCCTGAAATCGAGGATGCCCAAGGTTGCTCCAGGCTCCTTCTCCCAGGCACGACACAGTAAGAGAGGCCTTGGTATCTGAATCAGAGTTGCTGAGAATCTGGGTGACCTAATGAGACAAGCACAGACAAATAAAGGTCAAATAGAGCTTCAAGACCTATACAGCACTTAAAAAAAAAAAAAAGCAGCTAGTTAATGCAGAAATACTGAAGATACCATGAGCACTTTACCACATTGACGGTAGATGAAACAGTTTGAAAGCCCATGGAAAATCAATGAGAGCCATGCTCTCTTTTGAAATTCTTAATGTTTTTGGAAGCTGCCCACAGTTATGTTAAGACCCGTTTTAAGAAATTTTGAGTGTTTGTTTCCTGCAGAGCCAGTCTGGAAGGTTATTTCAAGCTGAACACTTAAAGGAATCACCCATGCCTGCACCTTGGAAAACTTAAGACAGAGAGTTAAAGCAAGATTCCCAAGACAATAACATGAATTATTTATAGTATGCAATTTTTTGCTGGATTTCAAACTCGTCTGTCTGCAAATCTGCCTGAAGATTACCAGAAGGAGGGCGCAGGCTGCATTTCTCTACCGTGTACTCTGAACAGGAGGGGATGTGCTGGATTACAGCTCACACTCACCTCTGGATCTGAAAGTATCTCAGCAAACTTCTGGTAAGTGAAGGTCCCCGTCTGCAGGACCAAGTCTCCTCCCTGGTCTGAGCTCTGACCACAGAGGATCAGTAGTTTGTGGGCTGATGAATCACACACAAGTGAGCGGACCTGTTACCATGAGACAGAGGGATCCCGTTATAATTTATCTGCACTCCACACTAGCACCCGGAATCCCAATCCCATGGACAGGCGATAACTCACATTACTCACAAACAGCCAAACCCTACATACAAGCTTTCTACATACAAGGAAGTTGCTTTCTGAAGAGAGGAGACACTGCCACTGTCTGCCCAACACAGCTCCATGTCACATCAGAGTTACTGTGTATGTCCTGATTACTGGCAAGACCAGAACACCTGGCCTTCTCACCACACCTTGCAGCAGACTGGCAGCAGGTTTGCACCCTCTAGAAGGTGCAAAGTGTGATGATCATGACCTCCATGTCAAGCAAGGGCAGGAGAGCTGATGTGGAGAGAACTTGATGGCACATCTGGTCCTTACCTCAGACACGATGCTGTCCACATTAGGATTTACCAGGATCACCGTATCCAGGGTGTCACTCCGGTGATGGAGAGTTCTTTGGCCTGAGGAAAGAAAAGGTGTTAGACAGGATGAGAGAAGCAGATGAGACAGCATCTAGCTACTGATGTTTTAGTCTCAAAAATTGGACTTCAGCATGGGTTTGATTGCAAGGCTTCAGTTTGAATTCAAGGCCCAGTTTGATACCCAAGTCTCATAAAACAGAGCAAACTCTTTTCAACAATAAGGAAAGAAATCCTTCTTCTGGATCAGCACGCTCAGCTCTAACATATTCTGAAGTCCACAGAGCCAGGCACATTGAGCTGCCTGCCTGTGCCAGATGGCTGTGTCTATAAACACTGGCACAGACAAATTATCCCCTTCCAGACAGAAGTGCCTTGCCTCATTGCAGCTACCACAGAGAGGTATCTCTGGCACTGTCCAAACCCTAGCCACCACAGGGCTCTGTGAGCCACTCAGTGGGTGCCAACTCAGCTTTCACTGGAGTGGTGCAGTACTGGTAACAAGTCTCCACTCATTCGTAACAGGTTTTTTTTTCTTTAATGAAACACTTTTCTTCAATCCAAATGTGTAGTCCTAAGCTGCTGCTATGGGAAGTACCTAGACAACAAGAATTCTCATTCTCCTGTCAGACACACAAATAGGAACCAAGACAGGACTCTGCTCTCTCTATATATATTTAAAGAGAAAAAAGGAAAAGCCAAAGAGCAAACAAAATCCTGTGAGTGCAAAAAAGCAACTTGTGTGCTCACCTTGGCATGGGCATTGTACAGATATTTGGCAAAATGCTACCATAATTCCAGGGCCCTATTAAATTACTAGACAGAAGGGTAGTGAGTGTTTGCCACACGGACAGCCAGGACCCACAGCCACTGCTGTATGCCCACATCAGACAGCTCTGGGATGCAGGACAACATACAGCATCTTCCTGCAGCACTTTCCTGGTCACTGCAGGCAACATGGAACCTTTTTTCATTACAGTCTTTGCTAATACCTACCTCTGGACATTACATCCACTCAAAAAGCCAGGCACTTAGAACTTAACTGTTGGAATGTATAATTTATAGGGTTTAAGACTTTTGTAGGTTTTAATCCCTCATATAGTTTGGAGGTCCCATAGATTTTCACTGAAAATGAACAGCTATTTTTTATTTTGCATCTTTCAGACAACTGTTGCTTGCTGACAATGTTCTTTCCACCCTCCACAACCTCCCACTGCCTCTTTCTAGGCAGATCTCAGTCCTTCTAAAACAGCTCTATCAATCTGGTGGAAGGATGGGAAGGATGGAAAGATGGAAGGATGAAAGGTCAATATTCAGCATAGCTTTAAATCAAACTCACTCTACTGGAATGTTTTACTAGCAATTAATCAGACAGATAAGCCCAGAAGGTAGCTTTCAGCCCAAGAAGAGCTAAGTCCTCAGCAGAACTATTTGTACTCTGCATCTCTAGCTGCTTTCTGAACTTGTCTTTCAGTTTGGCTAAAAATTGTCCCTCCAGACTAAAACCAAACCATCGCTGTGCAAAATGCACTGAGTTCGGTGGCATTTCTGGCACTTGATGTGGAATAGGTATATGGCTGGAGACACTGGGAAGCAAGTCTCTGTGCACAGAAGGGATGTTGCAAGTGAGCCATGGGGAGCAGCATGGGAGGGTGGGAGGAAGCACAGGTGAGGAGAGCCCAGGAGGTGTTCTGAGGCATTCTATGCAGCCAGAAGAAACAAATCCCCAGTCATTCTTGAGGCAATGATAATTGCTGATGTCTCAGAAGTGCTCACAAGGAGCACCCTGGTTCCTCACGGATCCATAGTGCAGCATCCACAAAGCTTCCCCATGCCAGGACCTCCAGTCCTGCTGCTTGGGGCATCCAGGAGAGAAGTGATCTGCCCCTATTTTTCAAAATTACTACTGTGGCAAAGTGACACAGCCTCTGCCACCTTGGTGCCTGTACACCCCAGACATCATTTTAGCAGTGGTTACCCACACAGCCTGGGGAACACCGTGTGGTGCACGGCACCAACACCAGCAGCCAGCACACAGTGTGATCACCGTGGCCTCCTGTGGGCATCTTCCAGGCACCAAGTGCCCAGGCGCTGCGGGGGCAAGGGCAGCCTGTGGGTTGCCAGCCAGGCAGCACTGGTGACAGTGCCAGCTGCAGAAGCAAGGGGCCCATCTGCAGCACTAACAGGCACGAAAACACTGCTGCTCGCTGCCATCCCACGGTCCCAGCCCAGGCAGCTGAGGCTGTGAACAAAGCCTGGCTGTTAGCATTCTGCTGGCAGCCCCTCACCCCACGGGGAATGACCCCTGCACATGGGGAAGAAAGAGAAGGCTCAAGCTGCAGGGCCAGCAGTTGCTGGCAGATGGGAGGGATGAATGGAAAAGGACTGAGTCTTGTGAAGGGCTGTGAGGATGATTAAAGGACTACATTGTTTTCCTACAAGGTGAGGCTGAGTGTGGGGGAGGGATACTTTCAATATGAATAAATAAATACCTGATGGGAGGGAATGAAGAAGAGGAAGTCAGACAGGCACTCTCAGTAGTGCTCAGAGACAGTATGTGAAGCATAAATTAAGACACAGGCAATTTCATCTAAACACAAGAAAACACTGGTTTTACTGTGAGAGTGGTCAAATACTAGAATAGGTTGTACAAAGAGGTTGTGGAGCATCTATCCCCAGAGATACTAAAAACACAACTGGATACAGGCTTAGGAAACCTGGTTTTGCTTACCCTTCTTGAACAAGTGCAATTGGACTAGACAATCCCAAGAAGTCCCTTACAGCCTACAGTTTACCAATTCTGTGACCTTGTGAAGCACTGCAGCCCTCCATAGCTTTGCTCCTGACATGCTGTGGGGCAGATTCCCTCTCTTCAGTTGCAGTAGTTGATGCTCAGGAGGATACAGGAGCTGTACAGATAAGCCATTTCCAGAAGCATGGACTCACTGCACACACCCATGCACACCAATACCCCAAACTGTTTTTTAACTAAATTCAGAGGCAAAGCAGAACCAGCAGGCTGAACTGCAAACTCCAGGCTGAACTGCAAATTTTAAGTAAGGCAGCAACACAGTGCCCTAAAGTGGCCCAGGCCCCAGCCCCTATTCACCCCAAGGTGGGGCAGTAGCAGCCCATGCCCAGCTAAGGGAACACACTCAAGGCCCCTGTGAATCCAAGTGCTTATCAGGCTGTGAAGTTCTTTGCTGGCCACTTCCTCTATACAGCCTGCAGTAGCAGCTGCACAGACAGAGGATTTAAACACACAGCCTGGCACATCATTCCTCTCGCTAACAAAAACCATATGCACCAGGAATGCGTAGCAGTGTGACTGACATTGTAGACATGGTGACAGGAAGCATGCTGTTCAGATCACTTCAGGTATTTGTCCTTATTAGAGCTCCATCACAGTGAAATGCATGCATTGCAAATGAGAAAATCCCTCCGCTCCATTGACCAGTACAAGAATATCCTTCTCAGGCTCCTGAAGACTGCCATCTTCAATTTACCTGGAACAAATATCTGGACACAGCTCATCTCCAGGTGCATTCTGAACACAGATCCCTGACTCTTTGCAGCTCTCTCCAACTATACTCAGAAGCTGCTATGTTAAATAAATATCCTCTCTTCAGTAGCATTGCATTTCTCATCTTGTATGAACCCTCACTCTGTGTGTTCAGGCACATTTTGATTTCTGCAATGACCCCTGTGCATGTGCACTTCCAGGAAACATTTCCATCCATCATGTTCCTACCAAGGCAGAAAGCCCCTGGCCTTTACCATCTGTTCATTCAGAGGAGAGTTTCTTTACTCCCTAGGAACTGCTGTCATCTATCCCTATGGCCACTGGGATGAGCAAGAACAGAAGTATACAAGAAGGAGCACAGAAGATTTACAGGGTCTCAATATTGTATTTTCTGTATTATACCCCACCCTATTTTTTTATGCATCATAATATAACCTAAGATTAGCTTTGCACCAAATAAAGATCTTCAGTTAGGGTACACAGTGACATCCAAATTTCACCCTGCCATGAAACTATTAAGCTCTTTTAGGGAGTCTAAATGGTTTAATTTCTCTAGTGTTCTTGACTTTGCTTTGACAATGAATTTAATGGACACCATGACTGTGCAATTTAGTTGCTGAAGTTCCTCACAGACTTTTTTAGATCTCAGTAACTGTGTCATCTATAAATTTAGCCACCTCTGTGTTTCTTCATCACTACTGTACTGATCAACTTTGTATTTAGTAGTGGAAATCATGAAGCCCTTGTACTGTACCTCTGGATGCTGCACAGAGATGACCATGTATTTGTTTGCTAACTTGATGTCTGTCTTTTAAGTAGTTTTGACTCACAACATTACTTGCCTTTTACCCAAAGAAAATACTTGCTGCATAACATATGGAAACATTTAAACATATGGAAAGATTTAATACAGAAACACACCTCGTTCGCAACCACAGTAAGGTGAGACAGGGCATTGGCCTTCTCCACACAGATCACATTACCTACCATTGTGCAGAAGTAGCAGCACCCTCACCCCAAAGGCCTGCAGAAGACACATACGGCTCCTTCCTACAGGGCAGCCACCCATGGTGCCTCCTCCTGACCATGGAGGCACTACACAAAGCATCCCAGAGGTGGTGAACAATACCTAGTCCGGGCTAGAGGATGGATTTCCATTACTAATGCTGAGAAGGGAGGAAAAGTCAGAATTCTTTTTTTTTTTTAAAGAGTATGTATAGCTCACATACTACAAGAGCTGAGGGTACCCTCATTGCTGTTCACAGTGTTCTCAAGAAGGGCAGCACAGGAGAAGTTGCTGATCTCCCTTCTCTGGTGACTAGCACTAGTACATGAGGAAATAGAATGAAGTTGCATCAGGAGAGTTCAGACTGGACATTAGAACAGGTTCTTCACCAAGAGGGTGGGCAGCCTTAGGAACAGGTTCTCTGGGGAATTGGCTACAGCACCAAGCCCATCAGAGTTCAAGGGGTATTTGAAAGATGTTCTTAGCCATAAGGTTTAATCTTAGCTGGACCTGTGAGGAGCAGGGAGTTGGACTTGGTGATCCCTATAGGTCCCTTCCAAATAACATATTCTGATTATGTGGTCCCTTGAGTGTAGAATTACTCTGGTTACGGCAGAGGACAGCAAGTGAAGAGTAAAGCCACACTGACTCCAGAGCGGGTATGAACTAACCACTCAGGGCTGCACCTGCAAAGAGACAGAGGGAGAGAGAACAGAGGAGCAGATGCTGTGGGTTTAGTGCTCAGCAGCCAGGCAGAGAGGGCTCTTCTGTGGAGGTCAGGCTATGCTGGAAGAAAGGACAGTGCACTGAGGTAACTGTGACAAACAGGATGCTTGAGAGAGAGAGATGATCCTACAAACAGACAGATGGCTGTAGAGGCAGAAAAGGAGATCAGGCTGACAGCACAGATCCCTGTGTTTTGCTACTTTAAATGGAAGCACCTAAAGCCCCCATAGGTGCAGAATAAATTCTGGGCTAGTCTGAAGAGCTGTCAAGGATAGCTATGCAAGATGCTGCTTGTTATTTTCTTTAATCTTTCAGAGCATCGAATCTCAGAGGTCTTATTCTGTGAATCAGGACTGGAAGAACCACACTTCCAGCTCACTGTGCTGAAATCAGAGACCAAGTGTGAGGGCAAAAGGACCCAGTTTCTCACCTTTGTGAAATGATGCCTTAGGTGAGAGCACTGGGTCATCTTTCAGGCGACTGTGCTGAAATCAGTAATGATGCTCTGACTGGTACAACAAATCAGAATGAACATAAGGGCCAAAAGATGATTAAAGGACTGGCACATCTTGATGAGAGGAGAAATCAGGTGGGACTATTTAGCCAGTAAAAGAAAATTCAGGGCAGAGATCTCACCAATCTGTGTACCTGTCTGATAGCAGGTGCAAATCTGGGCTGCAGAGCCCCCACAACTTTGCCATCTAGAGGATGGAGACTGCTTGTCTGACCACATAGAAATCAGTCCTTTTCCACCCAAGGTGCATTCTTTATCCCTCATTACCTCCCTTAGGCCTTCCCACACCCTTCCCCTTCTTTGTCCCTAGAATTATTTAGGCTTACCAGGCCAGGTTCTACCTGTAAAGTGAACACCAATAATACATTGATAAAAAATATAGAAGTTTTAGAGTCTGAAAATGTTATCAAGGCACACAAGCCACAGTAATTAAAAAATGACTCTCCTTCACTTCTAGCTGTCTTAGCTGACATGAACATGCCTCTTCAAGGGGACACTGTTGAAAAGAATCTAACAAGAAGATCCTAGATATTGCTATGGCTCAGTACCTTTTGCTACACTTCAGCAAAGAGCTGAGCCTGGGATCACATAGTCTTCCTGATGTTTATTGAACAAAGTCCACCTCTGAAGACAGTCAAACCATGCATAGGGTTCTTGGAGTGCATATATTTACATAATTAACATAAGCTAGTGCAAGCTGAAAGACTTCCATTTCCTTCACTCTGAAATTACATAACAACACTGAGGTAGTAACTGACTCTCTCATTCTGAGGCTGTGAAGTCTTTAACTGCAGTTTCTTCAGTGCCAATGGAAGAAAAAGGATCCAGCCCCAAATGGTGTCCATTCAGAGAATGAAACAACACAGTCATTCACCAGCATTCCACAACTGTACCAAGCACAGCAAGCCACACTCCTTGGGAGGGAAATTGTAAAGACTGGAAGAAAAGGAGAAAAGGTTCTGCACTGAACCCTGGGCAGGGTCCTGCCTCTCCTCCTGTCTGTGCAGATACTCAGTCCTGTATCCAACTGCACTATGGACCCACTCCTGTGCCAGACCAGGGCTGCCCCATGTTGCCCAACAGTGAGGGAAGGAGTGAACAGGCCCTTGTTGGAAGCAGTATCACACTGCCAGCACCTGAACAGCACACAGCTCCTTCCTCTAGCAGGCAACCTGAACAGTGTACAGCTGGCAAATGGGACAGCTCTGGCTGATGGAGACCTAGAAGCTCTGCCAACTAGTCAGGTAGGCTCAGGAGTTAAAAATAAACACAAAGTCTGCTTTGGCAGCCAGTACATAGCCAACAACTGTGGATTCGCCACTCAGGTTCTCATGTGGTGGTTCCAGCTCAGGAACTCAAACAATTTCTCGCACCCCAGGGATGCACCTGGATTTGTTTATCACAATGACAGGACAAGTCTCACTCTGTTCCTCCTTACCATTTAATGGCAGTGTTGTGCCAGATGAGAGGAGACTCTCAGGCAAGGTGAGAGACACCAGGTGAGGAATACAGCTGGAACTTGGCAGAAACCCCCCAGAAAAGGCTAAGAGAGATTCTAAGTCCTAGCTGGGTGCTGCTGCGCACACTGGTGCCTAACCACTGCCTTCCAGAGCCTGAGGCAATGCAGCAGTCCCCAAAATTCCAGCACATCCAGCTCTTTGTTGCTTTTCCAGAGATGAGAAGAGCAAAGGGCTTAGCCAGATCACTGGGGATCACAGCAAAAGGGCTGTCTCACTGCCTCCTTCCCTCCTGACACAACATGTGATAGCTGCAGTAGCTACTTATTTTCATAAGATTATTGGTAAAGTGCTGTAGTTTTAGCTTGCTAGTGTGATTCAGCAGCTGAGAATGATGAGGAACTGGCTTCAGACAATGCTTTGTGGTCCAGCAGCAAGTGCTCTGCTTCTCGCAGCCTGAAAAAGTCTGCTGTAAAGATTTATTTCATACACTTTCTATTTTTAGGTCTTCAAACATGCTGCAGAAATAGAGAAATATTTATTTGTCAATGGCTAAATCAAAAAATCTAGCCCCTTAAAGGGGATCTTTAGTGATTGTTTCAGAGAAACTCATTGTATACCAGCAAAGGGAAACATATTTTTAATAGAAATATGAAAATCATCTGAAAATTGAGAGGCAAGAAACTGCAGCAAAGTGCTGAGCCCCTGTCAGGGAGGGCCATGGCAGAGCCATGTGATGCTTGTGGAGCAATGGAAACCATCGCCCAACAGGTCACAGATGCAACCAGGCATAAAATGAGGGATTTTAAACTGCACCTAGAAAAGAAGGGGAAGTCAATGGTGTTTAAGCAGGAAAATATTATTATGAGTTTTTATTTTTTATGAAAATTTCAAAATAGTGTTTGATGATTTTTTGTATTGAGATACCAAGTCACACAGTTAAAAACACAGCACTACTGAAATAAAGTCCTGTGATGTGCAACAGGAGATGTGCCTTATCCGAAGGACCTGAATAAACAAAGCACAGGAAAGTACAAAGCAATGTGCATAGAGAAGGAAGATAATTCAAACATCTTTATGAAGCAAAGCAGTCTATATGGACTGAAAGCACACTCACACCAACTTCCGCCTGTTAACAAGGGCAAATCTCTAGATACTGGCTCTGGCTTTAGCTAACGTCCCAGCTGCAGACTGAGGAGAATTTGGGGTACACATGGTATGTTGACCACTACTGCCCATATTCCAGTTATATTGAAGCTGAGTGGAAGGTAGAGGAGCATCCTCTCCACAATACGACCACACACCCACTATGTGTGGCTCGGTACCTGGACAAAAGGGTGACAGGGATTACACCCAGCCCTGACAGGGAGCTTGGCAGTGCAGCACAGAGGGCTGAGCAGAGAAGCACACAGCAGGTGCAGGAGCATCAGGGGAGCCAGAGTAGAGCTGGTGACGCATTCTGTGCTCCTCTGAGGGCTTTATCTTGAGCTTCCAACCAGAACATCCGCACAGTTGTCTTCAGGAGGACAAACAGGACAACCAGTCACAGATACACTTCCACAAAACACTGCTGCATTCCAACTCTCTTAGTGTAAAAGGAGCTGTGAGGTGTTAACACCAGAAAAGAAGAGAGCATCTGATTTGGGACAGAAAAGGCACAAACTTCAGAACAGCTCAGAGGCAGAGCAAAAGCCTTAAAAGCTGCAGGACTCTGCAATCAGAGAACTTGGTTTAAGAAGCTACAGAAAGAAGACAGCATCAGCAAGATAGCTCCACAAAAGAAAAAAAGAAAAGATTCTCAACAGGAACAGAGTTTAAAAAGTGAAGTTAATTGAGAACCATACTAAGAGGGACAGAGAAAGGAAAAACACAGCAGTAAGCCAGTAGGAAGAAGAATATCTCTGGGAGGACCAGGCACCAGTGAAGGAGAACAAGATCTGGTTTCTAGAAACATCACTGAATCTGTCAGCATGAAGAGGGCTGAGGAATCTGAAAGTGTTCTCAGGTATCCTTTTATGTATAATGCTAGAGATATTTCATAACTCACCTTACCATACCGTTACTGCATGCCAGGAGAACTGTTCATGCTTTAAGGTAAGAGCAGGCGCTGTGAAATGACTGACTGCCTCCTGGGGATTTGCTACAAAGGTGAACCAGCAGCAGGGCGAGAGAAAGAAATGAAATATTCCTTAAGGTGTGGGAGGTTGTGGGCACTTGCCACATCCCACGAGATATTTCTGCTAACCACTTGCCTATGCTTCCCGTCTTCCCTCCTCCCTGTGATATTTTCATGCCATCTACAGTTCCTCTCCAAGGCAACCTCTATTTCTATACCATGTCAACCATAGCAACCATCTCTTTGCTCCCTAATTGCACATGCTGTCTCACTCTTATGCTAAGGAGCAATTTGATAGCTCAGCCATTTTAGAACCACTAACTGAAGACACAGGTATTCACTTTGAAAACAGCTTCATGTATTTCCAGAAGTTACTGCCTCTCAACTGGAAGTTTTACACCACCGAGATAACTGATAAGGTGAGCACTTCTACCTAGCTTGCCAGGTGTTAGATTGGCCACAAAAAATATTCTGTTCCCTTCAGCAGCTTTGCTGACTCATGTAGGCCTTGCATCCTTCTGCTGAGGAACAGTGCGTGGCAGTCGCAGGAATCAGGAGTGAAGCCCTGCACAGAGACATGGCCTCCAGCTGTGACTTCTTAAATGTCTCCAGCTAAATCCACAAAAGAAAACCTAAACGCAAAATCCACTAAAGAAAACCTAAACCTAATCTGGTGTCCTCACTGCACCAACCTCTGGCAGACTTATTACAGCTGGTCCCTTTGGAAACCAAATTAATGCTTCCTATTCCTGTGTCAGTTGGACTTCAGCTGGGAGTTGCTGCCAGTCCCTGAAACAGAGGTTCCACAAAATCACTCCTACTGCCACTGAGGCACACACTCTGTTTCAGGTTCCACAGATGAAGATGCCTGTAAGTCATGAAGTTGGACAGCTTATTATCTCTTAATTTTAATAAGAATATGCATCCCAGAACAGATGCTCTTACAACCAGAACATAGCACAGACTGAAGAAAACTGCATGCTTCTTTTAGTTGAGAAGTATCTGGGTAATGCTGACTCTGACTGACTTGGAGGCACAGCTCATGATCTGTTCTATTTATTTTTTTTTTTTTTCCTCAACTGATCAATATGACAAATAAACTGCCTGAGGCAGCAAGAACCTAATTGTATAAAAGAGGGGATGGCTGCACACACAGGGAAATAACTCTGGGATTTCCTCCTGTTTGCCTATTGAGATGCCAAATTTCTGGAAGAGAGTCCTGCCTCTGATTTACAGCAACTGTTTGGACTCTGTTAACAGTACAGAATAGGAATAAGGTTTAAAGTCTCACTCCAAGTAGCTTTTCTTCATTCCCTTGCTTGTTTTTAGGATGAATGTCAGCCCTCATGAAGATACAGATATTAAACCAGTTGTGAACTCTGAGTGGCTGAGGTGGTTGGTGAAGCACAGGACTGCATCCTGCCAGCCCTTGAGAAAAAGCGGCTCTCCTCTGCCAACAGCTTTCTTTGTTGCATCTTGACTTTGCACTCTTGGCTGTAGCTGACCCTTGATGGATCCTCTGCACAGTCTGTGTTCCTGGTATTTGATTTAAGGAGTGGAGTACAGCAATAATGAATGTGATACAAAAAGTTATTTCAAGTTCAAGAACTTCAAGGCCTCCTGTCCATTCTGCCAGCAAACACAGGAAGAAGGGAGAGGGGTTTGGAAGCAGCCAAGGAGGTTTCTAGCAGAGTACTCTAGGCCATCTTCCCCTCGCTATACTGGTGACATGTCCTCCCAGCCACTGCCTCTCCCCAATCTGCTTGAAACAAACTCACTTGAGTCTTACTTCATCTCAAGAGCCCCTGCTTCCCAATGCCACCCCATCTAGTCAGGTCCCTTTCAGCTTAGAGATTACACAGTGGAATCAGGGAGAATAAAAAGGACCAGGAGAGGCTTCCGTCACTGCAAACACTTCTCTCAGGGCCTCTCACTTGTTCAGTTCCCTCAGAGCCATGCAGGCATGGGAGCCTTCCTTGCTCCCATGCGTCCCTCTTCCCTAGCAATGGTCTTTGCCTTTGAATGTGGACCAGCAGAAAGAAAGAAAAGCCATAACAAATAAAACTCCCACATAAATCTAGCAACTGGGCCAAAACACATATTATGCTTATACCTATCAGCCTGCAAGCTGATTCTTCAGAAAGATGCTATGTGGGTCAAAGGCACAGAGAGCCACCCTCTCCAATGCTTTACTGTTGTGCCATTGGCTTCTTACATGGCTTGGGTAGTATCTGCATTTCTGTCTAAGTATGCAATTTAACTTACCCCTCTTAATCCATTTTTAGCAAGCTTTTCCAAACATAAATCTAGTCACCCAAAAGGTAAATCACTGGCTTCTTGCCCATTTCTCTTCTAAGAGACTCCCCCAGACTCTCCCATCTGGAGTGCCTGATGACAGACCGACATTCCTCAGACAATTTTCAAAATGGAGGTACTAATGGCCTTTTCCTTCTAGTTTTTCTCCTAAATTACTTAAAATTTTGACACTGGAGCTTAATAGAGAATGGACAGATGATATCTCAGGGAAATAAAAGGTTAGCGAAATGCAAAAGCAATTAACTGAATTTCTCATCTTGAAGGTCAATAGAGGAAGCCAGTTATGCTGCCATACTTTTTTAACACAGTTTGTTTGAAGCTGTAACATGTTGTGAAAAACAGCACTTAACTTTTACAGGTAGGTTCTAGCAAATTGCCAAAGACTTCAGTGCTTCACAAGACGGGGCACGAATGTCAGTAACGTGCAAAGAGAGACAAATGTTATTTGGTAGCTTTGTAGCTACTGAAATGTTATTCAGTAGCTATGTGTAGCCAGACATACGAGTCACAGCTACGCATTGATAGCAGACATGCATATTGAATCCTGCCCCTCTGTGATTCGCAAGCCTCCTTCAGCTGCCGATTCTCAGCCTTCAACTTCTTGGAGGAAATATTCAAGCCTTTACTTTCAAAAGTAAAAAAAGGGCTCACTAATTTCTTTCCAAATACTGACACTGAGATAATGCTGCTTTTCAGAAAAGCAGAAATTAATCAACAATGTATTCCCCCTCAAAAAACAAAACCAAAAACCAAGCCAACCCAGTACTATTCTATGCATTTGAGGAATTGGTCGAGCAAGACTTCAAGGGATGTCTCAGGAGAACTAAGAACCTGCTGGCCAAGGAGACTAGTGCTCATGTTCACTCATGAATAAAGCATCAGAAGGACAGAAATTTTCTGAAGAGCTGGATACATAACTAATTGTGCCATCTGTACTAACTTTTGAGATCCTGGAGAGGAAGCTGCGAGAGGAGGAAAACCGATCTAAAGTCATCACATGCGGAAATTTATCTCCATTTCTTTAGTGGGAAGCAAAGGCAACAACAAGCCACAGAGCTTAGCCACAGCAAAGCATGAACTAACAAAGACTGCTTTGTGTGTGTCCACCCTGCTCTGTGTCACCACCATAATCCCAGCTTCCTCCACATTCACTGCTGTCCACTGCCATACTCTCAGCTCCACTTGTGAGCCAAAACTACCAACTGTGCAAGCGGCAGCATGCTCAGAGACAGCACGTGCTGACAGCTGGTGTGCGAGCGGGGAGTGCAGGACAAACAGATGTGCACTGCTGCCATGAAGGCGCTGATTCTGATCACTTGCCTGCTCCACCAACTTTCATAAAACTGGTAGAAGCTTGTTAATTTCGATGTTTTAGTAGAAGAAAAGTGTTTACTGCAAACACAGAAGGTGCATTTGTAAGAGGAATACATACTGTGCACCCAAGCACCTCTAAGGGGATGGAGAAAAAAATAATACAAACTAAGAAGTTAGAAACAAACTAGCTCAATGCTTTCTCTAATCTTTCCTGTCAACAGCTACTAGGCTGGTGCTGGAGTCCAGAAAGCTCATGATTTTTGAGGGGGAAAGAACAAGAAATCTTTTCCCATCTCAGTAAATTCTCCCCAGAATAATTTTTAGCCATTCATTTACACATAGCTTGCTCTCTTTCCTCCCATACACAGTTTCTGGGCTGATGGAGAGTCTTTATCACCTGCCTTTCTTCCCCAGGTACTTTTGCCTAACTAACAGGCTGGAAGATACTCCCTGTGTTTTAAACTAGCTACTACTGCTGAGTCTCTGTGTACTACCCAGATTATCTGAACTGCTTTGGGCTCCCATAGTATCTCCTCTCAAGGACTGGAGGTCTCTCTCTTCTGCCCATCAAGGAGCAGTGGAAAGTCTGTGATAATGCCTGTAGCAAGCACCCAGGGCTGCTAGAAGCAGCATCCACTAAGATCTCTGTACTCAGACACCTATCACAAGGCTGTATTACTGCATCTTTATCTGCTTCTGAGTTTCTTCTTCCTTTGCAAGATGCATGCCAGGAGTTACCTAGGAAAGTCTGTGTCTGAACACATACAAAGAGCACAAGCCACATCCCACAGAAACTCATGCTGAGGAACCACTCTTCTGCCCTTCCCCTGGTGTCCAGCCATGCCCCTTGGAGACATGGTGCACCTCTTGTTCACACACATGCAGCTTCCCTGCTTTCACCAAAGAGCTGGCAATTGCTCACCATGCTCCTGTGATCCAATCTATCATCCATTTACCACCACACCTGCTGAGGATGTGACTCAGGTATGCCAGCACAATAGACAATGAGGAAGAGTGGCAAAAGGACATGACAGGAGGTGGATTGTTTTGTCAGGAAAAAAAAAAACTACTGCAAGGCTACACATCTCTCTATCTGCAGAATGGGAGTAGGGTGGAAGGTCTCACAGCCTGGCCTTGCCAGATCACACGAATGGAAAGGAGAGGAGGAAAAAACGTGTCCCAAATCAGTAACTACTTGCTGGAGAAATTGCAAGGACAGACACAGAGGGTGGATGCAGCCAACCAGTATGGAGCCATCAAGGAGACAGAGAGGGTACTGACACAGCAAAAGGGCCCCTACCCCACCAGAAGAAAGAGGAATCCCTGTCATTCTGGAACAGTGCCCAGCCTGCAGGGCTTTTCATAGCGGAACCAGAGCAACTTGGAATAGAAACAGCCTCGTCTCTGAGATCAGAGAGTTTAAACCAGAGCTTGTTTTTTCTGCAGTCACAAGCCAGCAGGCACCAGCTGCAGAATTTGCCGCAGTGTGTGTGTGTGCGTGTGTTTCTGCGTGTGTGAGTGTGCAGCAACCATGCTCCTCCCCTCCAAGCTCACTGTGTGATCAATGACACACTGATTACAGATCCCTCCTTTTTCCCCTCCCTATATCACTGACAGTCCCAGTCTGATCACTCTCAGCCCCCTCTCTTCTATATTAAGAAAGCTTTTGTTGGCATCACTACTGACTTCTTTTCATTGCTCCCTCCCTGGTCAATGAGGTTTTGTTTCTTCTCTTTTTCCCCTCTTAGCCAAAACAACATTGTGTGACAGATATTCATGGTCACATACGCAGGTCTGTGCAAAGTGCCAAACCATGCTCTTGTTCCTCTAGTTCTGAACTCTGGAGATAAAAGGCCGTATTTTGAAATACTTCAACACATTTCAGCTCTAGCATACAGGTAATTTAACAAGAAGCTTGCTGGTGGCGACACTAACAAATGCCAGAGCTACCCTATTAAAATAGAACCTCATGTGTCTGTGACTGCAGAGGTGTCATCATCATACAGTACCACTGGTAATGCAGGAGAGCTAAGGATAAAGAGACAGCTGGCCCCTTATCCCTCTGTGTTACAAGGGCAGTCCAGCAAGGTGAGGGATGACAAAGGACTACTGCTAGGAAAAAGAAAGCATTTTGTTATTCTCATTTCTTAAGCACAAAGTCTCTTGCTTATAGCCTACTAGGATGAAAATCAGCTCCATGATTGGCCACATCTTCTCTCTCTGCTACCACAGAAAGGCTGCATCATCCACGTTTTAGGGGAACCTTCCCTTTTTCCTCTCCCACTCACTGGACACATTTGGATGCCTTTTGGTTTCCTGTACTGGAATAATGTAGTGTTGTGAAGCTTGAAGTCAGACTCCAGCTACTTCAAGACTACTCACAGAGAAATTGCAAAAGAAGACAAGCCTTGCATCTCTCTTCCATCAAATCAATATCATGACAGTCCACCTTAACAACCCTCCCCCTTCTGCCTGGCATTAGCCGCATCAGCTGAACGGTGATACATACGCTAATACTGTCTTTCGGCAAGCCAGGCCCAAAGGCAGCATCTGTGAGATGCCTTGTACCATCTCCTCCGTTCCCCAGCAGCACACCATCTTCAGGGTCAGAAGACTATACTGGGATAAAACATAATGCTGCAGGACTCCTTACATTCCTGACAGGCAGAATACTTTCTCCAGATTCTTCTCTAAACCCATCTTCATACATCCTTCTCTGTGTTTGAGCTAAGAACACAAGTGCAGCAAACAGCTGAGCAGCTGGAGAATGTGGGTTTTGTTCCTATACTCGAACATAAACAGCTGAGGAGGCAGATCATAGAAACCCCAAGCTCCATCCGCAGCACCTTCCCCTCTTGTTACTAATCCCCCTCAACCCCACCCTTATTCCAAGGAAATAAACCCGCACCCGCTATGACCGCTCCGTGCAGGTGCGTTTCCTCACCTGCGCCTCTACCAGGGCTGAGCAGCCCCAGCAGTTCACCGGGACCGCGCACAGAAGCGCAGAACCCGGACAGGTCCGCTTGCCGTCACCGATATCCCCCGTTACCTCCCCAGAAGGGCCCGTCCTCCCCGGCCGACCAACGTCTTCCAAAGCAATGAGCAGCATCCGAACGCGAACAAAGCGCCGCCGCCTCCATCCCGCAACCTCCACGATACCGGGGCTCCTCGCTCCCGACCGCCCCGGCACCTTTCGCTGCTCGCCCCAGGCCGGTGGGGAAGGAAGATGCACCTACCATCCTGGCCGGGAAGCGACGCCGATCGGCTGCCCTGAGCGCGGAGGATGCGCCGGCACGGCCGGGCTGCGGCGAGCGGCTGCCGTGTCACGGAGGCGGGGAGGAGCCGCCGCGGCCCCACCCGTGCGCAGGGCGCTTTAACCCTCTGCGGACCGCGGAGCGCCCGCAGCGGCGACCCCGGGCATCCCCACGGGCGGCCTTGCCTGCTCCGCTGCTCCGCGGCCAGCCCGGTGCGGTTTGCAACTTGTTTCATAATCAGAATCAGCTCCAAGGCACTTGCAAATAATTGTGCCTCCTTGTTTGATTTGCTGGGCTCAGGCATCCCAGTCGAGCATTGGAATATACAGATTACCCCATGGTGTGCTAGTTGGCAATAGTGATTTTTTTGCCTCCACAGCAAAAACTGAAACCACTCTCAATGCCCTGCTTGCCTTACACACAATGCTGGCTTACTTCAAGATCCCAGAATTAACTGTGAAAGCTGGAGATGTCCTGCCAGCTCCACAGCAGGTCTCCCTCTCAGTGATTTTAGAAGGACTGTCAGACACAATGGGATGCTCAGAAATAAAAATACCACAGAATTTTAAGTTTTAAAAGTTAAAACTCCCCCAAACCAGAACCTTCCTTTCTGTAGCTTTCAGATGATGCCAATCAGTGGCAAATACCTGTAAACCTGAGGAAAAGTCAATGCACAAAAACATCTTAGATTTCTGTATGTTTTGGACAGGTAATATAGCATTCTATCTTAAAAAGACCAAAGGTTAAAATATTCCCAAACTATGAAGAAAACAGCTCCATGTTAGGGGTCCCCTGTGCACTACAATGGACATTCTTCAAAACAGACGGGGTCATTATCACTACCCATTGTACTTGTCAGCCCACTATAACACAAGTTGAAGAGTTTTGCATAGTCAAAGTGAATAAGGAGTCAGAAGTAAAGAGCCAAGTGAACAGGCAGGGATGCAGATGACTGCAAACCAAATGTGCAGTCCCCTTTTTCACCTTAAAGACGCACAAGGTGAGCAAAGGATATTACCTTAAAGGTGCTGCTATGTAGCAGTGCTGAAGCAGGAGGATGTATTTGCTATTACTGCTTCATATAAACTAGGCTTCTTAATATTTGAGTTAACATCATCCACTTCAGTGTAAGAACTGCCTAGGTGCGTAGCCCAGGGACAATTTCATCCCTTGGGCAGTTCTTTGGGTCTTTTCTAATAAACCCACGACACTGAGACATGTCTGTCACTTCAGAGAGCAGTGCCAATGGTGCAGGAGGGAAGGGAGGGGGTTACATAGTCTGGGTCTTGAGCTGACCCACGCTGGAAATTGCACTGCCATCAGCAAGTTTTTCAGAGCACTCCAGAATGGCAGCTCCCACTGCACACCCAGGAAGGGCGTATACCCCAGGCCATTTCATACAGTGACACACAACCCCGCAAGCCTCTTCCTTTTCTACACCCACTACAACAGTGATCAAATTTAGCCCTTAGCAGGATATTTGGAGCAGCATGATCTCGTTCTGTATTGATTTTTTTTTAATATTGATATATTCTATTTCAAGCAGCAAAATTAGATTTTACTGTCTAATCAGGACATTTCCTGATACTAGTAATTATTTCAAAATCCCTTCCTATTAACAGTCACGCAAGTACACCTTAAAGCATTAACTAAATGGATATTCTTAAGTGCATCAAAACCTTTTTAATATATAAACAGACCAATTTGCTATAGTCCATCCATGATCTTATTTTACAAGGAAACAATATTGTTTCAGCAATATGTCATGCTCTTTTCTCTTTTGCCTCAAAATACTTCTTTATAAGTGACAAAAATTTTACATCTTCCAGTTGCTATTGAGAATTTACATCAGAAACAGCTATCTCTATGAAATTAATGTCTGAAGGTAGGTGCATCTACTGTCTCTAGTTTCCCTCTCACTTTCTGATCTTAGTCACGTGCTCACACCCCAGCAAACTGGAATGCATATTGTTGTACTTTGCAAGCGGTCTTTTACAAAGCAAAAGTAATTTACAAGGTATGGTGGTTTCCACAAAGCACAGTTTTTGGCATATGTGTACTGTTTGACCAGCAAAATACTTCTCAAAACTGAAGAGGTTCTTAAAGCAGCTGCTGCCTTTACCATGCACCTGTTATTTAAGTGGCCTAAGAAGCTTCCTGCATGGGTGTTCTCTAAGGCAGCCCTCCTGCCTTCATATGATCAGGTAGCAGCTGCAGATAATCTCTTCTTTTTAGCTTTTAAAGAAAACAACATTTAGCAATAACCCTAAAAATAATCACCAAAAGCAAAAGGGAACTAGTAAGGAAAGCACTCACCGATCTTCAAGGCTCTTCCCAAAAAAAGGGCACTGACCTTCTACCAGGAAGACCTAGAGCTATGATCAAGGTAATTTCCATTTCTTCAGTCCTTCAGGAGATCAGGAGATACATCTGACAGTTACGGAACCTCACAGACCAGGCACCAGGACCAGTACTGAGATGAGGCTCATTGAGGTTCAATTCCAACAACCACTCAAACATGAAAGGTTAAAGACACTATTATTCTCTGATGCAAAGATAGATTTATTTCAGTTATTGAATTAGAAAAGAGACAGGTAGTTTTCCCCTATTTATGCTAAAAAACCTCAAACCACTCTTTTCCATTTTGTCAAACTGACAACTATGGTTTGAAACCTGTCTTTGGGCTATTCCCTGTCCTCATGGCTTTCAAAAGGCCCCAAAGCTTCCTGGAATGTTAGGTGTAGTTCCTTTCTGATAGGATATGGAATTAAACATAGAATTAAACTGTTAAAAATGTGAACACTTATTTCATGACTACGCACCTGAGCCAGTATCACACTGACAGGAATGTCCTGGATCATAAATAATAAGTTATTGACAGGGTCTTCTCCTAGGCCAGCATAAATATAAAAAGTTAGTTCTGGAAATGTTTTTGTTATTTTCAAATTTCAGGGTGGAGCTAGGGTCACATCTCTATGTTTTTCTCTACTATGGTGTTTGAAACAGTTTTTTATAAATGAAGGCTGTATGTTTTTATGAAGTATGAGATATCAAGAACTACAGCTAAAGCATAAGTCTTACAATGAGTCTAAAGGTCATGCTTCTCTGAACAAAAACTCCAAGCTGTCTACCATCTTAAGCTCAAAAACATTTGATTTTCTTAAAAACTCTAGGCCAAAGGCTTTAATAAGAAAAGATATTCTAATCAAGAGTATAATATCTCCTGAAAGCCTTGGAACAAAGAATAACCATGGCCTGACCCAAACACAGCCCAGATATTAATTTGAGTAAAATATATTTATTTCCCCACACCTCTGTGTGAAATGCAGAGTTATGAGTGCACAGAACTCTGACCTCTCCATTAGTCTACATCCCAGCTTTCAAGCTCTCACTGCACAAGGCTATCACAGCACATCCAAGAGCAGAGGCATTAAGCTCTCACCACAGCACACTGGACAGAAAAAAACTGCCAAGAAGCACAAGGATTTGTTTGCATTTGGAAGATTTCTTTGCTTTGACTATCTATTTACTGACTTCCACAAGACACTTGCTTTCAATCAAACAAACGAACCAGTGACTTGTTCAAGTCTTTGGCAAATCACTCCCAAAATCTTCTTGGGTATCTTCATTTCTGCCTAGGTACAGCAATTTTTACTCTTTTCTACAGGCTTTACTAGGATGTATTTAAAGGACACTCATTTTTGCTGAATACTGTATCTTTCTCTGCAACTGTTTAATGAGTCTTCCTATCTCCTTTCTTATTTACAGGAATATGTATCTTTCTAATCTGTACGTAAGCTTAAATTCTGACCAAAGAGGTGTTTCCCACTTTTGTCAAGTTTCCTTATTTTTAAATAACCACTTCTAAAATGTAGTGATAACACTTTGGTTGTCAGTATAGTTCTATTTAACGTAACCTTTGACCCCCAAAGTATTTTATTCTTTCAGGTAGCTTTGCAGGTACAGTTATATATTATTATTATTGTTATATATGGCAATACAGTTACATATTTAGGCTTCTCTTCCTTAATTTGAGAATGATGTTTTCATTTTTCTGACGCTTCAGGGCTCAAGAAGTGTTTATTATCTGAGCTATTGAGAATTAGCAGCCCTAATGTGGAATTTTACAAGTTTAAAGGTGGAGAGCCCAAGTCATCCATTCAATTTAGTTTTGTATCATTTTCTTGTTCACATAAGGTTTTACTTTTGTGGTAATAGCATCCCTTACGCAGGCTCAGAGAGACTGTCAGCACCTGCTACCAACCTCTTTCCCAATTCCTACTTTAAACAAATTCATGAACCCTGTGAGTTTTTAGTGGCAACATTCTGGTCCTTCTTGCCCCAGAAAATAAGGTTTTAAAAATGGTGATCCTAATTTAACTCAGCAACGGCAAACCTTTAGGGAAAACAACGGAAGATGACCTGTCTAGAACTCTCGGTGGAAAGGATAAAGAGGTTTATAAATCAAGGCTGTAAAACTGGAGCAAACACAAGCAGTACTAACAGGCCAGAAGGAACATGAGAAGAGGGACTGAGGCAAATACCAGAGCACAGTGAAAACAGCACTGTGCTCCTGTATAAGTGCAACATGGTTCCTTAGCACCCAGAAGCGTGGCAGGGAGGGAAGGGGACCAGGACCAAATCCCAGTGATTTCTTAGTGACGCTGGGATTAAACCCTAGCGTTTTCCTAATTACACTGAGCTCAGGAATAGACTTCTCCCAGAGCATTTTCCAAGAAGCAGCGTACATCTATCATGCCTTCTGCCAGCACTGGAGTTGGCTGTACTTCTCAGCCAATGCAAAGGCACCCCTAGACACAACAAAGCTTCCCACATTTCCCCTCAGACACAGAGAGCAAAGGAGAAGGGACAAGCCAGGTCTGTCACTGAAAGTAAGAAAGAAATGCAACCAAAGCAATATGAGAAAAGCTACATGATGCAAATCCTAGTGCAAGATTCCTCTTCGTGCAGAGGGTATTTTCTCCTTCCAGACATGTTTAAGTGCCTCAGATCCCATTCTTGCCCTGAACAGACAGTAACCTGTTGGAAAAGGTACAGCTGCCCCAAAAACGGATTCCTAGGAACCTGCTCTTTTAACTCTGTCTTCAAAGCCTGACCAGGGGTGCAAAGAAAGGCTGTGGGCACCCTTAGAGAGAGCAGCATCATTCCAGAGGCACCAGTAACAGCAGGTGCCCTGCCTGTTATTTGGGTAGCAAATGCCACGATGCTCTACAGACGAGGAGCTGGTAGGACAGCTCTGACAAAAAAATCCCACCAGGATCTTAAGAGAGAGGCAACAGGCATCAGTGGCAACAATGAAGGTGTTGCAAATGGCAGGCAGGAGCTAAGCCTGGCAGAGAGGCCAAAAGGAAGGCTGTGGAGAGGGTAGAGTACAATTTAGAACTGGCAGTGGCACAAGTAAAATTGCCAAGACAACATACAGTTGGGAAGGTTGACAACACTCTGTATATAATTCTATGTTTACATGGCTATGACATTGACTGGAGATGACTTGCTTAAAAAGAGGTATATTTTTTATTTACCCATACCATGGGTCCATAAAACCATCAGAAGTGCTTCATTTTTTTATATAACATTTAGAATTGGAAACCAAGATGTTGACATGCAGACATCTTTATATAAGCCATACAACACAGCTCTGACACATTTTGTGAGGCTGTAGAACCCATTACCTGTCAGGTTCAGGCAGTTTTAACAGGCATTGTTTGGAGGCTTCTCTCACAATGAATCCAGGTTTGAAGACAAGCTAAAAATTCTAGGAAAAATTAACAGTGCAGTTGCTACTGCATGCAAAGATACCACAGAAATAACCACATGCTATTATTACAGAACATTAAGAAGAAGAAATTGCTCCTTCATGCACGTTTTAAATTTAAAGAGATAAAACACTAGTCCCTCCAAACCAGTGCTAGTAAATGGTGTGCATGTTTAGGATGTCATGGTTTCCAGACACTTTCTGCTTGTAATCTGCTTAGTCAAGAGAAAGGAAAAAATATAAGAAATATGCAAATATTCTTCAGACATGGATCAAGCAGGACATCCATTTCAGGCATTATTCCCTCCTGGGTTTATGCTCTCCTTTATGATAAGATCAGCACTGCAGCACATGCTTTCCTGCAACGATCTAGCTCAGACGAAACCAGAGAGGGAAAACACATAGGGGGTGGGGGTGTGGTGAGGGGAATCAATAATCACTTTGAATTATTCTTCCCCATGAAATAGGAATAAAAATGCAAGCAAATGCTATCTTTAGTACAGTGATCCCAGGAGAACTTTCTTTATAGAAGTCTGTCTACTGCAGATTTTTCTACAGAATCATTAGTACTCAGTAAAATTTCAGAGGCAATGAAATAGGATTAAGTCAAACTCAAACCATTCACTTACCTGAAGGCACATAACATTGTAAATAGTCATTGTCCATTTCCACATTAGCTGCTGTCAAAGTGAAGGCAGACAAAATCTAGAATAGGTCTTAGTTTACAATAATATGAATGAAACACTGAGACGGGTCATAACCATCAGAAATTTAAGTCTCATCCAACCTGACCATCCTAAAAAGTTCTACAGATGAGGACCAACATCACTGTTTAAAATCAATTCAGAATGTATTCTACCAAAGCTATTTAAAAAAGGCCTGAGAAATCAAACCATTGAGTTATTCCCAAGCTACCACCTTAAGCATAGCCCAGGCTCAATATTTCTTTTCTAAAAGGTAACAAAGAAAAGGTAAATTTTAAAAGGTAACAAAGGAAAAACCAGTCATACATAGAAGACACAAAGTACTAAAGAAAAAAAACCAAAATTTGCTTTTTTTACATTCTGTCCTGAAGAAAGGTCCAACTCTTTCCCAAAGATCTCATCGTTATTTTCCTTTTCTATCAAATTCAAGGGTTATTCTTCCCTCAAGGTCCATTCAAACAGATCTTGACTCCTAGAATATTTTATATGACAGACAGCAGAGCAGGACTGGCTCAGCTCAATGCACTTCCTCCTCTGTCCTCGAAGGGTAAGAGAGACTGTTCCAGGATAAACCCAGTTATTCTTTGCCTCCATACACATTTCAACATTTTGAATTCCATGAACTGCCAGCAACATTTAGCCACAGCATTTGGTTTCAAAAGCAAGAGTAACAATTTAGTAAGGCAAGTTCCAACTTTAGAAATGCAACCAGTCAATTCACAGCTGGGGTGATTTCAACTGTAGGAGTTTTGAACTAAGAAACTCGCAAAATTGGAAGTTAATTTTCTGTGGAGATAAAATGCAGAAAACACAGGAAAAACCTTTCCAAATATTATTTTTTGCTGTGTTTTGTATAAGGACTAATTCTGAGCAGAAAATAACTATATTGGTTTATTTCTAGTTGAATAATTATATCAAAACAGTCTGGTTTGTGAAGACCTACCCTCAAATAAGTATGCCTGCATCAGGAATTCCCCCACTAGCATGTTATTGACAGCTTTGCTAGCAGCTCCCACACACACCAGACCTAAGCAATGACAGGAGAAAGAGCAAGTAGATCCCAGCAGTGACCTGTATTGGCTTGGCTTTGCATCATAGCAGTATCCCACCACCCCGGCTGCAGAGAAGCCCCACACAGAACACCTATGGCAGAGAGGTTGTTCTCCGCTATTGACCACCACGGCAGCAGGAATTCTTGACTGTGCTGACTATTTCCCCTTAATGAACATGTGTGCCTGTAGTGTTTTACTGTTTAGGCCCAGTTGTCTTCATAAACAACTTGGACACATGATTTGAAAGGATACTAAGTTTGCCAGTTATACTAAATTAAGTAAGTGAAGCTGTTGACTCCCTTGAAGGCAGACAAGTCCTACAGGGAGGCCTTGACAATTCAGAGAGTTGGGGAATCACCAACCATATGAAGTTTGAGGAGAGGTGTTGGATTCTGAACCTGGAATGGGGTGACTCTGGATATATGGACAGACTGGGGAACGAGAGGCTGGAGAGCAGTGTTTTGGGAAGGGGTCTGCAGGTCCTGGTTGATGGCAGGTTGAATACGTCAGCAATGACCTGGCAGCCAGGATGGCCAAGGGTGTCCTGTGGGGCATGAGGCCCAGCATCGCCGGCTGGGTGAGGGACACGATTGCTGCTCTGTGCTGGTGTGGCCTCACCTTGAGTCCTGGGAGCAGCTTAGGGTGTCACAATACAAGATAGATCTGGAGCATCCAAAGGAGAGCTACGGACATGGTGAAGGGTCTAGGTGAGAAGCTACCCTGAGGTCAGACCTCATGGGAGTCTGCAGCTTCCTCATGAAGGGCAGCACAGATCTCTGTGACAGCACCTGAGGGATAGCCTGGTGCTGTGTCAGGCGAGGTTTAGGCTGGGTACTAGGAAAAGGTTCTTCCCCTAGAAGGTGATCAGGCACTGGAACAGGCTCCCCAGGGCAGTGGTCACAGTCCCAACACTGCCAGAGCTCAAGGAGTGTTTAGACAACAATCTCAGGCACATGGTGGGATTTCGGGGTGCGCTGTGCAGGGCTAGGGGTTGGACTTGATGATCTTTGTAGATCCATTTATTAATGGATGGATATTCAACTCAGGATATTCTGTGCTTCTATGATAATTACCTGTGGTTTATAACAGACCAGTCTTACATTCAAATAAGAAACCACCTTACGTAAAAAGTCTACATAACACAAAAATCCCAGCACCTCCCCTCAAAACTCCACAAGCAATAGCTAAAACACGCATTTGGTATTTACAAAAAAAAAAAAAGGAACTATCTTCAGGCAGTGACTTCATTTTCTTTGCAGTGTTCTTAGTATTCCAAAGCTCAAGCTCAGGAACTGACCCATTTGTTCCACTACCGCTTCATATAGAGCAGAAGAATAAAGCAAAAAGCAAAAGGAAATTACAGGCAGATTAGAGATCTGGTGTGGATCCTCTGCAGTAAAATATGTCCTGGCAAGAAATCAGGAAAAGCTGATTGCCTGTCTCCACAATCCCCCAAAGCTTCCAAATCAACTGGCAAGGCATTCCACTACACATAACAGAATGAAAACAAATTGGTACTTCAAAAGAAAGATTCCTCTAGACCCGAGCCATTAATGATCCCCATTAACTCCACCTCAGAATTCCTGATTTCTAGCACAAAGGCTATTATGATTTCTTAATATCAAACAGAAAGCATTTAATCTCAGATTATCCAAGAAAGAAGCAACATTCGATCAGGAGGGGAAAATGATGCCTCAAGTCTACAACTTAAGTTCTTACAGAGGGAGGAAAGAGATGTATGTTCCAGCAATGCCATAGTTAACAGAGCAAGGCAAAATCCTGTAAACTGAGCCAGTCAGACTGAGGGACATCTGTTTTCTAAGAAGGTAGGAATTACGGCATTAACATTACAATAGCACATGACAACAATTAATCTGGGGCAAAATAGGATTAACATGTTCCATCCACACTGCTTTTCTACTTTTCAGAATCTGAACCTAGTGGAAAAATTTATTTCCCAAAACAGCAGCTCAGATTCTGGATGAGATCACTACAAGAGTTTTGTTTGGACTCATTGCCCGCAGAAGCAGAGCGGCAGCCTTGTCCTCCTTGCCACAATTACCAGGGAATAGAGCACCTAGTGCCGATGGCATGGCCTGTTTCTCAGGCATCTGGCACATCAATGCCACTCATTATTCTGCACTGGAACAGTGAGATAGGGCACATTTTCCAGCTGTGAGTGGCTTTCCACCCACAAAGCCACCATGGGAAGTGTAGCAGAACCTGAAGGCCAAGGCCTGAGGTCACATACAGTAAAGACTCAGACCTGGTCCTCAGCCTACAAAGGACACCAGCACTGGAACACCCAAAACCACTCACCTGAGTGCAACAGTTAGGTAAACAGGAATTGAGAGCAGCTAGTCAGAGACTCACTCCTTGAGCCCACACCAATACCAGCAATTCTTTAAAAGCAAAGGAAAGGGAGAAGCATTCACAACAGAGTAGAGGGAAACAGACCAAGAAATCTGTAAGAAAATTATACACAGCTGCTGAAACTCACATGTTAAAGATTATTTTCCTACTTAATCCTTCTTCCCCCTTTGGTCATCATATTTATTTTAGCAAGGTCCAGTTGACTAGGAGGAGAAAAGCCTACTCTAAGCCACTGCTTCCAGGCACACTAGAGAAAAGTGCACAGAGCCAGAGTGAAATAATGATATACAACTTATTTATAAGTCTTTTCTTCCAAAATCTGGATGTGATTGATACCAGAATTCCAGCAACATTCTAAAAAAAAAAAAAAAATCAACCAAAAAACAACAGAAACCCCCCCAAAAAACCCCAAAAAAACTCCCACAAAAACAAACAAACAACCAAAAAAGAAAAACCTCAGAAACTTGTATTAACTTGTACTAAGTATCTCTAGTTCCAACAGCTCTGCTAAACATGGAACAACATGAAAACTATGAAAACTTCAAAAGCAGCATGTATTAGAACTTCTCTTATTTAGGCGATCTCTACTCTGTTGCTGCAGCTGCCATGCTTACAATGCATATGGCCATCAAGAGAATGCTGCCTTCATCAAACTAAAGAAATGTCACTGCAACACAAAAAATATAAAACCAAACCCACAAATACCAGCAACCCTCACCTTCTCTCTCACCCCCAGTACTCTGTAATGGACAACATGAAATAGCTCCCAGAGCAAAATTTAAAAACTGTTCTGCATCATACAGATCATCCACAAACGGTAATCCAATGGCTGAGCTGCTAACGCCTTTGCTGGTTTTCTGCTGGCATTCAGTGGAAGCACATCCTCTTCCTCCCGCCCCCCTTAACTGGTTCACTCAGTACTTTTGAAGAATTCTTATTTGAAACCCCCCCCACAACACAGATAGGGAGTGACCTGTGAGCGGGGAAAGGATAACCAATCTGGCTTGATAGACCACTGATCAGAACCAGTAAGACATTTCCTTTAATCTTACTTGTTTTTTAAAAGCTTGACAGAATCTCCCCCTCAGTATTCAGCAGAGGAGCTTAACAGAAGGACAGCAGCTGAGAAAAACTGGTTCTTTTATAGGAATGATGCTTTCCATGAGTGTATCCTGTATGATTCATTGAAGCCTCAGCAATTTCAAATGTACAACAAGTATGTACAAAAATGTGAGTTGCAGAGGGTCAATTTAAAACTTACATGAATTTTAGGGCCCTTTCAGTCAGTAACAATGTTTGCGCAAAATAGCACAAAAGTAAGAAACTAGTGTTTGCTGAGCCTATGCTGAGATGAAGTCCAAAACAGCTCATTGGGGCTTTGGTTTCTTATTTTCACACCATAGCTTTTTGGGTGTCACAGTGAGAACCTCAAAACACATGGTAGGAACAAAGGAACAGTCTGAAATACAACACGCAAACAGAGATGAAGACTGACAACTCCCTGGCCTGCCAAAGCAGCATCAGTATATTGGCATCAGATGCATGAAATGCAGCCCATCTTACCATCTACTCACAGGAAGCATCATTCCTACGAAAGAATCAATTTTTCACAACTACTCTGGTTCTCCAGAATGAGCTCCTCTGCTGAATGTTGAGGAGAAAATTCTGTTCAGCTTCTTAAAAGAAAAGAGAACTCTGAGGATGTGTAATGTCCAGAGGAGGTCTCTTAGCACGAAAGCAAAACCATGTAAGACCATATATAAAAGCACTGCTTTTGCCAACTTTAGCAAATGTTTTAATGCTATCTTATTTTAAAACTAAGCTCTGCAGGTCAAATTGGGCCACAAACATTCAGTAAATATTTCTGCTCTGTAGTTGAAAGAAATTAAAATATATTTTAGAGACAATGAAATTTTAACAGTAACAATGGTGGGAGACTGCAGCATTCAGGCCAAGCCTATGCAAAAAATAATTTCTTGTACAAGATCTAAGATTGACTAAGAAGCTCTCAGCTTCCAATACAAGCTCCACTACGCTGGCATTTAAGTCCTAGGAGATTGGAAAACCCATCAGCAGTAAATATTCAAACAGAATACTAAATTAATCAGCATGGCTTTACAGAAAATGTGACCTTCCTTCTTAATAAAAGCCAAATAACCTTGTCAAAATCTCAAAGGTTGTATTGATATAGTGCAATCATTATTTTATAAGTCACATCATATAAGCCTACACCATGACTCGTGCTGCTCATTGTGTATTCACAGACGACCTGAAAAGGACGAAAGCAGACTGGTGCCAAAGCTTATGGATAGTACCAAACAGGGCTGCAGATGAACTGCCAGGGAAACTTCACAGTGCTGAGTTTCGTTTGCCCCTTTATTTATCAGTATAAATCACGTATAAAGTTACACTAACTATTGCTAACCAGAGCTATTACCACTGGGGTATCCTGAGGTTATGATAATCTCAGTTCCATTCATGTGTCAGCTCACTGCTCAGCAGCAGTCAGAAAGCAATAGATATGTCAGAAGTCAGGAAAGGAAGTAAAAAAACCTTGTGCCACTGTGTAAATGCACAGCTCTACCCCACTTTGAACACTACACACTCCTGTTCCCAGTACCCAAAGAGGTAAATCTGGAAGGCATTAATGTAAAATATGAACCGAAAGGTCTGCAATAGTTCCCCTATAAGAAACCATTAGGTAAGTTTGGCCTCCGCAATCTGAAGAAATCATGAGAAGGCTAATATGCCAGACCTATAACACAACCAGATTGGACAAGATTGTCCAGTATAGGAAGGGATATCAAAATGAGACCAGGCAGGAATAAGAATCCAAGCAAATAAGATATGGTTGCAAGTTTCTTCCTGTGACAGGTTAATGAACTGTTCTATTCCATGCTTCCTCTACTTGCAGGGAAAAACTGAAAAACTTTGAGGAAGTTGAAAAGTGCTGTTACTAAACAGACAGAAAATGCACCTCTCTATGAGCTGGAAAGAGGTATGAGTCAGGATAGTACAAGGAAGAAGTATTTTATGTACTCATCTTACACTCCTGCCCATGCACCTATCTTTTTGTCAGTGTACTGCGTGTACCTTTGGCTTGAACCAGTACCACTACCCACCCTAGCAGCCTTAGAGAAGATGTATTCCTACAGAACACATGAGTAACTGATTAAAGTATGTCTAACTGGTAGATCCTCGTGGTGCTTGCAAGTCCCACAGAGATATTCTTCACCAGTTTTCTGGGAGAAAAATCTAAGGATGTTTGTGACAGGAATCAGCTGGAAAGAGCAATGCTTGGAATTATTGCAGCCACATGTACCAACAAGAAACATAGGCCACCCTTACAACCTGGGAAGCTATTTTAGTAGACTGCAACTCATGGGATCTTTGAGGTCATGCTCTGTGTGGTTACTATGAAAGTACATACAGCCCTCAAGCACACAGGGAGAAAGCACAGAAGCTGACAAGTGCTTGCTTTTGTTTTTCTCTGGTCAAAAGTACGTTGGCTGACAAATGGCACAGGACAATTAATTACTCAACGACTAGAAATCGCATCAAAAGTCCAAATAATCATTGTTGCATCTGTGGGGGAAAAAAGTGGTGTTAGCCACTGACTTCACTGACTTTTTTTGCTACCTGAACATGCAAATTTAGGATATAGCAGTATTTTCATTAAAATAGCCACGAGCTGAACAAAATCCATCACTCAATGACCTATGTTACAGAAATCCCTCTAGCAAGAAGCCACAGCTGTGGGGAACATACACTTTCACTGTAATCTAATTTTCACAAGCAATTGGTCTTTTGCCTTCTGTCTAAAACAGCTTTTGCTTGAACACACAAATTTATCATCTGTAGTATCTAGAAGCTACAATTTGAATAAACAAGGCAGCTTTTTTTACTGTCATGCATTTGAGACTGTGGTCTTACTGAAGACCAACTAAGCGGTGCAGTAGGAAAAAGCATATGGCACAAGCTGACACTCCAAGCCATTCCAAGTTCCATGAAGAAATTGAATCACTTGCACAAGTAAAAACATTGACCTATGGAATATTAATGCAAAAGGAAGATCAAATCCAGACTTTGAGATAAAGATGTGCATGGCAAACTTGTGCATTTACCTTTTCTTCTTATTAGATTTGTAACTTAACTACCTGGTTTGTGCCAGGACTAAAAGTCCCTGTCCTTTCACTGTTGCAAAGCTGAATACATAGAAGCACAGAACAGCCAAGTTTTGAAGGGGCCTCAAAAGATTATCTGGTTCACCTTCATGGGAAACAAAATGGAGATTATACATCTAGCACTCTGTCCAATTACATCTTGAAAACCTTCAATGATGGGACTCTACCATGTCCCTGGGAAGTTTTTCCCTGTGACTGATTTTTCTCACAGTAAAAAAAAAACGCAAAAAACTCTTACCTGACTTCAATACTCTCCCAATGCAACTTGCACTAACTGCCCTTTGTGAAGGGAAAGTCTCCATCCTCTTTGTAGCTGCCTGTATGTTCCAGAAAGGCAGTAAAACCAATTTCTTCTCCTAGTCCAAGTTAAAAACCTTCTAGGAGTGCTCACCCAAAAGACAGCTGCCTTCAGGAACTGTAACACAACTTCACCACATTCTCAGGGAGCTGTGGCAGATATATCTGTATCCTCAATTGGCACAAAGTGTAAAACAAAGGCATCAGTAGGATGTGGAGACTGAGTGTTAGATGAATATGAAAGGCTTCAGAGCCTGAAGGCCATCTGCTGACAAGGCGGCTAGTTATTCAACTGTTACTGATGCCTTTCAGTCTAAAGCATGTTGGCAAAGGAAAACACAAGCTAATACTTGAAAGTGTTTAATATTTCTCATATTCCTTTTACAGAGGCAAGAAAAGTATATCATCAATGTTTGATTATTTCAAGAATTTGTTCCATCAAATTCAACCTGCACGGTTTTAATAGCTTAATTTTCAATTATGTCATTAGTTATTTTTAGAAAGTTTTTTGAAGGACAGCACAAAGTACAACTTGAGAGATAAGACCACTGGGATGGTTGTTGCGGTATTTAAAATCCCCCTAGTTCGACTGAAATCAGCTGCTAATACTCATGAAGTTAACTGTTTTCAGAAAAAGTGGTTTTGTCTGAACATCAAAATCAACAGATATCAGAAAGCATACTTCCCTTGTGCTGAGAAATAATTATTTTAAGCATTTCACATCAGACCATGTCACTTCTTATTTGAAAAAGATATTCCCTCCTGGTTTTAAAGAGCTCTTAACATCCAGTGCAAAGAGACACTGCCCATGATCTTAAACTACTTTGGCAGCCAGTGGCAACCGAGAGCTGGGCAGAAGTGCACCTGGGGCTGCCCTTAGCACACAGGAGGGCACACTTCTGTTCATTTTTTCTCCTCACATCATGCTCTCCTTCCTTCAGACAATTTACTAGCTTCCAGAATCTCCAAATACATCCACACTTGATCTCTTGCTATGCCTCCCATTCATAACCTGTGAACTCTGCTATGAGATTACCCCTACAGCAAGGCCCATGTTGTCTGTGGTACTCAGAGGACAGCCAGCAAGTCAGTGTGGGAAAAAAGAAACTCAAAACCCCAACAATAAATCAACTTCCATAAGATGCATTCAGTCTCACTTTACTATTAGAAGCTCTGCCATGGGCTTTTCTCTTCTTGATTGTTCTGCATTTAAGACTCATTTGTTCCTCATCATCTTTAAGCAGACTAAAATCTTGTCTGAGGGATAAGTGCACTATCTCCATTCCCACAGAACACTGCAGTTACATTTTAATTTCAGCTGCAACCACTATGCATTAACATCCCACAAATACAGGTTGGGAATAACTATCATAACCGAGTGAGAAATTGCAAAAAGGAAAGTCTTGGAATATTCTGGCAGACTGATTTACTCAGTCATATTGTATTACCAGTCTCCATCTTTTGTGTCTTGCCAGTGGTATCAAACATTTACTGGTTACTACAAATCTGTCAAGTGAGAAACCTCCTGCATTAAACAGAAGGTCAAAGAACTAATCTGGCTTTACAGTAACTGCTGTGCTGCAGCTGACTTCTCCCTAATCAGACCGCAAACATCAGCCTTTAAGGGAATTATAGTCTCCAATTAATGCACCTCTGAAAAGAATACTTTTATCCTTCAGATATCCTACTCAGCATACCAGTGTGGAGGTACATGTTCCCCACACAAGCCAGACTGGGATCTTTCAAGCAGTATGGAATCAAAACAACATTAGCTGGAAGGGATTTCAGGAGAGCTCTAGTACAGCCTTCTGCTCAGAGAAGCTAGCACCAAGCTACGAATGCTAAGAGGAAAATCAGTTGCAGGCACTCTTCCCTTTGCCTACAGTGGGAGTAAGAGGGCAAGTCAAGTATAGAGCTGTACAACAATAAAAGGCTCTAGTTTTGTGTATGTTCATCTGAAGAATAGGGATGAACACCACCTTCACAGGGCTGTTCAACAATAAATTTGCAGCAAGTTGCAGCAAAAGTTTAAAAAAATATAAAATTATAAAGATTCTTTACCATCAAAGTAGTCAGTAAAAAATAGCTGCTCAAGCAGAAACTGCAAAGCTAAAAGAGCATTTAAAACTGCAGCTATATTCCAAAGGGTATTATCTGATAGTACATATGGAACGCAGACAAGACTGTTCCCAGTTTACATTTTGAGCTTCTTCTAGATTGTATTATCAGTTGTGGCCTGAAATTTCTCCTGTAGCAGTCTTTCCCACTTCGTCCCCACAAACCATGCTTAACCATAGCTTACTCCTGTCACTGAGAGAAACCTGTCTGCCTGCAAGATCTACCACCATCAAGTAAATCCTGGGATTATAGCATACTTCTCAATTTAAACTTTTCAGCATTCAAGACAGTGTATCTCCTGCACAATCTTCCTGTACAGACTGTCATTATTTTCCACAGTCCCATATAGCTGCTTAACATATTCAAAATTGCAGCCTTTATTCTCACACACACTCCTTTTGCCTCTGACAGATCATCTTGCTGCATTTCAAGATCCATACTTACTGAATAAACATGGGTCCAGACAGGAAATGTGGAAGTATCTAACTTGAGGCAAAGCTGCTTTCTAGACCCCCATAATCCCAAAGCCTTTTTCTGTCTGGCTCTTCTGGCCTTAAGTGCTGCCAGGGAGACATATTACAGAAATTGTGTATGCCAGATGTACACACTTGCCACAAACCAAGGAGCCCCCATAGTAACACCTCTGGTCCAAAGGCCAATCCATGTCTGCTAGACCCCCAGACCAGAATCTCTCACATCTCTACTGCTAAGCACATCAGAAGCAGAAGCTGCTGAGAGGCAGTTGTGCTTTTCCTTTCCCAAAGAAATGTACTAGAGCAAACAGATACTGTGCAGAGCTAGCTGGAATGTATAGTCCCACAGGAAATTCTTTAGGTGTGTAAATGACAGTTCTAAAGAAGAGTGGCACCATGACTAACACCAGGTTAAGCTGTAAGCTTCCAGTTCAGGACCAAGTCTCTACACACAGTTTATATCAAAACTTCTGTTTACCCATCCTTCTGTCAGTAACTTCTGCATACCAAAGCCTGGCTCCTAATTCTGTGGCCAATAGGCTTTCATAAACAGACTTCATAGACTTAGATTTCCCAAACATTTTTGTTTGGTAGACAAAATCATTCATCCACATGTTTGCTGATCTCTTTGAAGAGCTACAAGACATTTGAAAAGCCGAACTTCCCTCCACAGAACCAATGGTGACTCTTCCCAGATAGACACTAATCTTGCCTTATATTGTAGTTGCTGCTGTTTTGCTCAATAGGCCTGACAGTTGGTTAACAGACTTGCAGTTACCCAGATCCATCACAGAAACCTCTTCATAGACTGCCAACACATTCATCACCCCTTGCTCCTCAGGGACTATGCTAGGGAAGTGAGTAGCATACATTTTGCTAACATTAATCCAGATGTTCCAACTCTGACTTAGAAGAATTCTTGGGCAAATATTATACTTATGGTAACTTATTAGTGCTCTAGTCTATTTGTATTATAGGTCCTGTTACAGCTACTTCAAATTGAGACAGATCTGCTGAGTGTTTCAAATTATATGTTTCATGCACATTTTTTTAATCTTATAAGTGTATACACATGCACACATCTTGCAAGGAGAATTTCCATCTCTATGTTAAAAAGTCACAGAGAAGGTGAGACCTCCCAGTCAGTGGCACATTTGAGAAGAGTCCAGGTACCTTCTTTCACAGCTGTCCATTAGGAGAATAGCTTCTCCAACCAGAAAAATTCAGAAGCTTTGACAAGACTGTAAAACATACAGCGAACTATAAGATGGTCTTATATAAACTAGGTTTTGCAACTGTCATCTGTGCTTTTTATAGTAACCTAACATATGTTACATAAAAGTATTATAAACAGAGTTCAAGCTTTTCACAAGCGAAGCAAGCCCAATTTCTAATGGTTAGTGCCATTTTTAAAATGCTCTTATTCATTGTTCTCAGGAAAGGGAGCTTCAAAAAGACAAATCCAAAAGGTCATTTGGCTACTCTTATGCACTTGCAACATCTTTTATGTATATGAAAACATATTCTGAAACCTCACAGGAAGAGATCAATAATAAATAGCTTATGAAGTAAACTATTTTGTGCCACCTGAATAAGGTACAGAAGATAGATAGATAGATAGATAGATAGATAGATGAATTCTAACTTCTAACTAGTTTAATAGGCTTTAAAGCAGCACATATTTCTATTCAACTCTGTTCTCAGTAGTAAGATCTATAATTTTAAGGTAAATTCATTGCATCCAACATACCATTGTTTTTCTTTCATATTCAGCTCTGCAGAATTCTGGGCAAACAAGTCACTAATTGAATCACAATCAGTTTTATCCTTTGTTGTTGGTTTGGGTTTTTCTTGTCCAGACTCAAAACAAGAGTTAAAAGTTAATGCATATAAACCAAAAAGCTGACCTTTGACTTCAGAAGAAAACTGAGCCAGATGTCGGGTTACAAAGAGCCGCAGTTGATAATTCAGATCACAGTACAGAGTATTAATGTTCCAGGAACGAATTCCTGTAAAAAAAAAAAAAAAAGTAAGCTGTCATTGTCATTACATCTACTCCAGAAACATTAGTGGAGAAAGAAAAGTGAGCAGGACACACAAAGACCAGGGATGCTCTACAAGATGAGCATACTCAGGATGGAGAAAGTCTTCAGAAGCAGAGGACCATAAGATACTTACCTTGCATAAGACATTTCTTCCTGAAGAAATGAAGTGTTCCATGAAGGACACGCAGTGAGCAAGTCTCCTTTCAACTTGGACTTCATGCAAGGGAAACCAACAAGAGATGAGGCCAAATGAATTACACTACCGCTTAACCAAACAAATACATTATGTTAGTTTTACATCTGCACTTTCCAGCACTGGTCACCAGTAGAGATGGGCTACTGTGTGGTTATGGCACTGAAAAGCTCAGAGACATCAGCTTCTTTGCTCTTACAGCCTATGCATCCTCCAAGCCACAAAAGCTCCCCACCCCTCCAACTCACTCTGCCTAATCACTCCTTCAAAGACACTGATCCCACTGAGACCATTTGAGTCTGTTCTTTAATCTTTATAATCTTTGCCAGCTAGTTGCCTTCATATCACAGCAGGAAGGTGCTTCTGCTCCCAGAGCAAGTGGCACCAAGCCATACTGGAGAAGTCACCTTCAGACCTCAGTGTGAGCAGGTGTACATTCTGGAGGACACCAAACACTCAGACCACAGATTTTCATATCGCAGTAGGGAGCAGCCTTTCCTAGATGGTGTGACTCTACATTGTGCCACAATGAACAAAAGCAGGATATCACTACGAATCCCTACTCCAGCATCTGGTGCTGATGCCAGCTGATGTTCAGACATTGAAGGCCAATGCCACAGGCTTCTAAGGTTAACTGAAACAAGAATTTCAGCTCCAGTATTTATTGATGGAGTCCTCACTGAGAGCTCTTTCACCATCTCTCTTGCATAAAATGCAAAGTTTTATTGCCTCTATTATCTACTTTCTCTCAAGGTAACCATGTTAATTTTCCATGGGGATATCATTCCCATTTACTGCAGTTCTAGTTCTCCGTGTTGTGCAACAGCTTTTGCTGGCCACTGGTGGGAGAGGATCCTCAAGGATACATGCTCCAGCTTTCTACACATACCAAGACACAGTAATCATTGTGTCACACAGGTCAGTAGTCTCAAGGCCTGTAGAATCTACAGCAGCTAAAAAAAACTTTGTGCTTAGTTTATTTTTCTGGTGACAGCTGACACAGTGGAATAACAAAGCTTATTTATGCTTATTTACTGACAGTATTCACCTCAGACTGCACAAAAACCCCTCATTAAATCATCTGAACTTCAGGGGGAAAAAAATAAAAGCAAAAAACCCAGACAACCAAACAACTTGCCAGCACAGTGCCTTTCAATTTGGACATGGGATACGAACAACGAAACATATAATAAAAAGACATGAAGCGAGAAGATGGACAAAGTGTTTTCCTGTGCTACACTCTAAGAGAGCATAATTGTTTAACCAAATGTCCAGTATAAGAGAATCTTAATGCAGTACTCAGGAGCATTCTGACCTGGACAGGAACAAGGTGGCACTCTGCAGGGCAAATCCTGCTGACTAGCTGCTGTGTCATGGTCATTGTGTCCTACTGCAGCAATAAGTGCTATTTGAGGTACTGCTACATCCTCTAGAATGCAGAAAGAGTAAGTGTTCTTTCAGAGCAAGAAAGGGAAGAGTGGAATTATCTCACTTGTTCTCATACTTGCAACAATTTATTCAATATTTTCTTCCCTACAGGTAGTCTGAATTTACTTGTAATCTCTCTAAATTGGCCACAAATGCAATTTATCCCTCCATGCCACATGAGCCAGAACATTGTCCTTGCTGATTAGAATCCTCTACCATGAGAGTGCAGACTATATCACAATAAGGGAAAATATTCAAGCTCTTTGCAAATGCAAAGCCTAGGTAAGGGACCATGTGACTCATCAGTTTTCCATCTCATTCTTTATGCCCTTGTGAATGTTTTATTTCCTGCTGAGGTAATTCGCTTGAAAGATTTGGCATTTCTCCCCAATACCAGACCTAGTCTTCCAGATATTTCAAAATTGGACAAAAGTAACACAGTAACAGAAAAATAAAGCTAGCATTTATTAGACAGTATTTTGGAAGAAGTGTTGTTCAGATATCCTCCAGATTCACAATGTCACAGCCTACAAAGCTCTACACCTGGAAATAAGCAGGTTCCTATAATGCCCTGTAGCCACTATTGCCTTCTCCTGAACCAAGGTATAGAAAGAAGTCTGGAAAAACATACTTCTTGTATCAGTCAGGGCAGGACATTTAGCAACTGAAAAAAAAATCTTTGGTTGTTGTCTGGGGCCTTTATCGTTGGGTTTTTTGGTTGATTTAGGGTTTTTTGTGTTTGTTTTTTTTTTCTTGTTTGTTTGGTTGGTTTTTTGTGCAAAATGCCACAACAACAAAACAGACACAAAACAAACCCTAGCTTTTTCATCCTTTGTATATTAACTACTCAGCCGCCTGTTCTACCTTCACATGAGCCCTCTACAGCAGCTAACACTTAACTGGGAATCATCATTTCCACATTTCTTCAACTCCCTGAATCAAGAGTGCAGCTGTCTACAACATCATAATATGCTGACTATTGACAGGTCTCAAGATTGCTGTGATTTTAACTATTCTCATTTTTCATATCTTTCAATTTGCAAATATTGGTCCATTTTACGAAGAGGTCATTCTCCCATTTTGTAGTGGGGAAAACTCTAACTTGCTGGAGGTCCTATTCCATGTAAGAGGAAAGACTGAAATTCAGATTACCAGCTCTGAGTGATTCACTTCTACTGCCAGTAACTTACTAATTCTGCTGAAATGGCTCCCTCTCATGCAAATGAATGAAGTGCTTACCTTTGGCAGAATTTCAGTAGGTTTCTAGTCAGAGAAGGCCAACTGTAAAACTTAATTTCTACTGTGGCTGTTACAATTTATGTTGCAAACAGCATGTTTTTCCTCTGCAGTGGGAATTCTCAGGTTAGTAGCGTGTGACTGCAGAATCAGAGTGAAATCCTTTTGTTCACAGTCTGATCTCTCACCATTTCAGACTCAGACAATGGATAAGGATGTAGGCTGGTGCACCAGTTCAGTGAAGTGCCAAGTGAAGATGATCATCCTGCTGTGCAGGAAGTAAGAGTGGCCACTCCAAAGAAGGTCTTTCAGAGGCCAGACGGTCATAATCAGATCTACCACTCCTGCCTAAAGCCATCCCTTGAAAAAGGGAATGAGACATTCCTCATGAACAAAGTGGCCTGCCAACAGAGATAGCTGGAAAAGATGCTGAAGTGAAGAAATTGGACAATATTTGACATTTTTACACCCACCCCTTTCTTAGATTGCACTGTCCATCTGTTCTTCAGTACTGCTGATACTTGGGAAGAAAACAGTCACAGAATTATCTCTGAATAACACAGTTTGGCCAATAATTATGACTGTTACTTCAAACCAATATGCCTTGGAAATGGGGAGCTGAGGACAAGAGTGAAGGTGAGTCAGAAGATTATTACTTTATTTCTCAAAGGCACACTAGCTGCTTATCAGAACAAGGATTCCATTAAGGTCCTGATGTAGTTGATCAGCTCTCCTTTGTCTTTGGGTCAGAAACTAATAATGAACCGCCACAAGGGAAGAATTATCATCTCACCACCTTCTCCCCTCTTACTTCTAAACAACACTGCATCTAATATACAGAGACTAATTCATTGCCAAGACCTCTGGGTGTTACTAAAATATGGATAACAGAGGAGAAAAATGTTATGGTAGGCCTATCCTGCATTGTGTCATTCCTGAAGCAGTTCACTGCGTGGCTTGTCCTCCCTCTCTCTGGTCCACACAGTTGCTCTACAGACAGAGAGAGGCCATACCACAACAGACTCCTGTCCACAGCCGTCCCTGGGACCACAGTGAACAGTCCAGCAAGACAATTCCTCCAACAAGACAGAATTTTGGGGTAAGATGGAAATAAGATGCAATCTACCAAACCACTAATAAAATAAAGACTGAGAGGAAAGAGAACCATGAAATGTCTTTAAGCTTTAAGACGTTCAAAAACTGCGTTAGCTACGTGGCACTAATGCATATAAAGCAATGATCAGGGGAGAAAAAACAACGGATGCCATCTGACGCCGCAGAGACCGGCCCCGCACTGCGCCGGGAACCCCACCCGGCCTCGCCCTCCGCCCCACTGGGCCCCACAGCTTCAGCCTCGGCCTCCGCCCCGCGGTCCCAACAGCGCCTCGACCCTTCCCGCGGCCACTGCCCGCGAGCCCCCGCCGCCGTCCGTCCGGGAGGAGTCGAAAGAAGCCCTGCAGCGAGACGGCGGTGCCGCAGGGCGGGGAGGGCACCGGCAGCCCCGCCTCGTCCTAGGCGGCGGCAGGGACGACGCGGCAGGCGCGCAGTTCCGCGGCTCTCAGGGACAGGGATCGCGTCTGCCTCGCCCCGGACCCTCCGCCGCAACCCCGGTGCTCACCGCGCTCCAGGGCGCCGCGCAGCGCGCCCCTCTCCGGCTCCGTCCCGATCTCCCCGATCACGGCGAGCAGCGCGTGCCGCCGACCGCCCGGAGGCGCCGCCGTGTCCATGGCGACCGGCCCAGCCGCCGTCTCCATGGCAACGCCGCGGCCGCTGCTGCAGCGCGCCGTCACTGGCGCGCGGCTCTTAAAGCGCCGTGAGTCCCCCCCCTGATTGGCCGAGCTGGCAGGTGATCCTGCGCTACTGCGGGAGGGGGCGTGGTCTNCGCGGGCGCTGCCGCTGCCTCGACCTCGGCCTGCCACACCCGGGCTGCCAGCCCGAGGCAGGTCGTGCAGGCACGGCAGCTGCCGGTGAGCTCCCGCCGCCGCTAGGGCGCGGGGTCTTAGTTCCTTCCGTCAAGACGGACAGAGCGGTACAGCGACCAGCTTGTATGCTCAAAACCGTGAGCACGGCTCAGAGCTTTGAAAGAACAATTCACGGGCGAAGGGCTGTTGGTTTATAGTTTAGTTTAGAATTTAGTTACTTAAATACAGAAATCCACAGAGATTTTTAAATGCTTGGTGTTGAGTTGTTGCAATACCCACAATAAAGCCAGAGAAGACAGCAGTTCTAAGGACTCCAAGGCTTGGTATTGTCATTCACCTTCCTCATCTCTCCCCCATTGCTTGGCAGTGAGCAGGCCCCTTCCTGGTGGTTCTTCCTTCTGCTCATCTAAAAGCAAGTGTAATGGTCTCCAGGGATAAATCATGGGATTTCCAGGATTCCAGAGCCATGAGCTACAAGAACAATCTGAGCTTTGCTAGCTGCCAGTGCAAAGCTGATGTCAGCTGTCCATGGCTCTGCTGGCAGGCCGTGATGTATGCAAGAGCTCTTTCTGGGGCCCTAACTTTGGGCAGAGTGCTTGTTGCTCACAGTTCTGGCCAGCCACAGCTGAAAAGCAGTTCAATGCAGATGGTCTTAAACTGAGACAGAAGAGATCTGGATTAGATATTAGAAAAATTGTTTCCACTGTCAGAGTGGCCAGGCTGCCCAGGAAAGTGGTGGAGTCACCACCCCTGGCGGTGTTCAAGAGGTGCCTCAGTCTGTTTCTGGGTGGTGTGGTTTAGTGGTTTAGGGGTACTGCTGGGTGGATGGCTGGACTGGATGATCTTGAAGGTCTCCTCCAACCTTGGTAATCTATGATTCTGTGTGCAAAAGCTGAGCAACCCCAAAGTATGAGACTTCTAGAGGCTGAAAAAGGGAGAGCCACCAGAAAGTAGTTTCAGGTAGAAAAATCCACGTCTTTTCTGACAGAAGAGGAAGGACCACCCTGTGCCGATGCAGTTGGGTAGAAAAGCAACCAAGCTATTATTAAATGACACAAGTCAGCAATAATATGCAGCGTTTCCTAAACAGTGTCAGGTTCTGCCCCTGCAGTCCGCAGAATTTCCACAGGTGAGCTATAGTTTAGAAACTTGATGGGCAGGTAAGTCAGCATCCTGCCCTCTGTCATTCTTTTGTACCCACCAAGACTGCAGTTGAAACCTCATAAGGTTCAGAAAGTTGGCATTTTGGCAAGCATATGTGAATCTATAGTGTCACAGGACTCTGACAAAAGATAGCAGGAAAAAAAAAACCAATCACAGAAAGGGAGAAAAATACAAAATAATTATCTCTGCAGGCTACAGGTGATGTTACTAGCTTATGGAGTTTTCTCAAATTAAGATCTTAAATCAAAAGGCGGTCTAGTTCTCCACAGATAAATTAGGAGATGATGCAATAGGTCTTTTTCACATTCAACTATGGTGACCCAACGGCTATGAACTTTATGAACTAAATCTTGTAAACAGGGAGAATTAGTGTATCAAAAGGGTTTAATTCATTTCTGTGTGTTTTAACCTGCATGGCAGCAATAATTTAGTTTTAGAGGACTGCACTGAACAGGTAAGTAAGTGAATAAAATAGTAAACCTGAAAATAAATGCTAGTGCACATGAAATTCTATCATGAAAGTAGGATTGTAGATCATAGAGGGAAAATGTGATGACAATACACGAAGGTGAAAAATACTCAGATATTTTCATACCAGCTGATAGAAGTACCTTCTGTTTTCTGGTGATTCAGTCTTAGTACATGCTGCTTGTTTTTGACATGGTAGCTTTCCAGAGCCGCAGCTTTTCACTGCAGTGCAGAGATGCTCTTCCAGCTGGCTTTCTGCCAAGGAGAAATGAAACAGGAGACATGCTAACTGGAGTGAAAGCTTTAAAAGAATATCCAAACACTGAGACTAGAAGCTCTGGGGAAGACTTTACAATTAAAACACTAATTCTGGTGATATGATCCATTTGCATTCTACTGTACGATCAATTAATAGAATGATGGTATTTCTCTTGCTTTCTAATGTGAATCAGAGATTTTGGTGGTCATGGTAGAATTGCAGTAGAAAAAGCTTGAGTCCTAAGTGTGTGTGCACTGCGCGAGACAGTGAAATTAGGTATTTCCAGTTTACTGAGTTCCTCCTTTTCCCCGTAAATTCACACTCCAGAACCACATAATAGACCCATATAGAAATTATGGTGTAAGCTTCTACTTTCATGCACTGCAGCAGTAGCTGGCACCCCCATGAAAATCAAAAGCTGACTGTGCTGAATGCAGATATTAGAGGTCCTGACAAACACCACAGAAGGAGAGTGGCAAAAGCAGACTAAAGGATTATTTCATACTGAAGGACAACGAGTCACAGGTAAATGACCTTTATAAAAAGAGATTTAGAAAGTAGGATCAAAATAGCGTAAAAAGGATTTTCATAATATTGTGAGAAGAACAATCTACACTATTTCAATTCCTCAGTCCTTTAGCCTGGAATGATTACTTCCTGTCCTTCCCAGCTAAAAATTTCCAAGTGAATTAAAGTACTTCAGGGAATCAGAGACCTGTGACAATACCCAAGTGAGGATAATGGCTTTAATGGTGGTGAAATACGGTATCATTTTGGCTGTGATATTTCTAAGAAGCAGAGAAAAATTAGGTGACTACCTAAAGGGACTTTATTCAGGTCTTGATCTCTCTTGTGATGAACATAGCCATCCCTATGTGGAGCAGAAGAACCCAGCACTGATAATGCTTTTATGTACAGATGAAGTCTTATGGTTGTTTATACTGACACTTCCAAATGTATTGTAGATAGAGAAGATAGAGAAACAGAGGACTAAGCCTTTCAGTTTGACCAAACCCCATTTTTGCTCCTCTTTAATCCCATGGGTAATCAGAGTATTACTCCTATTCCTCCCATTTTTTGTTTTACAGAAAATGTTGCAAGATACTATCTCCTGTGCAATTCGGAACAAAGCTCTGATCAAGGCCAGGATATAAGGGTCGATGAAATTACCAAGTATAGTCATTGTGTCAAGACATGTTTATCAGACTTTGAAAGGTACTAATTTGTACTTTTATGGCAGTCCTACCTTGAAGGCAAGGTGAATTTTAGTCAATTAAATATGAAATACAAACTGGCCAGAATCCATACGTCTTTGTTTCATCTTGCCACATATCTTTCCACATGACTAAAATCAGTCAAAATAATATAGCTGAAATGGTCAGGCAAAGTACAAGTCTAAAAAATTGAACATTACTGAGATTTTTTGCAGACTAAACTTTGTAGGTCACCCACAGCCTTACTGAACAGTGCAAAGCAATGATAATGCCAAACTTTCGACCATAATTGTCCATATGTCTTTCACAACTTTTCCTGCTTAGTAAAATCAAGCACTGATTTGAACATTTCTCCAGAAAAAGGAGACAAACTACACGATCCCGGCTTGTAATGAAATAACTTAATTGCAGTATTTCGTGGTGCATTTTGTGCAATTTAATAGGTTGCTAGTGTTCAGAGAAAGTGATATGCATATAAATAAAGCGAACGCTTGAGAAGTTAATTTGGACTGGCAATCACAGCCCCGTCCAGCATGATCGAATATCTGAGCTTTCTCTTTGTGGCATTCACGCGGTGAACACTTTCGTGTGGTCAGTCTTGGACAGACTAAGGACGCACATGCCTTGCATTACCATTAGGAGCCGTTGGCTGAGGGGGGCAGGAGCACGCCAGGGGCGGTGCCGGGCGGGGCAGTGCAGGGCGGTGTGGTGCTGGGGGCGTGGCGTGGCGGGGCCGGGGCCGGGAGGCAGGCTGATTCCGCTGGCGGCGGCCTCCTGATGTCAACAGAGCAGCCTCCGTCTTGCTCGTCGGCCCGGCCCGGAGGAAGCGGGCCGGGCCTGACCACCGCCGTCTTCATCACCCGCGTTCGGCTTCTCCGCGGAGTGCCGCAGGCCCCGTCTGGGCAGCCCCGGGCGCCGCGCTCCGGGCGCCCTGGCGGAGCGGGACGGGACGCTCAGAGGAGCTCCGCGCCGTGACCGGCGCGGTCTGGGAGCGAGTGCGGAAAGCGGCGGTCGCTTCAGCTTCCCCCGAGTGTCGTGCCGGCGGCTCGTGGTGACTTGCCCGTCCGTAGCACGCCGGCCTCTGGACTCACGGCCCCCGAGAGCAGTGAATGCCAGGCACTATTTGTTCCCAGAGTCATGGCGCAGAGCATAGTGCATACAGAAATTGGCCGGGTGGCTTTTAGATGCGTCTGCATCACAATAATTGTAATACACAGCACAAAACATAAACCTAGTTTTCCAAAGACAAGTAGCATCTTTACTCTTTTAGTAAGCTTGGCTATCTTGTTGGGTATCTTCATTTGTTGTAACTAATTCCCATTTGAAATCAGGATCTGGAATTTGGTCCTTTTTCTAGGAATACCGTCCAGTTTTGAAGATGGAGCTTGGGTCTGCATTGGGACATGGAGAACCAGATTCAAAGTGCAGGAAATGAGAATGAGGAATAGCAATCCTGCTTATTGATTCCCATAGTTAGTGGTCTGCATTGGAAAGGAGTGTTTGGATAAAAATCAACTACAGCGTCAGCTTGTCATTGCAAATTCTGAAAGATATAAGAAATTTGTAAAAGTCCTCCAAATATGCAAAATCAGACAGTCACCCTACCTTCATTCATTGGAAGTCTGGTGTTGCACATGTTTTGTTTGAAGCAAAAGGAAGCAAAGATCCATTCTGCTCTTTTATTCTTTCTTAGACAAAGGTAGCCATGCCCTGTTCATAGTTTATAATTAGACTCAGAAAAAAGGCAATCTGGCAGCTGAGGAAAAAATACTTAAATGAAGATATGTGTATTATAAAGAAGGCAGAGCATTTCTTTTCATAGCATAAAAAAGCTGGAAAAAGTGAGATTACAAAATTAACAAAAACCAGGCAGTCAGCTTTAAAACACACACTGATTTGGCATTTACAAATTTGACCACCTGGACTGAGCTTTCAATTTTGTCCTATCTGGTTCATGTAAAAGTACTGAATTGCAAAAAGACAAGACTGGAAGGAGATTCTGGATATAATCTAGTCTGACTTCCTATTTCAGACCAAGATCAACTATACCCATTTGTTTCTACTTAAAAAATCCCAACAACTTAAATGTTAGAAATGGCATAATTTTTAGAACTTCTTTAGGCTTACTTTTCAAATATTTTTGCTTATTCCTATTTAGTCTTTAATTTACACCTACTTGCAGTTCATGAAAGCAAATTCAGTTGTCCTCTAAACTGTGAATATTATTGAGAAACAAATTATTTGCCATCAACTTTTTTCTATCTGGAGAATATTATGATAGCCAAATCCTTTGCTATCATCTCACTAGATGCAGTACATAGCTTAGGCCATGCGAACGGAGAGTACAAGAATTACTTCATGCATCTAAGGTATGCATACTACACATAAGTATCATGATTACTGTTTGCTCCTTTTTTTTTGGTGGCAGCAGAATGACACTGACTCAGTTTGTGAAGCACTATGGCTCCCATTGCTTCATTTTGCCAAAATACCACAGAGCTCAGCAGCCCCCTCCTGAATTTGTGCAGTCAATTTTATATAATATTGTTCTTACCTGCATTGTACTTTGTCCATTTTTCAGACCATTTAAAAAAAACTTTCTTCTACTACTTCTAGTCTGAGACTCTCGGTTTCAGATTGCTTGTGGATTAATAAGTGTACTTATTTTGTGACCAAAGTGATTAAAGAAAACAGTGGACTAAGAAAAGCACACTGACATTTTAACCCTCACTTAAATGTACTTGTTTTGAACTGAGGATTATTACTTTCTGAGGATGAATACTAAACAAGTTTTTACTTACCTTATGGAAACTTCATCACCGCTATGCTTCCCTAGTTTGCTTATGAGAATCCCATATAGATACTGCTAAAAGTCTTACTATAGTAAAGTTGTAACTCTGCCACTTATGTTCTGTTGCTCCGACATAAGGTATCAGATCGATGTTATGCAACTTGTTTTTAGAGATCTGTGTGAGTGTTAACTCCCCTCCTTTTGGATCCTCCTCTCTGGTTTGTATCTCCAGATACAAACTTAATTTGTCTGAGGATCTGTTATCAAAGTTTTCAAGAATTTGAAAGGAATTTTGAGAAAGTGACTGGCATGTTTGCCATTTCTAGTCTTCATTATCTGCTGTGAATTTTGTAAGGTACTGTTAACACTTCAAAAAACCATTTCAATAATACAGCTTAATATACATGCCAAAGGAGCATCATTTGGGATTTGAGCAACCAGCCACTAAAGTATCCCTCCTGTGTAGCAACTGCAAATATTTGTAGCCTGTTTAATGTTCTTAACATGCATGTGCAAACTTGGATTTCATATTACACACAAAATTTGTAATATACTCATATTTACAGTGTTTCGCTATGTACAACCTCTTATCTATAACGTTGCATAACAAGAGTTTCTGTCAGGCCAGGTACCATTTTTTCCGATTCTGTGGTTTTGGTTCTACAACAGATTTTTAAATAAAATATACAGAATTCTCATCTATATAATACAGAGAGGTGCAGAAATAAAAAAAGAGAACTTGCAAAAGTAGATTTAAATTAGGCTATTCAAACTCAGTATTTTTTAGGCAAGAAGGTGAATGCCGGAAAGATAACAACATTGTCACAATTATGCGCAAGGCTTCTTCGATAACCGTTCAGTCATATAAACACAGGGAAATTAATCGGATTTCACTCTCCTGTGATATCCAAGAAAGGACGTACCCGATGGTGGCTGTCCCGGGTACGGGTGCTCGGTCCGTGCCGGAGCCCGAGCATGGGGCTGTTTTGTACCTCTGATGAAAAGAGGATCGGAAGGGCACCGTGCGGACACGTCCCGGCCCGAACCCGGCACCTGGTCCGGACCTCCGCCGCCCCCTGGCCGGCCATGTGCGCCAGGTCGCTGCATTCACCCTCGAGCAAGCTCCGCGGACGGGAGACGCGAGGCTCTTTGTCTCTCCTGAGCTCTGGCGGAGAGGCCGAGCGGGAGGCGCAGCTCCGGGCCCGCCGCCGCTCCCGCTGCGGGGCGATCTCGGTCCCCGTCCCGCTGGGTCCCGGTGCCCCCTCTCCCGCCCCACGTCTCCCCGGTAACAGCGCGGGGAGGACGGGTCGCATGCGCCAATCGGCGCGCGGCAAGATGGCGGCGGCGGGAAGTGCGGCTGGGTTGGGCGACGGGCGGGGGGCTTAGGGCCCGGCCGGGCTCCGCAGCCTGTGGCGTCCTGCATGGAGCGCGACGGGAGCAGTCAGCTGGACCCTGGCTTCTCGCAGCAGGACACGCCCCTCCTCATCGTGGAGGACTCGCAGCCCCAGGGCGCGGAGGCGGACGCGGAGGGGGCTTGGCTCGGCGTGCTGGCCCGCCGGCTGCCGGCCCGGCGGAGCCCGAGCCCAGTGCTGGTGAGCGCCCGGCGTGGTGGCAGCACCACCCGGCCTTGCCCGGCCCGGCTCTGACGCGGTCCCCCCGCCTCTGTCTTGCAGGACATCGTCTGCGGTCCTGCTGGCAGCCGGGCGCCGCGGGAACGAGTCGCAGGTAAGGGTGGGGCGAGGGGTCATGGCGGGTCCGGTACCGCGGTCGCGCTGACGGCGCTGTGCTTGCAGAGGCCATGGAGAGCCCGGCCCGCCCCAGCGCCTCTGCACCGCGGGGCTGCGCATCGGAGGAGTCTCCACCGCCCGACGGGAAGAGCAGGTACGTGGGGTGCGCCGGATGGCGGCTCTCGGCCGCCGCCTCTCCGGCCTACTGAAATCTCTCTCGCGCTGAGGACCGGCCGAGAAGGCGGGCTCGGTGCTGTAGCGGCTGTGCTCGGCCCCGGCCAGGACGTGCGGTGCGGAGGGCTTGGAGCGCCTGGTCGGCGCCAAGTGATCGCTCGGACACGATCTGCGGGAAGGTGGCCTGCAGGAACCCCTGCGCGACGTTAGCGAGTCTCTCTGTTGCAGTGCCCTTGGAAAGGCCGGGGAACGAAGTGAAGGTGATGTTGAGGACTGTGCTTCTCCGCCGTGTGTAGAAGGTAACTTCCCCGTTTCAGGTCGGTTTTTGGGTTTTCGAAATCAGATCGACCGTCCGTGCAGTTCTTCAGTTGAGCTGACTCACTTGTCTCACCGGGGGTAATTGTGCCTGTAGTAATTGGTCAGAAATTGACATCCTTTTCTGGAAGTTGATTTGTATGCTTTGGTGTTTGGAAAAAAAAAAAAAAGGCAAAACAGGTTGATTTATTATTGTTAGAATGGATCTTCAAGATTGAAGGTGGTTTAGAAGAAGCAGGGATGCGTTGTGATCGTTAGGAATGGAGCCTTATGAATTGGCATAATGGTCGTTGTCATCAGAGGATTTTCAGACACAGGCTGTGTATTATCTAGATTATTTTATCTTCTTGGAATGAAAGTGTGCTGCAGTTCCTAATGGCATTACATAAGCCCATGCTGATTAATACAGATTTCTGAGTTAATGGCCAGTATCTCTGTTCTGGTAGCGTATTTTAATTAGTACAACTGGGATCAGATCAGTTAGTTTATTCAGAGTTTCAGCAATAGCCGAAATACTTTGCATGTTAGAGGATATATCTTTTGCCCTTGTAAAAGTGATAGATGGCTCTTGAATTTTTCTTTTTGTAATGGATGGATATGTTTGTAATGGATGTCTGGTGTTAGATACAGGCATGTCACAGCTCCAGTTTGGAGTTCTAGAGCTGTCGCAGAGCCAGGACTTTGAGAGTGACTTGGTGCCCGATGAGGGAGATGCTAGACATCAGCTTCACTCTGGACCTGCTGTCCTTTCTTCTGGACTTGTGAAGAATGAGTCTAAATATGGTAAGTGAAGATGATCATAGATGTCTTCTTGCTGTGTCAATTCTGTCTGGTTTCTTTGAATTATAAATGTTACATTTTTTGACAGGAAATACGGTATTAGTAGTTTTCAAAAATGAGTTCATAGCTCACTGGTAGTTGCAAAGAATTTTGCCCCCTCTTTCCTTTGGGCTAATTCATTTGTTTTCTTGTACCTGTCCAAGTGCTATCATTGATTCTTTCACTTCTCTTTCCTAATTGGTTTCCAAAATATTTAGACAATCTGATACTGAATTTCCTCACTGATAAAAACCTCATCCTGTCTTTTTTTTTTTTTTTCTTGTTTTCATAGATAGGTCAAAATTAATTTTTTTTTAATATAAGGCTTGCCTTGGTATTTGTGTAAATTATAGATCTACATTTTCTTATTCGTATATTAATCCAGGTATTTTTCTTTCACCTCTCTCTTCCTAGAGCTTTGTGGGGACAACACAGAAACTGACTCCAGCACAGAAGCATGTACTGCTTTGGAAAGCCAGGCAGAGAAGTCTGAAAGGTAAAACAGTCTGTCTTCTCTGCAGGTTGTTTGTTGTAGGCACACAGTTTGTGGTAATGGGGAGAGGGGCTGTGGCTGAGCCTCGTCCCCAGTGGGCTCCAGCTGTGAGAAGCAGGTGAGCAGCATTGACAGCAATGAGACCTGGAGTGCCCAGGAGTACTGACCAATCACCAAAGGGAACAAAGGGCACACAGGTGCAATGTATGAACCATGAGGGGTATAGAAGGTTGGGCTAAAGAGCAAGAAGGGCAGACGCTTGAAGCATTATGGTGTTACTCTGTATGGGTTGAAGCTTTCTGAAATTGTGTATGAGAATGCTCTGTGTATCGTGGCCATCTCAACTGCAGCATATGCTGTGACAGTTTGTGGACCTTCTGGAAGTTGATTTGTGGATTTTTTACTAGACTTTTAGATGTGGGAGAGGGCTCAAGACAAAAGAGACAGATAAAGGGAAAGATGACATAGTGCTGAGACCTTTTTGCAGCAGTGCTGACTAAAGAGTGCTCTCAGCATTCCTTGGTGAGAAAAGATGTGATGTCAAACTCCTAAACACAAAGTAAGGGCAAGTTCACTGTGTAATAAAATATGCCAGTAATTTTCCTAAAATGGTATGACTAGACTATACTAGAAGTAATTCATTTTAAGTCACAGAAGTTACCTTGAAATAACTTAATCACTGTAGCATGGGCTTTGGCTGCACAGGAGGAATCTGGAGGCTAAGTGGTGGGTATTCCAGGATGCTTTTGAGTATTTGCGATTGTAAGCTTTGTTTTAACTGTTTTTAAGTGTGAAACTTCAGTTTGTTGAATAGTATTTATTCTATCTGGCATAAAATTTATATAATATTTAGCTTATCTTGTATTATTGTATTGTGCTGCAAAATAACATTGAAGAGGTGAAATGAAATTCCTAGAATCTCCATTGAATAGAAGCCAGTAGAAGAATCTGCATTCCATTTAAGCATCACTTAGATTGGTAGAAAACTATTCTGAAAGTATGACTTATCAAGGATGAAAATGTTACTTTGTCAGGAGATGTTGGGCTTCCTTCTTTCCTTTTTTCCCCATGTTATACATGAGTGAATGCCTTCTATCTGTTACTGATAGACCACAACATTGTAAGGAAAATCTTTCTTCATATTTAGAATTTCTCAGGTCAAAGACTGTGTCTTGCATTTTCAGAACTCTACAGGAAGCAGAAGAGTATACCAGAAAGAAAACGCCCGTCAGTGATGCAAGTAAAACTGAGGAATCCCTTGGCTCTGGTCATGAGGGGTCAGATATCTTGTCAACTCAGGAAGAGATGTTTCCTGACAATCATGCAACAGGTAACAGTAGACAAGCAGAACCAAAATGTCCATCCTAGAGATAGTTATAGACATCATACCTACTTGATCTTTATAGACATTTAGTGTTTTAGGTGTAGAGCACTTGAGTATTCTTCATGTAATTTCTGCTAGAATTGAGAACACTTTGGAAATGAAAGGCCACAGCCTCATTCACTATAGTATGGAACAATATTTAATTTCCTTTCTTTCTGTGCCCCTTGAAAAGCAAAACCAAAACCCAGATTTTACCCTCTTCTGAAACTAGTGGTGCTCTGCATTTGTAATGACACACCAGTGTGCATAAGTAGCGTAGGCAGACTTCTGCCCAGTGGTGACTGTTCTGGTCTGATCTTGTGAATGAATCCTCTGTATCCAGAAGATTCAGTAACAACCTTTTCCTCACACTGAGTCAGTGGTCAGTGCAAGGTGTCTTTTCTTACAAGAACCTTGCCTATATTTGCATTCTAGTCCTGGATCAGGTGTGCCAATATTGGAGCCATTGGGGATTTTTTAAAATTCCCAGGTAAGAAGACTTGTACAGTCTAAAATCTGTTGAAATTTTTCTTTTTCATCTGAACTATTTTGTGCTCACATTTCACATACTGAACTGTCGCGTATAGTCCTTCATGAGCTCTGAAAATCAGCTTGTCATGGCCTATCTGAAAAGGAACTCTGCAATAGCACGAGTTTAATTCCTTTGAATTTTCTGATCACTGTGGTTTTTGACCATATTTCTGTCTTTATTTCCTTTTGTTCAAAGCCACTGCAGGGAGTGGCTATCCAATAACCAGGGTGGAAGAGGGAAGTTCTCTGGCGTGCACTCCTGCCCACAGTCTGCAAGTCCTGCAGCTCTCTGGACAGGCATTCCTTGTACAGGAGGGTGATTCCATGTAAGCAAAAAATCCCCAAACTCTTTCAAGAACTTCATTGCAGTAATGCATTTGCCCTACTCTCTTCATTATTCAAGGACTTGTGCTTGATTTTAAGCAATCGGTGTTTTAATATTGCACTATGAGGGGAGCATGGCCTTATTTTGCAATGACATGAACTAGTGGTGGCCATGTGATCCCTGACTATCGCTAGTCTCTTACTGGTGAACACCTGACACTCGCCTTTCATGAAAAGAGTTGTATTGTGGTAAGCTGGAGCTTGGTAGGAGGAGAACATAATGCGTTTTTTAGTGAGATGTGATTTTCATTTCCATGTTTCCTTTTGGTCTGCAGTGTCTCTTCAGGCCTAGTTACTCCTCCTCCTGTTTCCTTTGGACCCAATGCCCTTGTCCCCAGCAGTCCTACTGAGCAGGGACAAGCAGAAGGTAACGTTTTTCTGCATACTGTCTGTGGTCGTGTTTCTGTGCACTGGTTTAGTCAGAGCTTGCAGCCTTTTCAAAATCTGTTAAAATTACGGTTAAAAAGTAAAGCAGGACTAAGAACAGTGAAGGGGTAGATGAAGGGAGATCTGTATTTGTGACTCTGTTGTTTATGATTCTCTATCTGTTATTGATATTTCCTGCATATCTATTATAATTAGATTAGTACTGTTGACTAGTGCCCCTTCGTTTGAAAGATGGGAAATGCTTTGTATGGCACACAGATTTCTGCTGGCAATTATCTTCCTTCTTTAGGAACAAGCCATTCTTGCTACAGGCAGAAACCTGTGTTAGGCCTATACTGTTAGGGCAGTAGGAAGGACAGATAAGAATTACACCATAATAACTATTTTACCTTAATATAGGCAACTTCCACAATATTTGTAAAACCTTTCATGTGCTACAAGTGTGTATCCTAAATTGTGATGGCTAAAGAAAAATTATTCTATATGATACGTTGGTTGTTAAATACTTTCTCTAAGCACGCATTTACCATCGGGGGTAAGATACCTATCCATGCAGACTTTTAGTATGCTACAAAATCAAATGTTCTTTCTGAGAGATTCCTGTCACAGAATGTGAAATAGTGTTAGAACAGATATTTTGTTAGCTGGGGTCTGAGTTTAGTTTCATTTTCATAAAGATAGCAGAAGGAAAAGAAATACCTCAGAAAAATGCTTTTTTATAAATTTCAGACACTTTTTTCTAATTGTAGAAGTTCTAGACCTGTACCAAATTAGCCATATGAATTTGTAACAAAACACTTGCTTTCCCCCCTTGGAAAGTAAGAATACGGATGTTTTCATTGATCTTTTTTTCCCTACAAAAAGAATGCCCCTGGAGACAAGGTTTTACAAAGTTGAATACACCACTGAAGATAAACCTTTTAATAGAATGTTGAAAACTTAGATATAACACAAGAATTTAGTGCTAATATCTTCTCTGCTCTTTCAAACCAGATGAACGGATCGATATATCTATCCCTGCAGAAGGAAGAGAACCGATGCAAAAGCAGAGAGGAGATATGCTGGTGGAGATGGCCCTCCCTTGTATCCCTCCAAGACCTCTTGTTCAGCCACAGGCTTCAACTCCAGTGTCCCAGAGTGCCCCAACCTTCTTTCCTGGATCTTTGCCTATACCATCACAACCAGAGTTCTCTCATGTGAGGGTTCATGTATATAGCTTTTCTGAGGTTTTTGTATGGCTGATGCAGAAGATGTGTTTGAGTCAACTTCTTTTCTTTTGTGTTGAGCTTCCCTACTAAGCTGTTCCCACCAGTTGCAGTTATATATTGGCCATACTGTATGGCAGTTTTTCCTGCAGAGAAAATGCAGAGCAGCTTAAGAGGGCATAGTGAGTTACAGAACATAGAAGCTATTGTCCTAGACTGTGCTGCCTTCTTATGCTGGACATCCTGCATCTCAAACTGCATCATAAATGACTTTTTTATTGGGCAAGACCTTAGCATAATTTTGCATGGAGAAAGGGAAGCTGTTCCATAATGAAGTATTTTTATTCTACAAGGCTAGAATTTATTTCCTGTGTTTTACAAGTTGCTTATTCTTGCTGTCTGTTGTGTTCTTTGTGCATTTTGATTCTGGAAATTATAACTATTCAAAAGGATTTAACAGACAGTTTCTGGGTTTGTACCTTAATATTATGAATGTCATGAACTTGTTAGAAACTTCACTAGTTGAAGCAGTGCTTCTACTCAGCTGAAAACAGCATTCACATTAATATAATCGATATCACAGAGAATCTTTCCAAAACCCTTGGTTGTTCTAGTAAAAATAGCTACTAATTTTGCCATATTTGCCCTGTATTTTGTGATTTGGTAGTGAAAGATAGCAAGGATTGTGTCTGACTTGGCCAAAGATGTGCTAAATAGTAATGTGTGGTGATAATTATTCTCAGCAAAAACAGGTCAATCATAGCTCTCATAAATGTGTGGGAAAAGGTTTTGGATGTTTGTTTCTGTTTTCATTGGTTGTTTTTTAATCTGTAGTTTTATGCTAAACTTGCTCTGATCTATAGTCCAGTGTAATTTTTTAGGAATAATAAACAATCCTACTTGGGATGCCCTAATACTCCATGTCCCACTTTTTTCATTTTAGGATATTTTTGTTCCAACTCAGAGTCCAGAGAAGAAGCATGAAGGAGAAGAAAAAACTGCTGGTTTAACCCCTTTATGCTTACCAGGAGATCTCTCTGGATCCACAGATGCTTTGTCAAAGATGTCTACAGATGACTCTGTGTCACAGCCTCCTGAATCCTGTAAGCTGATGCTTTCTGCAAGTGCATGTAGCCAGCCCACGGATGCAGATGTCAGTTCAGGCTCTCTGAACACAGGCCAAGAGAGTGAGACCACACAGGTAGAGAGGATTTCTGAATGTAAGGCCTCAGACTCAAGACTCTGTTCTGTGGAGAATGATAAAATAAAACTGAAAGTGAATGCAGGTGATCAAACGCCCTCTGAAAACTGTGAAAAAGCAAAAAAGGAGGATGTGGAGACTGCAGGAATGCCTGTAGGACAGTTTGTTAGTGCAGGTGTTGCAGGAGATGGGCCATTAGCCCCTACAGTTCTTCAGGAGGTCGAGTGTAGTTCTGCAAGTCAGGCTGCTGCAGATCAGTCTGGTCTGCCTGAGATTTTGTCATATGCTCAAGAGACTTCTAAACCTGAGGCAATTCCTGAGACTCAGTGTGAAGAACAAGAAGAAAAACTGCAAGTAAAAGAGAAGCAAATAAAGGAAGATAGGTCTCTAGTTAATGTAACACTTTCTCATAGGTTTATTCTTGAAAGGGAAGGACAGTGTCATGAAGATACAGAAGTGAATGATTCTTGTAAAAATAGCAAAAATGTAGCCCAGGAATTAGAAAAGGTTGGACCAGAATGTCAGGGAAAAGAAACTTTGAAAGGTTGTACTTTTGATGCTGGGGAGGCAAAGAACATGGATAAACTGTCTATTAACATGGCAAAGCTCAATGAAGTTTCAGCTAAGCCTTCTGTAGGGGAGTTACCGGAGCAGTGCGATTTGCTTCCAAAGTTAAAGAGTGATGTCCAATCAGAAGTGGCATTGTGTGCTGAAAACCATCCTGATTGTTCAGAATTGGGACAAGTAATGATAATAAGCAATCAGCCATCACCTCGGGAGAGAGGGTTTGAAACACGAGTGGTTCAGCAGGAGAATCGTGTGCCAAAGAATATGGAGGATGCTGTTACGACAAGGAATCTGGAGCAAGACCAGCAAATGCAGCCACAGGAGAAGGCAACTTCTAAATCTCCCAGTCCTTCCAGTGGTAAGTGAATTTAGGTTAGTAGTTCGCAGGTGTATATTTTGAATAATGTCAAGGACAGCTGTAAACAATCCTCAGTGTTTTCAGGGAGCACTGCTGTTGGATGCAAATTGAGCAGTCTCTCTTAAGGGCAGCACTACACCTTACTGTATTATATGCAGAACATGACTTTGCTGGTTTTGCCCTGTGGTGTAATTCTTGTTCCTGACTATCACTCCTTTATGGTAGAAATGCAGGGCAACTTGAAGAACTGAAAAGGTTGTGACCTTGGCAATGTTCAGGGATTTTTGTGACTTCTCCCCCACACAAGAAGCAACAACAGCAAGGTCCTTGAAAGGAATAGGGTGTGTGGTAGTCAGTACTTTTCCTCTTGTAGGCCTCCTTATTTTCTTTTTCCTTTTCTTCATTCTCAGAGGAGAGCTTTCTTTGTGGGGGTGTACAGAGCAACTTTGAGCTAGAAACTAATACAGCAAATTTTCTCAAGATTTTGTTTAAGTAGAATGGCTTTTCACTCACATGCAAGCTGTGGCTCAGCAGGCATTGTTATGACCCATTGAAATAATTTAACATGCTGTGTGTCATTATACAAGATGTGGGATACTACACCTGTTTTGTTTGTGCCTCTTAGCTGACTTCATTTCTAAACACAGTTCTCTAGTCCTTAAATGAGAATAAATGAAGAATGATTTTAGTGTCAGAATGCGTATTTCCCCTTTAGGAAGTCTGTTAGGAAAAGGGAAAGACTGTAGGACCTCAAATTTATTATTTAACGTTAAGCTGAATGATGAAGTTTTTGTACAATATTCTTGATTTCCTTTAGCCGAAAGAAGAAAAAATAGCTTTACTATATGGAAAATAATGCTTTGAGGGGATCTAGGCAAACTACTAGTCAGGAGGTTCAAAGGTATTCTGACTCCATTGCATTTTGTGATCCAAGATGAACTTTTCTGTGAACAAGTCCACAGCATTTGGGACTACATGTTTTTTGAGACAATTTGGCATAGTCAAGAGAACAGTACTGGTCTTCAAACTTAAGAAGAGTATGGGTTTTATTAAATACAACAATAAGTTTGGCTGTACGCTGCTGAAATGATGGTAAAGATAAATAGCTGCACTTACATAAAAAGGTTAAGTGCCAGGTTCCACTTCAGTATGGTCTTTCACAATATTCACAATCCAAAGCTTCCTTTTTAAGAGAGCATAAACAAAATTGTGTTTGACTTCAGATAATATTTTGCCTTTCATACTGTACTCAAAATGTTTTGATTTTTTTCTTAGACAAATCTAAATGCAATTTAAACACATCACAGTTGGCTGGGTTTACTTTGGAAAGAGAACCATCAGGCATTGTTTAAAGAAAATGAATTCCAAAATTAATGCTTGTTTGTGTTTTATGCATTTGTATTACACTAAAGGGCTGATCGGTGTTAGGAGAGAGTTCAGGCTTTTGACATACTCTACGTAATTGCCTTCAGATTTGTGAAGCATGGTGGAACAGTATGTAGAGTGGTGTTTGCTCTCCTACCATCACTCAATCCTTAAGGTATGAAGAGCTGTAGAGCATCCCTCTAATCTTAAAGCAGCTTTGTTATCATGCTGATTATTTTCATAATAAATATTTTAGGAGTCTAATCTCTTATCAACAAATTATGAAATATAAATCAGTAAGCGCAAACTTTGGGTGAGGGCTTGCCGGGGTACACTCTGCCCCTGCATCCAGGTCACTGACGAATAAGTTGAGGCTGGACCCTGCAGTGACCCCTGGGGACACCACTAGCTACAGGCCTCCCAGTTAGCTTCTGCACCGCTGATCACAACCCTCTGAGTTCTGCCATTCAGTCAGTTCTCAATTGACTTTGCTGTCCATTCATCCAAACCACACTTCCCAGGCTTACCTATGTGGATGTTTCAGGAGACAATTTCAAAAATCTTTCTGAAGGCAGTGTAGACACCATGCTCTGCTCTCTTCTAATCTACCCAGCTGGTCATTCCATCACTGAAGGCAATCTGATCAGTCAAGCGTGATTGCCCCTCGGGTCAAATCCGTGCTGACTACTCCTGATAACCTTCTCCATGTGCTTGATGATGATGACCAGGATGAGTAGTTCCATCTTTCCATGGGCGGAGGTGCAGCAGTGGTCTGTAGTTCACTGAGTCCTCCTCCTTGCCCTTTTTGAGGACTGGAGTGACACTGGCTTTCTTTCTGTCCTCAGGTGTACTCCATGCCCTTTCAAAGATGAGGGAGCATAGCTTAGCAGTAACATCTGCCAGCTCCCATAGCACTCATGGGTGCATCCTATCAGGGCCCATATACTTGTGGGTGTCAGATTTGTTTAAATGATCTCTAACTTGATCCTTCTTGACTGAGGGGAAGCCTTTCTTTCTCTATACTTTCTCTCTTGCCTCCGGGATCTGGGTTTCTGGGGCACTGGCCTTACTAGTAAAGACAAACAAAGCACATATTCAGTAACTCTACCTTCTCTGTATTCCTCATCACCATGGCACCCACCTCATTGAGCAGCCAACCCACATTTTCCTTAGGCTTCCTTTTGCTACTGATGTTCTTGAAGAAACCCTTCTTGTTGTCTTTGACATCCCTTGCCATGTTCAATTCCAAATGGACCTAAATCTGTTACAGATTGATGGTTATAAGAACATAAGAAAAGTTTATTACTTTTGATTAACTGTTTTCATTGATAGAACAGTTGAGACTGTAATGTGAATGAAAGCATTTATCTTTTAGGTGAGGCATTTACATTTTTTTCAGTTCTTGTGAAAACTGGTTTGTATTCTCTTTCATGGTATCCCTTGGTGTAGTAATTAGATTATGCTATGGGTCATCACCCGTGCTGGTGATCATTTAATAAATTCTTTTGATCATTTGTTGCTAGCCTGCCAAATGTGGATTTATAGGTTAGAAGAGATTGTGGTAGCTAAATCAATATTCAATGGAGTTGCTTCAGTTTTTAAATACAATGCTTTTTAAATGGAGATGTGCTCTAGGTCATGATATGACAGGCATTCATAAGCTGTTCATAAGGAGGGGTGATTTGCCTTCCAATGTGTGATTACCATTGTGCTAGAAGGTACCTGCCCACTGCAAAAATACAGTGAAGTTCTTGGGTTGGTCTTCAGGATGTTGCAGTTGCTCAGCCATGTCTTTAAAGCTTGTGATAGCCATAGAGGTAATGGTTTTCAGAGTTTTCAAACAGATGATACATTATTGTTTGCTGATGGGGCACTTTTCTATGAGAAGATTATGCAAATTACTTCTCTGTGACATTGAAAGTCTGCAAATAAATACATGGGATGAGGCAAAAGGAAAGAGCATTTTACTAGGTTTTTGATTTGTTTTATTTGTTAAATCCTGCAACATCTGCACATAGTAAGTCCACCAAGGCGTGGTTTCCCTGGTGGGATAGGCCACCTCAGCCATCATTCTGAGTAAGTTTTAGATTATCAGTTCATTCAACATGTAGCTCTGCCAGTTCATTTCTGGTTTTGACCTCGTTTCCCTCTTCCGTGAAAAATCCTGAGCATCTCTGAAGCAAAGCTGCATTCTGTAGAAGTCCTATTCATGTCAGGATATTTAGCCTCCCTTTTATCTAGCACCTGGGAACAGCTGCATCAAGTTGACCACAGTCTAGATTTTCACTGATAGCGATTTTCCACATAAAATGTGAGGAATATCAGTTAGAGCAGCTGTTTGGGGGGTTTTGTACAGCACCAGTGTTATGCTTTTCCCCATTTTTTATTTCCACAGCACAGTGAATCTGTGCTTTTGATATTTGAACTAAGGTAGACCCTTGAAATTACTAATTCTGGTGCTCTGTGTCTTTTAGGAACCCTGTTTCATTTTACTTTGCCGAAGGAGGGTGATGGCATTCAGCCCTTAACTAGCATAACACCACCTCTTACGGGCCTTCTCAAAATGGGACCCAGGAGACACAGCACACCAATTGGTGAGTTTGACCTAAATGGCTCTGTTCTGCAATGAAAACCTGTAAGTTTTTGATTCTTGGTGCAGGATAACTCAAACCTACCTTGGCAAAAAACATTGATACATTCCCATTGTATGGGAGGGCTTATCCCTTCCCCACGGTTTCCTTGTTGTGTTTTCTCAGTCTCTAGAGAAGGTGTTTGCTCCCTGAGTACAGGGTGATATGGAGCATGTCTTCCTTGCACTCACTGTGGTCCTGCATACAACTCCATTAAAGAATGTAAAAGAGCCTTCTGAGTAGCAGAAGCGCTTAGACTACAAGAAGATTGCTTCCAGTATTCATCGTGTTCTATCAGGACTTTCTCTGCTAGGTTCACAATACAGCACCCTGCAAGCGCTAGATGAAAAGAAGTCTGTTCTGCTTAGGTAGTAGTAAATTATTCTGTCACAAACTAAGGATAGTACCTGAGCTACAGAATTTTCATGCTTCAGATCTCTAGAAAGGAATTTCCACTACTGCTGCATTAGTAACAATGCATGCAGTGAAGTGTTTTCAAACCAAAACTAGGTCCTCAAACCCAGCAATGTGAATGACAGTAGCTACTTCTTGTTTCTTCTTTTTGTTTTTCTGTTTTCAGTGGATGATACTTGCCCAGACAGCACTATAGCAACCAGTGATGTTACAGCAGAGGGCACAATGGGGACCAACAATGTCACTGTGGAAAGTGCAGTGGTATCAGCAGATGTGTCAGAAGTGTATGAGAAAGGAGAGTCTGGTGTGGTTCCTGAGTCGGATGCAAAACTTTCTCTGCGAGCGAACCCTGTTACCCCTGTGCATGATGGGAGCGAGGAGTCCTTGCCGTTCAGCCTGGAAAGTAAGAGGATGAAGCCTGAAGTGTATGGGTCCTACTGGATCTCAGCCCTAACTCAAAACCTCTCTGTGGCATTCCCCAAGACTGTTTCTGAGTCCCCGTAATTTTTCTCATTTTTCTTTTTGGGCAGTGTCGCTTAAATTTGTTTCTCTGTTTCTGCAATGCTCTAAGCAAGGATGAAGTGAGAGGAGAGGCCTTTGTTGTGAGGAAAGGTATTTCCAGCAGACTACAAATTGCGATGTATAGTGGCAGTGGTACACAGGACAGGAAGTGAAGTTTGATTGTGTTGGGTGGGGAAGAAAAAAATATATATAAAAATAAAAGAAAGTATAATCATAGAATGGCTAGGGTTGGAAGGGACCTTAGAGATCATCTAGTCCCAACACCCCCTTCCATGGGCAGGGACACCTTCCACTAGGCCAGATTGCTACAAGCCCCATTCAGCCTGGCCTTGGACACTTCCAGAGTTGGGGCAGCCACAGCTTCTCCAGGCAGCATGTGAAAGTGCATCATCACCCTCACAGGGAAGAATTTCTTCCTAACATCTAATCTAAATCTCTTGTCTTTTAATTTAAAACTGTTTCCCCTTGTCCTATTACTATCCGCCCATAGAAAAAGTTTCTCTTGCCTTTTTTTTT